>JAOTQY010000032.1:7421807-7432754 GCA_026413445.1 Dolichallabes microphthalmus
TATTAGTTTTCAAAAAATGTTTTAAACCAATTAGGTGAAATTTAATAATTTCCCACGGCACACCTGACGATCTCTCATGGCACACTAGTGTACCGCGGCACCCTGGTTGAAAAACACTGCTCTAGATCATGACCAGTCTGTCCCTACATTAGTTCCTGAACAAAGTTGGTCACATATTGAGGAGCCGCTCTGAAATCGAATTGGATCTCATAATCGCATGTCTTTGCAGATTCAGTGGAATATTGAATCGTACCCTGTCACGCGGGAGCCGGAGGTTATCACCCCTACGATGTTGTGGGCGGAGCTAACAAATTGTAAAACGAGTGAAACCGACCAAAAGGCCTGTGATCATCTTTGTGCTCGCACCTGCGTGCGCGAACCATAAAAAAAACCCCAAAAAGCAGGCTATGAAATATCACGCGCGTCATCTTTAAGCGGAACCTTCAGCGCCGCGCCTTTGCTCTCCGCCATGCAGGACGTCGGTGCGCGGCATTGTGCTCCGAGCCCTTTTCCGTTTAATTAGATTTGTAAAAACAATTTTTGGAGAGCTCCCATTCTGTAAAAGCTCTCAGGGGTTAAAATCAGCTGAGCGCTCCTTCTTTTCAGCTTTCTTTTCACCGACGGAGCATAAATTATTTAAAATTGTGCGACCTTTTATCTCGCCCCCTTTGAAGGCAGCAAATTAAAAATGTAAATGGGCTCCCTAATTAATATGCAAATGCATTCATTCCCAGTTAACAATTAGCAATTAAACCTGCACTGTCTAGAAAGAGCACCAGGCGAAATTAGCAACTTATTTTTGCATTTGAAAAACCTGACACAGACACGTTCGGCTGAACAAAGTGACTTTTTTATGAGAGGGATCGGGATCAGATTTGTGACTTCTCCACAGTGGGGCGAGAAGAGGGGGGAAAAAAATAAAATCATACCTCAAATCTGTGTTGCATTCTTCCAGTGTAGAGTTATTAAGCTTATGTGTATTTACTATAGGTTTATGATGAGGACATAATGATGTCGGGAGGAAGATTAGCCAAGCCTGAGCTCCCTTAGCGAGCCACTCACCGGAATTAAAACATGCGTGGAACATTAAGTGCCTGGCCTCATAACTAAAAATAATACTAGAAGAAGAATTAACACGGGGGTGGAGCATTTCATTAATTTACAGATTAATGATGCAGAGTAGCACTGGCTTGTTATTAAAGCGCTATTTCTGAATTACAGCTCTGAGAGGAGCCCCTTGGGATGAACGTGTTTAGTCACTGCGCTCTGCTTAAGCTAGCGAAGCATTACCACAGGAGGTGTGTGTGTGTGTGTGTGTGAGAGAGAGAGAGAGAGACCCTGGCGTTTCCTCTAGTGGATACATGATGTATATATTCATACCATTTCTCCTCATGTGTGATCTACATACGTCATCACGTTACAAAACTGGAACACACACACCACTGCGTGATTAAAAAAAAACATTTACTATAATATATATTTTTACAGATATTTTATGATGTATTGATTTAGTGATTTGTTTTTTTTTCTTCTCAAATAATGTATTAAGACTATTATTAATTGATTATATGTATTAGATTAGATACTGGTTATAAATATGTAAGTAGTCCATCATAATTTTTTTACCCCAAAGCTAGTCAATCAGGTGTGTGTGTGTGTGTGTGTGTGTGTTTACATTCTTGTTTTTCCCTTTAGTTTTGCAGTGGTTTTGATAAATGGTGACAAATAAAATAAGCTTAAAGCATAGTGCAAACCTCAAACAGATTTAACGACGTGTTTTCTGACATGCCAAGCGGTTTTCTATCAAAATGAAACAAAAGGACGTTCAGCAACCATAGAGGTTTTTTTTCTTCTCAAAGCTGGATCGCTTCCATCCCTCGGCATCAAACTCGGGTCAGAGGCGTGGCCTAAAGCTAAGAGGTGGAGTTATGAGATTAAAAATTCCAAATCGCTTAATTAAATACGGATATTCGATAAATATCATAAGTAAAAGTAATCATGATGATGATGTTACATATCAATAAATCAATGCTTAATGAAACAAGTTCCAGTTCTCCATGACTTCCATGAAGCTTTCCTGAATACTTCCCCATGTCTTCAATGAAGGCACCTTCAAAATGTAAAAAAATAAACAATGTCCAAAATTATCCAGTTAGATTGTTATATAGAAAATATACCATATTATACACCAATCAGCCATAACATTGACACCATCACCAGGTTAACTGAACAACATTGATCATCAACTATATTCTAATAACCTGCTTACAGTTTTTTGGGCACCCAAGGTTCAGGCATGGTGACCAAAGACTAGCTTGTCTGGTCCGATCACACAAAAAAAGCCAATGCAACACACACACACACTCATCATCGATAGCACTTTATCCTGTCACAGAAGGGTCTGGAGCCTATATCCCAGGAGACCTTGGACATGAGGCGGGACAGAGAACATGCAAACTCCATGCACACAGAGCCGAGGAGGGAATAAAACCAGGAACCCGAATGTGCAAGGTGACAGTGCTTAATGTGACCATTAAGACACCATTCCACACAAGGCAATGAACAAGTCAAGCCCAAAGAGCCCAAGACCGGGGACCCGGCTTCCACACTTCCCAGATCACAGTTTGATCGAGCCCCCATGGGATGTGCTGGAAAAACATGTCCAATCCACACAGCACCCAAAGGACACCAGTGTCCCAGTGCCAGACACCACTCTACACCCACAGTCGCCCTGCGGAGCCACACCACGAGGGTGCAGAGCCGCAAACGAGGAACCTAAATCCTAGTTGGTTTTAATGTTATGGCTGATCAGTGTATGTGCTGAACAAGTGCATTGATATAAACCTGTGATTTGTCTCACAGTCAGAACTACTGTCACAAGTGCTGCTGAAGTGAAGAAGCTGACACCAATCACGTCTTGGCTGGTCGGGTGCGATTTGGAAACTTGTGTTAAAATCCAAGAATCTTAGCGTTTAACATAATTAAAGTTTGGATTTTTGAGTGTTGTATAGTTCAGAGGAAGTGGAATGGAGAAGTTGTCATTTTTCCATCTTCACTAGTGCTGCTGCTGTTGTTTACGCAGTCATGGATCATAATTCTCTGATGGTTTGGCCTTTTCTGTTGTGTCTTTGAAAGAAAAGAAAAAGAAAAAGAAAAAAAAGATGTGTGTTTTCAGTACACAGTGGCAGAAGGACTGAGACATTTTGCTCGTAATTAGCGCGGGCCTCTTGATCAGACAATGCGACAGGGTTCATTAACACTGTTCTAATTGCCAGTCTCCTCTTAAAAAGTTTTCACTTCATGTTTTCTTTCCTCCCCCACTTTGGTTCCTGGAGGAAGGAGGGGGAGGTGAAAATGAGCGGCTCAGTCTTTTACAGGAAACTCTATCACTTGGCTGAGATTCCCACTGTGCCAATATGGTGATGCAATGCAAAGTAGAGGCTCTGCCGTCACTTCCAGCTTCTAACCCTCCATCAATCTGTTCATTTGTTCATTCGGCACTAATGAACTCACAAGTGTCCTTTTTGACAGATGTTCCCCCTGCTTAGGTCCATTGTAAGACGAAGCTGTTTCGTACGCTTTGACATGACGCGGCGTGCTGTTAGGAGTTCGTCTCTCTCTCTCTCTCGCTCTCTCTTTCTCCGGACTCCCGGCGTCAAGATGGAAAAACAGAAAGATTGCATATCGGCTCTGAAGTTCATGTCTCTTTATTGTACGGAGATGAGAACCACAGGATAACTTGGATTTACAGTTATGAGAAAGGCTTTTTGTGCCTTTTATTTAGGGATGTGTGTGTGTGCGAAACTCAGTAAGATCACATGCTTGTTATAATTCCTACATTTAGTCTATTGTGATGTCTTGAACAAACCAGCACATAAACAGCGCTGCTTTATTCTAGTGCACGAGTACGATTCAGCTGCCTACTGTACTGTATGTGAATATATATTAACAGATTCCAAGGAACTAGAGATGTAGACGAAGGATTGAAATGAGACATAGGATTGAAAAAACACAAAATGGGAATTCAATTCAATTCTATTTGTATAGAGTTTTTAACAATTAACATTGTCGCAAAGCAAGCCAAGGATGATGGCGCCAGTGGCAAGGAAGAACTCCCTGAGATGGCAATAGGAAGAAACCTTGAGATGAACCAGACTCAATCAGGGAACCCATCCTTGTTTGGGTGATAACAGAGAGCGGGGATTGATCTGCATCATACTGTGTGTTAGGAGGCTGGAAGTTCAATATAACAGGAGATGTGTCTAAGTTAATATGGAGTCCAGTTCAGAAACATGTGGAAGGGTAGTTCACTGGTTAAGGCTTTGGCCTAGCAATCAGAATATCACAGGTTCAAACCCCACCACCGCTAAGTAGCCAGTGCTGGACTCCCTAAACTTCTCAAATGTACTATGAGATAAAAATGGAATTTGCTGTGGATGAGGATGAATGTTATTTCTAATCAGGATTTTATACTGAAAGATCGTTTCATTTAAATACTGGCATGTTTTGACGTTGACAGAGGAACCTTTGGGTGCTGTGGGGTGGATTGAATGTGTTTGTCTGGTATGTTCCATGGCTCCTCTGGGGAGTTTGGAGGTTTGCTCGGCAGTCCTGGGCTCCTTGCCTGCTAAGCCCCATGTGCGGTGGGCTGTGGTGCACTGAGTGTTCTGGTGTCTTTCTATCATGGACAGAATGTACTTTTTAAAGTGATTTATTAAAAATTTTTTAAAATAAATTCTTTACGAACTGGTCTTTGGTCCATGTGGACATGGGGGAGCCTCGGGTGCCCACGATCTTGTCACCAGTTTAGTGTATTTAATTGTTCATCAATGTTAATGTAAGAGTAATTCTCGTCTGTTACTACAATAAACAATATCACTCATTCACTATACTGCTTTATCCTGGATTCAGGGTCAGAAGCCCATACCACGAGGCTGGGTACGCTCTGGACAGGGTGCCAATCCATCACACACATACTGTACATACAGTCACTACAGGCAATTTGGGAACGTCAATTAGCAAGTTTTTGGACTGTGGGAGGAAACCTACCAAGCACAGGGGGAACATGCAAACATTATACACACAGAGAGGGGAATCAAACCTGGCCAGGAATTTAACCTGGACCCTGGACATGCAGGGCAACAGTGCTAACCACTACACCATGGTTCCGCCCAATTTAAAGTCAACAGAAAGTTATTTTTTCCTCACAGAGGACATTGGATGGGACAGCATCTTAATCGTAGTCATTGTTTATTTCAAAGATTTCAAAGACGTGAACAATAAAGACAGCACATGTACGCTTGGTCAGCTCATCCTGTACTTGCAGTAAAAAAATTTTTTTATTTTTTATAAAAGCATATCGACTGAACAAAAAAACTGCCATTTTTATTTATTTATTTATTTATTTTTATTTCATTCAACACTCGTGCAAAATGAGTGCAATTGTTCTCAGTCCGTAAAAAATGACTTGACAATCAGTTCATTGTTTTATTCTTTCTAAGGAAGTTCTACTCTCCTTTATAAGGGAAACCCTCCTATGTGCACTGTTTTGTATGTTTCGTACAAAGAAACAGATTTTAATGGTTTTTTTTTCATTTCCTGCCATTTTCATTTCTATTACTCCATGAAACTGTAAACCTGTTTAAGAAATGTTTCCTCCATGCTACTCCAGTGGATATCTTGTGAGCCGGTTAATGAGCGATTAGGGTCAGAGCTCGCCTTTGTCCCTTTTCCCTCTGCATAGATCTGATCGGCGGTGACGCAGGTGCTAAATTGGCTTCCTCTCGATCCGTTCCCCGCGCTCACATCAGCAGGCGAGTCTGTCACGCCAAACAACGAGTCAGTGCATTAAACAGAGACCGGCTTAGCGCAGAGGTGATATAAAAATTATAATTGTGCACGATCTCTAAGGAATCCAGTTGAGTGGCTCGGTAATGATGGTCTCGCTAATGTACAGTATACGCTGTCAGATACAGCGTCGATGTACGTGGACTCTTGAATGTACTTTAGAGTGGATAAATATGGGAACCTGGAACGTTGAGCAGCTTCAGGTTCTTGGAGTCAAGGCGTGACTGCTGTATTTTATTTTTAGACTAGAGACAAACTCGGTGGGACAGTGGGATGTTACTGTCTGAGCAGTTTCTCATGATCTCTGAATGCATTCTCTGGCTTTTCTCCCACCTCCCAAAAACACAGAAGTGGGTGGACTGGCTGGTTTATACTCCACTGGAAATGGTACGTTGTGATGGACTGGTGTGTCATCCAGGGTATATTCCCGAATCACACCCAGTCTTCCTGGATTTCCAGAAAGCTGAAAATGCAAGACTGAAGAAGCACACTAATGACCTTAATATATATATAAAAAAAAAAAAAAACGAAATTCAACAAATTCTTTTTTCACCATGAAGTTTTTGGAAGCATTTAAACCTGGAGAAAATTACATTTACTATTCAAATGAGAGTTAACAAATTCCATTTCTGTTCAGGTTCCATTTATATTAGCTCTATTATTACATGGACGGTCTGACCATGTCTCTTCTCATGCTTTCTGTCTACTGCACTGTTTTCTGTACTGTACTTTTTTTTTCAATTAAAAAACAAACAAAAAAACTAAACAATCAAAGAACATTTTTTGTTTTCACAAAAGCACAGAATGCCAAAATGTTTGAAGCTTCCTCATAATTTTGTGTACATTTTAAAATAAGCAGAACTTATTTTTGAGCCTAAATATTTTTGGAAAATAATAAAGCATGACATTTTAGCTCATTTCGACCCAGAAAGCAAATAGTTGAAATAAAAATGTTAACTATGAAATCTGAAATCAAATTTAACTTGACTGCCATTTCTTTAAAGTTTTCGGTTTTATATTATTTCCATAATAATAATAATAATAATAATAATCCGGGTTATGCCTTTAATGACATTTTAGGGATCTGAAACAAAATTATGCATTTGTCTATAGTTAAACCAGACCTGCCTGTCTGGGTCAAGAGGGACATCCTACTGAGTACTGAATAGAACGTGAATTTAACTAAATGCTAATGCACCTATGTGTCCCCCCCCCCCCCCATATGTAATAATGAGGAATTCTCAGCGGAGCCCCGATGCGTGTTAGTGTTTGAGTGTGTATATGAAAACGGCTTCATCTCTCTTCCAGTCTGATGCGCTGTAGCGACTTCTAAGCCCTGTCAAACAGCACGACGCCTCTCACTCTCCCGAGGGCTCCGCGACACCTTCCTTTCCTCGTTCAAGGAGAACGAAGGAGAGACCTGCTTTCCTTTTCCTCTTTTCTTTTAATGTTCACTCTCCTGCTCCCTCCTCAGACGTCTGCATTAGCCATGACGACTTTGTTAGCCGACGTGCTCGATCAGAGCCCAAGGCGAGGCGTCTCCGCTCGGCTTTTTACTGCTCCTGATTGAAAATGCGGCTCTGATGAGTGTCCTGACGTCTTGAGAAAAACAACTTTTCTTGAGAGTTCACATCTTTACTTTTTGCTGTGATCACAAAAATAGTTGTATTAAGGTAAAAAACTATTAGGCTTGTAGACGTCGATATAATGGCTTGTTATAGACATTATTCTGGCTATGTAATGCTACAATATGTAAAGCATTTCTTTAAAAAAAAAAAGTAATAAACATTACATTTATGGAAAATTGAGTTCAATCAGGGTTGATCACTCTGCTGTAGCTAACATACCACTGGTATCCACAAAGTAATCAAAGTTAAAGGGAACAAAAAACACCTTTTTTAATGAAAAAACTGCTATGCCCTTGAGGTAGGCCTTAAGTCAAAGCAGGACAGATCCAAAAGTTTTTGAAACAATTTCATAACAACAGCTTTTATAATATTATTTAAACTATTTAAAACTTCTATTTAAACTCCTGTAATTTTCCAGCGACTTGGTGCTGAAAGTGTCTTCAAATGTCTTCAAACCTTTACAGGTACAGTTTGTAACGACTGTAAGTACAGTATCACTAGAGACATATACAAACATCATTTCCAAAGAAGGTAGCTTAGAAAATCCTTTACAAATACAATGAAATTAAATCTCATTATGAGACTATGATGAAGCTGAAATCGTTAGTTATTTTCTAACTTAAGGATAGAATTTGTCTTTTAGTGGGCGTGGCAGCTAAGGCTCAAGGTTGTTGCTTTGAGGATCTGAGGAACCGCGTTCGAGCTGTCCCGTCGGTGGGTTACCACGCCCCATACTACCCAGACAAGCTCAGTCAGAGGATCCGCTTGATGGTTATTATCTGTTACTTTTGGTAGGCAATTTGTTTCTTTCCTGAAAATACTATTTGTTTTAAATTGTATTATTTTTATATTATTTAGAATTAGGCTTGGCGGTATGTGACTTAGTGTTAAGCATTGTTGCCTTGCACCTCCAGGGTCTCTGTATGCGTGGAGTTTGCATGTTTCCCCCGTGCTTGTTGGGTTTCCTCCGGGTACTCCAGTTTTCTCCAAAGTTTTCAATCTCTTTCGCTGCCCCACCCCCTCTCCCCGGAGCACTCTCTGCTCCTCTCGCTCAGCTTCTGTGCAGCTCCTTCAGCAGTAGGGGCGGCACGGTCGCAGCACAAATTTCATAGATAATAGAAAACCGCTTAGCGGCACAAATTATTATTTTATCCTCCAGGTTCGTTTGCCGCCCCCCACGTGACATGAAAAAATGCCGCCCTGGGCGGCTGCCCAGTTTGCCCATGCCTAAAACTGCCACTGTCTCCACTAGACCTCTGAATATGTGTTGTGATGTCTTAATACGCTACTCCAACTCACATCCCAGGTCACCACCAGTGTGTCAACTAATCACTCATCACCATTGTTCCCACCAACCAATCACTGATCACCATTGTTCCCACCAACCAATCACTGATCACCATTGTTCCCATCAACCAATCACTGTTCACCATTGTTCCCATCAACAAATCACTGTTCACCTCTCTTCCCAATGACCAACCACTGGTTTATATTCTTCTTAACGACCGATCACTGATCATCCTTATTTCCAATAAGAGAGATTCAAGAGAATTTGAGAACTTGTGTACAGTTTGCCTGCAGATTTAACTTCTTACGGTGTTTCCACACTTCAGGATGCTGCATGAAATTTAATAATCAGAGAAAAAACTGTGAACAAACAATCTCTGACACAACTGATCCTGGTGGCCAATCCCTGATCACCCACACACTTACTGTCTCTCATTAGAGATTTTTGGCAATCAAACTGTTCTCATGACTGCAAAGTCATGTGATCAAGCATCTAGGAAAAATTGTAAACATCTACAGTGCAAGTGACTTTGGCTTGTTAGTATTCCTCTGAATGTTGTGTGATATTCAGTTGTTCATTATGCACTATGAGATGACCTTAACTTCCAGGGCTTCATAAGTAAGATTAAGGCAGATCATCACATTATAAACTGTGCCTCTGTTAGTAACAATTGCCAGCGCTCTTCAATATTCACCTCCAAATTTCCACAATTAAGCTTTTGTTTACACCCCAAAAAGTCATATTAGGAGCGGGAAATTTAGTGTAATTATTCATAATTCCAGCGTTTCGAGTGTAGCTACCTCATTTGCCTGCTTAATTCTGCCTTTTTAATTTCTTGCATACATTTGCACATTAATTTTGCCCATTGTCTGCTGTGAGGGGTTGTTTATTCTAAAGAAAGATTTCCTGTGCGATGTTTTTCGCCGGAGTGCGGCCCAGTCGGGTGGCGCTCCAGCTGCGAGTGGTGATGATTTGTTTTGTCCTCATTTACAACCCACCGCTTTAACACATTTACTCCCAGCTCTCATTTTTTACACGCAGTGAGAGGCATCAGCCGCCCAATAATTGTCAATCAGTTAGTCTAGTCAGTCAGTGAAACTGTCAGTCTGTTCACTCACACTCTTTCACTCACTCACTTTCCCTCATTTTCTCTCTTTCACTTACTCCAAATCTTACTCACTTTCACCAGTCTCGTTGGCTGACATTCACACATCCCCACACACTTCCTCGCATATTATCTACACTGCATTCATGCATTCACACACAATCATTTATTCACTCATTTTTTAAACGTGCAAAAATGTTATGTATGGTGACATAAAATATTACAAAAGGAATCACACGTTTATTTGATATTCAAATAAGATAATAGAAAGTAAGTCTTGTGAACATGACATTTTGTGGCACGTGCCAAATACTATACGTGTACAGTACACTAATACATATAGCACAAACGTATGGATGATATATGGCTTCATATTTGTAAGGCCTTATTGATAAAAAAATGCATGTGTTTGAATTGCCTTGTTCAGACTCCCAGCCCAAATCCAATTTTTGGCATATCCAGATTAGAATCAATCAGTTTGGAATCAGTTTGCTTTTATGTAGTCTAACCAGATCTGGTTTCAGACCAAATCTGATCTAAACAACATTCATAGGTGGTTTGAATTCAGATTAAGATGGGATTCCTAAGTCTGGAAGCCCTACCTGCCTGAATTGATTAAGACACTGGACTACTGATTGGAAGGTCAGAAGGTTCTAACCCAACCACCACCAAGTGGCCACTGTAGGGCCCTTAAGGAAGGCCCTTAACCTTCAAATGCTCAGCTGTGTAATGAGATTAAAATGTGAGTCAGCTGGATAAGGGTGTCTGCCAAATGCCATAATGTAAATGTATTGGATTTCAAACTGTCCATTATGTGACATGCAACGCGACACTGAAGTTCAAGTCCACACAATGATGTGGTATTGAACATGGAACCAGAAAGTTAGGTTGCTATGCTTTATTGGGTCATTTTTTTGTTGTTGCTCTTTCTGTTATTAACACCAAATATGTGAAAGCCGTGCAATTGAATTTTCCATGCGATACCTGTTTCCTAGAGGAGTGACTAGCATAACTGTAGTATGAAAAAGGAGGACAATAGTCCCTGGACAGCGGAAGTGAAAATGCACTTTGGGAGGTCG
>JAOTQY010000032.1:7450585-7461854 GCA_026413445.1 Dolichallabes microphthalmus
TATTTAGAGAGCAGTTGCGTAAGTGCATGCATGTGTGTGTGTGTGTGTGTGTGTGTGTTTATTTTTTATTTTGCGTGTTAACTCAACACTCAGTGATTTCAAAACTCACAGATTCACAGAGACATTTCGTGAGCAATAAATACAGTCATCTTTTATTTCTTGGCTTGTGACTGCTCCAGATTTCAAGGTGCATTTGAATATTAGTTTGGAAGAAAGAGGTTTGATATACAGTACAGCACATTCCTTCCAAAACAAATTCTATGAAGGTTAACCTGTAATGCATCGTAATAATATGTTTATGAGATGTTATACATGTTACAATGAAGTGATTCAGGAAAAGGGGTTATACATTATTTATGAACATATTATTATATTATTAAACACACACACTCACACACATACACTCTTTCATGAATGCCTTCATAGGTAATTAAATGGCCTAGAAAAATGTAATTACTAAAGAAAAGGTATTAGCTTTATTTATAAGGCTTTATAAACTTGTTACAGAACACATTATAAGTAGTGTTCATAATAGTAATGATAATAATAATAATAATAATAATAATATTTTGCTTATACAGATGAAATCCACTTTTACATTTGTGAGTGACAGATATACTGTATAATATTATAAATATATAATAATTGCTAAGTTTGCAAAAATTCAAATCAACAGCCTGAACAATGCTTTATTTCCCAGGAAACTCACTGCAGTATGGCACTACAAAACTGCTTTTAGAAACCGTTTCATATTTTCACAGTTTGTCGTGTTGAAAATAGTTTCGTGGTGTACTGTATGTGGTATTGTAGTAACATTATAGTTAATAAATAAATATAGTTCTAAATTGTGTTAATTAAAAATAGTTATATGAAAAGCTTATAAATAAATTCATTATATGATGTGTTATTTGTGTGTGTATATTGTTCCCACTGTTTTCTGCATTTATTTCTTTGTAAATAATACAGGCAGAAATCTGTGGCTGCCTTCCTTCACTTCAATGCATCTATTTTTATTCTTGAGATTCACAAAAAAAATCCAGGAATTATTAAAAAAAAAAATCTGGCTAAATAAACTAATCTTGTGTTATAATGATGCCACACTTACAGAGACTTCTCATTATATAACATTAGCAAGATCACAAAAGCACAGAACGATGCGCATACAAATGCTGCACATCATAAACACTTAAAACTGAAGGATTTACATTTACACTCAACATCAACGGTTGGGGGAGAGGAAGAGAGAGAGAGAGAGAGAGAGAGAGAGAGAGGGCTCTTGACTTTTCACAGATTTGCACTGAAGATTTGAGTCAATTTGAGTTCTCATGCACTTTGTTAGCTTTTGGCTAACACTTGATACACACTGACAAATGCATGCAATACACACACACACACACACACACACACACACACACACACACACACACACACACACACACACACACTCTTCCAAATGGTTTCTTCATACTTAAAAAAAAAAAAATATTAGATAATTAGATAAAAATGAAGACCAGTAGCATTCATGTCTATATTACATATCTAGACCAAAAAAGAAAAAGAAGAAAAGAAACCCTATAAGACAGATCTTTGTTGGAAATGTCCCGCTAAGTTGCATAAAAATCAAGAGTAAGATCGAAAAATAATGAAATCTAGATTAGCATTTCGATACAGGCTGTTCTTGCACATCATTTTTGCTTCAAAGAAGGGAAAGATAAATGATGGTGCCATTAAAAGTGAACTAATTAAGGAATGCTTCTTTTAAAAACTCATTAACGGCCATCTCATTTACATAATGATGCATATTAATTAAGTTTTAATGAATCCAAGCTTCAATCAAGTCACTTTTTGGCTGCGGAACAATTTTGACGAATGAAAAAAAAAAGAAAGAAAAGAAAAAGGGAAAGGCGACAACAATGCTCTCAAAGCTGTTTTTCATTTCGAACAACAGCAAAGATGTCTTGATTTTTTTTCGGAAGCACGGCGTCTTGTTTGTTGCATGTTAATTACTAAAAGGGAAAAATGTTCGGGGGCCACACAGAAGATCCTGAGGAAACATACATGGTATATGTGTGTGTGTGTGTGTGTGTGTGCTTGGAAGTACGCATGCAAAAAAAGTGTCATTTTTATACTAATCTTATATAATTGGAGGGAAGAAGCTTCAGAATGTAAATTCATTAACACGAAGAAAATTAATTACACTGACGTGCAAAATATTAAACTTTCAGCTTGCGGGATGTTAAGATCATGACTTCTTGTGATTTAATTTCACACGCTCTTTACAGAATGTTGCCAAATTAGACATACGCACATTACAATGATGTTAGGATGATTAAAAAAAATATATGACAATCGTTTGTGGGATTTTAATTGATTTTATTTAGGGGACGCCGCAGTGTCGTATTGGTGAGTGATATGGCCTCGCACCTCCAGGGTTGAGGGTTCGATTCCGAATTCAGGTCTGTGTGCGTGTGCTCCATGTGCTTTTTCCTCCAAGTACTTTGGTTTTCTCCCATAGTGCAAAGACAGGAAGATTAGGTTAATTGGTGCTTCCAAATTGCCGTTAGTGTGTGTGCCCTATGATGGATTGGCACCCTGCCTCGTGCCCTAAGTTTCCTGGGATAGACTCCAGTCCCCATGATCCCCCAGTACACTGGATAAGCCGGTATGGATGATGAAAGATCTCTTTAGGTAAAATGGTACCTATTCCATATGATACAGTACAACAAGGTCAGTGGAGCTAGATTTGCATTTATGCTTAGAGTATATGTATAAACTTGTGTGTATGTACACGTTGTTGATTTCATTTAATGCCTTTTTGCACACTTCGGCACCCACTTTCTAATTATCTGGGAAAGTACTGGAGTTATGAACACTGATTTTCCAATAAAAAAACAAAAACAATCACTTACTAAGTTTTGTGATGATGCCGACCGACACATTGTTCCAAAATTAGCCAGTTAAAGTCAATTGGGTCGAGATCTGGTGACTATGTGGTCTCCTGTCCTGTACTGTAGATCATCCTGGAAGCGAGAACGCCCATCATGATAGAAATGTTTCTTTAAGAGCTGAAGATCCTGAAGGTGATCAGTCAAAACTTTGTATTTCTTTACCAATAACTGTCTTGGAATTTACACCCTTTATTTTTCATCAATTAACCTTATGTCTCTCCAACATAATTAAACAACAGGCTGATAAGCAGATTGATGGCCAGTTGTTGCTTGCTTCTTAGTGATTTCATGAAAACTTAAAGGAAGGAGATAAAGGATCAGTGGCAATGATTCAAAATGTCAAATCTGTATTCGGTTGCTGTTCATGGAAACTTTCGATATGGGGCCAAAAGAGGTTCTGGTACAAGCAAAATAGGCCATCATTAGGCTGGAAAACAACATATCATAGAGATCTGATAAATATTTTGTGTGGCCAAATCGAGTAATTGGTAAGTTAAAAAAAAAAAAAAAGATGTTCTGGTGAGCTCAGTAATACTGAACGGCCACTGGATGATTTACAGAAATCCTATTATTTGTGAAGAAACATCCTTCTAAAACATCTAGCCAAGGCAAAAACACTCTGGAGGAGGGATGGGATGATGAATCATGAGATGCCTTCATGAAGGTAAATACAGAGCATGGAGAACACTCAAGACCCAGACTAGAGTTTGGTAAGAAGAAAAAAACATGGTCAGAAGATTAACTAGTGGAATGATAAGGAGAAGAGAAGAATATGGAGAAAGAAAGGAAGGGCTCAAAGGTTCCAAGGTGTGCCACAGTGTATACAGTACCACAACATCAGACATGGAGGAGGTGATGTTATGGGACAGACATCTATCGCTACCAATGGAACTGGGATACTGATGCATATTGATGATGTGACTGCTGATGGAAGTAGCAGGATGATATGGAGCTTCACTTCCTGATCAGATTCAGTCCAATTCTGCAAAACTTACAGAATGGTGCTTCACATTATGAATAGTAATAACAACAACCCAACTCAAACTGCAAAAGCAAACGCAATCCAAGCCAAAGAAATGGAATGTTCCTAAAGGACGGAGTCACCTGACCTCGAGGTCACCTGAGACACTTTCTCACTTCATATATTATATCCGCCGAAGTTCAGCATCATCATTTAACGACACATCTTTTGTCACAACCTTGACACCATCGTTCACTGCTACGCCTCTCAGCACGCGCTCCGTGGATTAGGGGTCAGTGACAAGCGTGTAAATGAAACGCCGAAACAGATGCTTGTTAATTAGGAAAAATGTGACTGACACGATTTGATGAGCGCTGCTACATTCGTCCCATGCCACACAGCAGCTGTTGTCACACACACCATGCTGTGGGCTCCTTTTCCCAGAATCCCACTGGGTCGCTGTGCCCTGCCAGGCTCGAGCAGCGCCAAAAACCACCCTGCATCCAAACACCGAGTACTCCTCCTCCGCTCACCTTCAGCACCACACTCCTTCGATTTCTAGTGTGTAGAACTGACTTCCTGTCTCTCTTTCTCTCTCTGTGTGTATTCACACTTTGTATAACTGTGCGATTTCGCTCGTGCACTTGTTTTTAGCCAAAAAAATGTCTTCTTCATTTCTATTTTTCGTGCACAAGTAAATGATTTTGGATTCTTTGGGTTATGGGCGTTTTTTTTTTCAGAGTGTTTTGATTCAGTAAAGATGAACTATCCTACGTCTTGATTTTAGGTTAATTTTTATAAACATAGTGTTCTGTAAGCCCTGCAAATACAAATGCAGTTTTGTTTTGTTTTTTTCAAAGGAAAAAAGAAAATAGGAAGACCTTGCTGTTTTATATATTCAGTTTTGCAACAATGGAAACTTTCTTTAAAAGGGAAAAAATAATCAAATGGAGGAAGGAAGCATCACAGGCAGGTAAAGCCGTATCTGGGGGCTCTACCGTACAGATGCTCTTCGCTTGCCTTCTTTGAAGCATTTAAATAGGGCATGTGTGTATTTCAGTCCGGCATCCCCCCTCCTACACCTGGGATTTAAGGTGTTTCAACAATAGTGTTTGGCACAGAGAGAGAGAGAGAGACCAGAACCACTTTTCTCTTCTGCTCAAATCCCACCAGAGCACGCTAAAGGTATCAAAACAAAGAAAAAAAACAGCAAGAGAGAGAGAGAGAGAGAGAGAAATAAACCCAAATGCCTGCCTGATGAATAATTTGAATGAAGAAATGAAGTAGACACTAGGAAAAAGGATAAAACCCGGAT
This sequence comes from Dolichallabes microphthalmus, assembly GCA_026413445.1. Lineage (NCBI taxonomy): Eukaryota > Metazoa > Chordata > Actinopteri > Siluriformes > Clariidae > Dolichallabes > Dolichallabes microphthalmus. The sequence goes on from JAOTQY010000032.1 coordinate 7,455,810, forward strand.
ACAATTAGGTCAGCATACACAATACGCAGCTTATCTCTCGCTGTATAAGCTCTTTCTCCTATCTTAGGAGCAGTTAAATCTCAGATACTCTATACATTTCCTTCGGCACAGTCTGATCGCCCATGAGTTCAATTCTGATCTATATTCGAGAGATGATGTACTGTCGTTTTCTGAAAAAATAATATTCCCATTCTTAAGCATCACTCTTCTCACTTAGAGCCCGAGGTCTAACTGATCTGTGCCTAGCAAAGTTAAGTTCATGTTACCATGTCGAGAAAGTGTGATGCTTGTTTCGGCACCAGCTTCGTGTTGTGATGCTTTCGGAAAACCTCAATCCAGATTTTTGAGCAGGGTCGGAGACAGGTTTAAAGAAGCTTTATAGCATATAAGGTGTAACGAGGAGGAGAACATGGCAGGGTGTGTTTTTGGAGGAAAATAATCAATGACAGAGTGATGGAGTGATGGAGAGATGTGGCGTGATACAAACCAGAAGTTGATTACTTTTTCATTTTGGGGCTGGACTTTTATTACGCTTATACCACGTCATAATTAATTGGTGTTTAATCAATCAAGTTTAAATATACGTATGATTTAACAAATGTGGCAACCTGACAACTTCTCTTTCAGTTAAGTTCATAAAACACAAAAAAGCAATGTTTTATGTTACAGAACAGAAAATTTCACCATATCTAAAAAATATACATTAAAAAATGTGTTCATCTGGATTGTATGCCATTCATGTCTGCTTGTTGGTCGTTGCTATTTAAAAGTTTCATGTATTAACCAGAGTGTTTTAATATAAACTTGGGTTGTGGTTCTGATCTTTAAACTAATTAAATAGTGGTACTTTGAGCAAAGCCAACATAAATTATTTGTACTAAGATTTCCTAATTAGATTGCTGTAACAAGGTTCACATGACGGACATTTAAGTCAAAGCCAGACTTTTGATTGTTCATCATAATAATAGAACAAAAAGTTATGTGAGAAAAAAACCCCCCTCCTTTTATTTCTCTATATAATCCTCTACTACACTAATGCACTTATCCCAGTGTTTTACTAGTGTTGGAATTCTATCAAGGTACAGTAGAATGTGTTCTCAGTACATCAGATCCATGATCAGAATGCCTACTTCACATCTGAAACACATTGGACTGCCTACAACACATTCGTGCTGGCCTCCCAGGAACTCCTTTAATGGTCAAAACATACTGTATGTTGAAATGTCTTGGAATGAGGTCAGGACTGTCTCTTGTGAAAATTGGCAACAAGTTATCTGTTAATTTTCAAGGATCCACTTGTTGAATGTTCACAGAAATTAGTGCAGTGCGCTCTGATCCACCTCATACTGTAATTCATGGAGACAACCATTTTTAAAACATCTGCACCATTCAAATGTTTCACTGCCGCTAAGAGTCTCATCACTGTACTGTGACTGAATCCTACTGTAAATTCATTCATTCTTTCTATACTACATTATCTTGTATACACTATCGTAGGGAGCCTGGAGACTGTCCCAGGAGACTTTGGACATGAGGCGGGGTACATCCTGGACTGGGTGCTAATCCATCATAGGACACACACACACACACACACACACACACACCTAATCTGCATGTTTTTGGACTGTGGGAGGAAACCAAAATACCTGGAGGAAACCCACCAAGAACAAACCCGAGGCAGGAATTGAACCCTTAACCCATGCAAGGCCACAGTGCTAACCACTATGACACCATCAGCTGTAAATGTCAGTTGGTTTTACACTTTCATGCAGGAAAAATTTTGGTATTTAATTGTAAATTTTTCAAATATTCAATATTTGCATATGGTTTTATTTAAATGTTTATATCATGCACACGTGGGTTCGAATCCCATCCTCATTGAAAGTGAAATCCCCTTGGGCTAACCCTGGACAATAAACTGTCCTTTTTCCCCTCGCGTCGCTAACCTTACACACTCATGTTGCGTTCTTCTTTATAACATCAGAAAAATGTGTCAATTTATCTCCACACCAGCCACTCAGGTGCTTGTTCAGTCCCTTTTCATTTCAGTACTGGACTGCTGCAGTTCGCTCAACACCCTGCTTCCGACAGCACAGCTCCACGTCCCTTCCCCCCGATCCTCCAGCACTGCTCGACTGATCCAACCTCATCTCTCAGTGATCGAGGAAGACATGCATCTAGATTGTTCTGACTCCTGGGTAGAGCTGTAATCGGGCCTTAAAAGTTAGGCCCGACAGGGCCCGAGCCTGACAGATTTCGGCCTGAGACCAACGAGTACATTTTGATTGACAGCCTTTTAAAAGTCCGAACCCGTTTACAGCCCGACATTATTCAAATGTGCGCAAGCGCACAGCTCTTTTGCCTTTGGTCATACAAGTTTTAACATAATTTATTTATGACTAACGTATAAGCTACAGGCAACTTGGAAGTTGGAACAAAAAATAAAAAACCTCCTCAGCATCCATTTTCGCATTTCTCTCGCGCTAATCAAAAACGCATCACATGACCGCTCATTTACCACGCAAGCCCAAGCCTGGCCCGAGCCCATGTAAAATTATATTAATTAAGCCCGAACCCGACCGACCCCGTCGGATCCTGTCTGGTCCCGTCGGGTTCGGGGCAAAGATCTTCAGCTCTACTCCTGGGTGGTGGAATGAACGTGTGTGTTTCTGTGTATGAACCTACAGAATATTACAAAGGATTTCAGGTAGAACTGATTTATGGTGCTAAGACTATAAGATGCCATAACTGTCGAATGAATATTTGAAGCAACATCATATAGAAGAGTGCACATACAACCATAAAATTTTTTTTTAAATACCAAAGTCATTTCTCAGCCAAATACTAAATTAGAAATTTAAGTCAGATATAAGTGAAGATCTGAGGTGCCTAAGTAGCATGGAACTGCTCGTCTTCTGGTCCATCTTCATCTCTGTAGCGAGTTGATCTCTGCTCAGAGCTGTGTGGGGAAAAGCTGGAGGCGAATAAAACTTTTCCAAATTGTCAGTTCCCTGACACAAAGACAGAAAGCAGTGAGTCAAAGAGCCTCTACGTATTGAAAAACCCAAACAGGAAGCGGGGCCTCGTCTCGAGATTGCAGTGGCACATCTCCAGGTGACAAATATGTCAGCATCGAAAAACCCCGTGGCACAATTATGCCGCCATCGCTCTGAGAGTGGGTGATAGAAGGAGGTGGGGTGGTGCATGGGGGGGAGAGAAAGGGAAAGTGAGAGGGGCGCCGCTTTGGTATGAGAAAGTCATCACAGCCCATGGCTTTCGCTGAGAGACAGCCCAAGGGATGCAGCACACTCGTATAACAAAGCTTCCCTCCATCTTGAATACGGCTGAGAACGTTCCAGCTAAATCTGCTGGGTTGTGCTGATCCCCCCGGCAGCTCGAACTTCCTCAGGGATCTCATAAAAGACCTTCATTATGGACAATGTTTGCTCACATAATGGGCTTCTCAATCAATTCAATGCTAACACTCCAATAACAATCGGTTTTATTTATGTTGGTAATGAATGGATGTGCAGTATTTTATACATTTCTGAGTCTAGTTACATCACAATCACTTCCGTGTTGCTGTTCTTTGTTTTAGTGTATCGTGATTAACAATAAGAAAGAAGTGTTCGAGACACTGGAGAGAGCAAAAGGCAAGAACCGGAGCGTGCGTTCATCTGCAACTAGGTCAAACCAGCAAAGGAACAAAACACAACAGACCAAGAGTTTGTAGAAATCATTACACGAAAACAAACTTGTCACTCACTTGACATTCTGTTTTGCCTCCAAAGCAAAGAAAAAAAGAAAAAAAACACACACACACACACAAACACACAAAAAAGCAGAATCTCCATTGCAAATCAGCAGCATAGTTGTGAAGTTGGCTGTTTGAAATGCACATCAAATCAGCAGAAAAAGCCAGCGCGTACCTTGTCACTGACATCTGGGGACATATGAAGTTGCGAGTCTTTGTTTTCAGCTTGGCGTGGGGGTGGGAATGGTGGGGGGGGGGGGAGTCTAGAGACATTCATAAAAAATACATACGACTTTTAACTTCTAAAAGAGCATACACAAATCCGTGCATTGCTAGAAGGACAGGGGGAAGGTTATCAGGAAACATTTCGCAGAACAAAATAGAAACTTATAATCTAAACTAAAGCTGGGTATTGTTTTTAATAAAATTAAATATATTTGAAAAAAAAAAGTCCATCTATGGTGACGTCTTCATCTTTACACAGATTATCAGGACCACACAGACTTTCTCACTGATAAAGTATCCGGTATGATCGGGTTTGATATCTGATTGATCCTTACAGGGTCAAAAAAAAAAAAAAACATGAAATATAATTTATTTATCTATTCATTTGTTTTTGGTAAACACTTTATCCCAGTGATCAAGATTGATTCTGTCCTGGGAGCACTGGATGTGATCTGGGCAGGTCAACATACACAACACACTCGCACAAAAAGATACTCATTTACACCGGGCGCGATTTATCTCGTGCACCTACTGGCATGTTTTACAGTAGGAAAGGTGAGAAAACCAGACAACCAGATGGAAACCCACACAAACACAAAAAACATGTAAAATACCACACAGTAGGACCAGAGACTTAAGATGGCGAGTACATACATAAATCATGGTAATTCCATCTTATCAATATATATATATATATATCCATATATCTATAATATCCATCCATCTAGGAAATTCTGTAGTTCAACTAGGGATCTTGGAGGCCAGTTGTGACCATTATATTTATTCCTATGGGACCGTGACACACGCATCCACACACAACAGGCAATTTGAGAATGCCAAATAGCTTAATCTGCATTTTTCTGGACTGTGGGAGGAAACCGGAGAACCCAGAGGAAACCCACTAAGCAACATGCATACGGTAGACCACAAGGCGTGAATTGAACTCGGACCCTGGAGGTGTCCCCAAGGCGACAGTGCTAACCACTACGCCACCATGCTGCCATTTTATTTATTTATTAAAGCATCTAGGAATTGATATTTAAAGCAATTATTTTAAAAAAATACACTAATACAGAAATACAGTGAAGGACTTGTTCAATCAGTGTGCATCTGAATATACAGTAAGGTACAACTGACACACTTTTATGCAGACATACAGTACAGTAGAATTGTTTAGGTAAACATTTGGTGGAATGGTCTTATAGGAAAATAATCAACATCACAGCTACAGTATGTGATGCTGCCCGGCATAAAGTGGAATTATTGTTTTTTCTCCTCTTTTTCCAGAGCGAATTGCCAACTATTACAATTCTGCATTAGAGTAAAGAATGGCATGTCGTATTCATTACTTCGTACTTGCATTTAATGTTGTAGAGGGTCTGCGAAACAGTTTAGTTCCTGTTATCACTAACATGATAAAAGCTATAAAGTCATTCCTTTACCAGAGTCTCTTTTGTTCCTCTTTTGAATTTAATAAGGCAAAAACAAGAAGAACAAGAAATAATAAATAAAAAAAACACAATTTGTTGTTACCAATGAATTGAAGTTCCATGTGTTCTGTCCTGAAGACTTTCCCATGATGGAAACCTTATAATACGTACTGTATAGGAGACTAAATACAGGAGAATAAACATTTCCTTTACATAATTCTTCATCATATTGTATAAGTGATTATACTTTGAGATTTAATAAATAAACAGTTTAATTTGTTTATTGTTATAGAAAAAAAGTTCCAGTATTCTTAGCTGTTAGTATGGAAACAAAAATAAATTAAAACACACATATTGAGATGGTATAAAACTGTGATTTGTGCCTTGTAGCCAGAAATTTCAAAAATGAGGGTCAAGAATATAACAACACTGTGGGAAATCAAAATTTTTTTGTCTCATTTTATTTTTATTTATTTATTTTTTAATGATTAAGTATTTGTGAGTAAATTCAAATCTAAATGAGATTAATCACCTGCAAGAGAGGTTTAAATCTTCTTCTTCTTCTTCTTCTTCTTCTTTGTCTTTCGGCTGTTCCCTTTCAGGGGTCGCCACAGCGAATCATCTGCCTCCATCTAA
>JAOTQY010000032.1:7461954-7472469 GCA_026413445.1 Dolichallabes microphthalmus
GGGTGTACCCTGCCTTGTGCCCCAAGCCTCCTGGGATAGGCTCCAGGCCTCCCGCGACCCTGAACACAGGATAAAGCGGTATAGAAGAAGAAGATGACTTCGACATGGTTACGGACACTACAGATTCTTTTGCTTTTTTAAACTTTTACCAAAAACCAGAATGCTTTAATTTAAGCAACAATTTTTACAGGTCATATGCTTCTAGAAGCTGAAACCAATAAAGAAACATGAATAATGTGCATTTTAGATGATTAGTGTTTGAAACAAGACAGTATATCACTGAAAAAGGGCCATTTTGGGGGCATCTCTCCAAAACGACTGAAGTTAACAATTTTTTAGGTAAGAAGGATTGGTCGCTTAGATGTGGCATAAACTTTAGAAGTAATTTCTTTGACACATGTTTTTTGTATTAGATGTATAACATAAAAAACAATAAAATCTGCACCAATAATGTGTTATGGCAATTTTTTTTTTTTTATAAAGTAAACAGTTAAGGGGGAATGACCAGGGTGTCATGGAGGCCCACTCACCTGGTACAGTATATAGTACCTGTGCCCCAAGTGCCCAAACTACTTTTTCTGCTGAGCTGCAGCTTATAGAAATGTATCTTACTGTCCACCATGTTATATACAACCGAGAAGGAAGAAAATAGAGAAAGCTAAAGCACCTTGAAGTGATTGGCGGTTTGTAGGATAAAGTGACTGAGCACCTTACCAAGGTCACTTCCAAGGAGAGCACAGCCAATTACTATGCAGATCAGAGCTGGATGCAGTTTAGGGGGATTGCTCCGATGCAATCACATTAGCTGGCCAGAGAGGAAGCGGCTGTCTGACCTCAATCACAGCAGGCTGAAGAAAAGGAGAGGGGAGGAGAGGGGAGGATGGAGGAGTGCGAGGGCAGTTTTGTTTTCTCTCCCCTGAACCACTTTTCTGTCATCTTGGCCATGCACGTGATTAACAAACCAAACAATACAGCCGAGCTTGTATGCAAATTCACGACAGTGGAGAGGGGTGTACACCGGGACTGATTTAGCTTCTTTTTTTTTTGGCAGAGTAAAAAAGCCTCAGAAAGACACAGTGTGAAATGGGTCACACTCCGATATTGCATTCAGTATGTTTATGGAGTGATTGCTTAGTCTAGCACTAATTTAATATAGCGCTAGTTGATGTTTTTTGTTCAATCAAGCAAACAGTTACTGTACACTAGGGATGATATTGAATATGAAGGTGTTAATCCACATAATATTTTCTAAATACTGTTATTGTTTTTTTTTCTCTTTGATCAGCCACATTTATACAATTCTTTCTTAGTAACTGCCTGGTCAGGGTTACGCTGGGTTAAATTAAACTTGTTTGTTTGCATTTTTTTAAACAAAATTTGTTTGAAAATATAACAGGCACATACAAACAAAATTGCTGATTAAGTCTAATTATTACCTATTATTGACTCAAATCATGTACAGTACTGTGCAAAAGTCTTGATTCTCCCCTCATTTTTTCATATTAATTATATAAATAAAGTGATGTAGTTTAAATTACAGAAACGGGAACAGATGTTTTACTGTGACAGGCTGCAAAGTGCATAAAGATTAGGAAAATTGGTTGTTCTTGTAACAACCTCAGCAATAACCTCATTTCCCCTCTCGTCTGTTACAACCACTCAGCATTCAGCATCCTACTGTAAGTATACAGTACTAATCATCTGCACCTGTTTCTCACTGGTTCAAGCCCTAAATTAGATGTTGTTTTATGCTTGAATGAATCTTAGGTCACTGTGTGGTAGGTAAGCGGGTAGGCAGGCTGGTACGACTTTATTATCATTGTATAGTACGGGTACTGAGTCAAGAAATGCACTTTAGCATCTACCAGAAGTGCAAATATTAGTGTGTATATACATCACAGTGCCAGGTTTTATCTTTAACTAGCAAAAGACAAAGACAACCGACAAAAGTTACAGGCCACCCCTAATGTACACCATGATATATTTTAAATACAGTATGTTTGATCAAGAATTTTCAATCCTAATATAAGTCTAATGGCCAAAGCTACATCATTGACTGATATTTCTTTAACTACTCACTGTAAGGTTGCGAGTTCAAATCTCAGTATTGCCAAAAAGTTGCTCTAGAATGAATAATCTCTATTCAAAAATAATAATAATACTAAAACAATCAAGTTTGCACTTAAGCGGCATAGTGGTGAGGAGGTCAGCACTGTGGCCTCAGACCTCCAGGGTTGAGGGTTCGATTCTCACCTCCGTGCTGTGTTGCGTGGAGTTTGCATGCTCTCCCTGTGCTTGGTGCTTTTCCTTCCCCAGTCCAAACATATGCAGAGTAGACTAATTACCATTTTCATTTTGCTTTCCCTGAATCTGCACTTGACAAACTGAGTCAGTGATCAACTCAATTAGGGTCTCTGGAAGGTGAATCGTGTCAACTGGACTTCAATTTCAGCTTCTTCAGTCGGAGGGAAGTTCACAAATTTGTTTCCTCCAGGGTCAAGGATCATCCTCTCCTACCTGAATGGACTCATTAGGTGAACATCTTACCAACTTCCTTCACACTGAGGAAGCTACTTGGCTGAGTCATGAAACATTTCAACCTAACAAGAAAGAAGTCTAGTTGACATGACACAACTTCCAGATAACCTCACTTGAATGACTAAGAATCTTCAAAGACAACCCAATTAGGGTTAAGTGGAAGAAATTGGATTTTTGCTTTCAACCAACTATCATCTGCTTATCTCAAGGTTTGTACTGGGATTTTCTACACTTTTAAGTCATTTTATAGAAGAGCATGAACGTCTTAAAGACAAGAGTTTTAAACCAGATGTGGAAACAGGATTTGATCAGAATCTTCAAGGGGTATGTATTAGCTTTACTGGGGTGGTGAAGAGAGTAGCACTGCATGTTACAGCTTCAGGATCGCAGGTTCTTTCCTGAGCTTCCTTGCTTGTCTACCCCATGGCTGCATGGGTTTTCTCCTGGTTCTCCAGTTTCCCAGAGAAGTCTCATCTACATAAGGAAACCCCATGTAGGGTGTATTCTTATCTCACACCCAGTATTCCCAGCATCCACTTTTAGATAAAAGGTGAGAAAGAGAGCAGCATTGACATACTGTATTTATTTTGGAAGGAGTCTCCAGTGTCAGTATTTTAAAAGTTGTTGGAGGTGTTCGCGCATTCTCGTTTCAAGCTCGTCAATGATGACTTTCCTATTATAGTTCATTCCTTACACAAACCTCACGTAGACACACGGAATATCCATACCTTACATTATCGAATTTCATTTCCAAAACTTGTTGCATGATAGAGTGGAGAGATTTCAGCATCGCCTCTGTAAGCGTAATCAGGTCGAGAGCAGTCTATCATCTTTTTTCGGACTCGACCGATGCACGTGTACAAATCTGTCTGCTTCTGTAAGGTGTAGCGAAAAGACGTCTGATCATCATGGCCGAAGTAGCAAATGAAGAGAGAAAAAAAAAGAAAAAAATTCTCACTCAAGCCTGGTGTCCCGTAATGGAATCTGCATGGCGTGCATGCATAAATCACAGGGCGTTTTCATATGCATAATGTCTTCTCATCCTGTTTCTTTCCAGGAGATGAGAATCATTGAGGGGGAGGAATGGAGACTTAAGGGGTGTGTGTGTGTGTGTGTGTGTATGTGTGGGAGGGGGGGGATTTTTCTTTTCTTTTTTCTTTTTTTAACCCCCCTTTTCCACCCATCCCTTTCTTTCGTATACTTCAAGAAGAAACTGTCTTTAATGCTTCTAATCTATTGTGCTGACAGCGTAGCAGTGGTGAGATGTTGCGATGGGAGATCGCGAGGTGTTTGGCAGACAGCTGCTCTTACTGTATGTGTGTGTGTGTGTGTGTGAGAAAGAGAATTTGAGAGAAAGAGAGAGAGAAAAAGGAAAATGGGAGAGAGAGAGAACGCCTCGTCTCGAGCATGTCCGTGGGACTTTTGGGAGATTTGAGAGAAGACAGGCTTTTTTTTTTTTTTCCTCTCGCTTTCTCTCTCCTCCCGGGCTTTGTTATGTTAATGCGCCTGGATGTTGCAAATTCATAGTGATTTTTCATCTGGCGAGTGACGGGAGATAAAAGGGAAGTGACGAGGTGTCTTGATTGTCCTCAGTGTTGGGCTGTGACTGCTAACAAGGCTGCACATTGTACTGATGCCATTTTCAACCACCCCCCATTTGCATCTCCAAGCCTGCACTTTATCCTTAACCCCCGCCTAAAAGTTTATGCCCCCTCATTAGAAGAAGAAGTGGTGTAAGATTAAAAATGTGGCAACGCTTTTATTTCCGAAAGGCCTCTCTCTCTCTCTCTCTCTCTCTCTCTCTCTCTCTCTCTCTCTCTCTCTCTTACAAGAGCTGTAAAAGCAGGTGTTACAGACCGTCTGATGCTATATTTATTCCTCTGCTCTGGTGGCAACGCTCACTTTTTCTTTCGTTCTTTTTTTCTCTCTTCCTGAATATGAGCTGCTATATCAGCACAAGGTAACCGTTCCTTAATGACATTTGCATTTTTATCTTGAGAGATTCCTCAAACGTTTGCGTTATTGAGGATTTATGGTGACACTCTTCGCCTCGTATTCCATCAACTTCAATCATAAAGGCGGCACTCCATAACTCAGCGCAAGATGAATCTGCCGGCCCCTGGAATAATTAAATAGTGGGATTTTTTTTCATTTTTTATTTTTTTTTCATACAGAAGCTCAGGATAAATCATTTTGTTTATGCGAGCTTAGGCCTTGAACATAGTGTCGTCTCCGGAAAGGAAAGCTCGAGGTTAAAGTTAAGTGCGGTCCATTACCATGAGACAATTTTAATGTCTGTAAAAAACAACAAAGTGAAGGTGATGGACTGTTGGTGACATGATTACAATTTTGAAAAAATTACGTATCCATATGCTAGCAGATGCTAATAAGATGATAAATTGTGCGTAATTGTTCCGCGCCCATCAACATTGCTTTGAATGGAGGAGTTCAGTCCTGTGTCCCCTCTCTGGACTGGACGCACGCTAAAGCAGGAGTGCAGTGCAATACAGTGAACGTACTTACAGTACAGGTGCTCTTATGAGCAGAATAATTGATGCTACACCCCTGTGGTATTGTTTATGGATGTATAGGAAGATAATGCACCGATTAATAATACATACAGTATGATTTAATTCCTGCCCCCTCCACTGAAAGGCAGAAATAGCAATGGAGAATAATTAAGAATCCATTACAGTAAAATGATACATCCTGCTTAACATGGATGAGAAGATGCAGTGCAATAAAGGGAGGACTATCTGAAACTGAAGGAGGATCTAATCATGTTGCAATGAGGCATGAGGAAGAATTTTAGGAGTAGCTGGGGACAGAAAGCAGTTAGTTAGTTACCAATGCTGAAAAAGAGAAAGACATGAATATTGGATGCATATACAGAACAAAGAGGCAAGACATTGTGTACACATATAGGATAGATAGATAGATAGATGGATAGATAGATGGATGGGTGGATGGATGGATGGATGGATGGATGGATGGCGAAGTAGGTACCACAACAGTGTCTGTGCAAAGCTAATTCCCTGCGAGCATTCCGATGCACTCTTCTCTTCTGGGCGCTGATTGATTTTCATACACATACAGGATCTTGTCAGAAACCCCACCACTTAACGCACTTAATTGTTTTAGCCAAGGACCATTTGTTAATTTGCACGCCGGTTTGGATGATTGCCCCCGACGTCCCCCAAAATAAAGCTCCTAAAAAAAGTGTGCAAGCGGCGCGCCGTCCAGCTGATCTCCCTGGCATCTCCCTTCATCTCTCTTCATCTCGATCCTTTAATTAGAGAAATCATAAGAACCCGTCCTTCGTGTCTGAGAGGATGCCAGATATCGTCCAGGCTTTGTGTTTAGCTCATCGTCATCTGTTCTTTGTTGCGGCGCTGAAATGATTCGCATCAAATAACGTGGAAAATGTTCACACGAGCCAGTGGATCTTCAATAAAATAAGCAAACACTAAAAAGGTTCATCGGCTGCCACGTCCGAGTACCCAAAATCCCTCTTCCCAATTCAAATGATGATGCCCTCTCAGAGTTTAAGAAAAAAAAGGATGATTTTAACGATGTGGAGAAGGATGGAGCTGGCTTTTTAATAGACGGGGATTTGAATATTCAAATGAACATTTGACTGATCTTTTGTTTGAGTCTCTTTCCGTCTCTGGTTATTAGACCGAGAGCCCGAAAAACTTTCTGGTGTTTTTTTGCCAAATTGTTCCACAATTGACTTTACACCATGGGGAACTTTAATCACGGTTTGTTTGCTTTCATTCATTTCCATTTAGTTCTCTCCAAGAAACTGTGAGTTGAGGTTTTGAGCAAACTTCGGGGTCTTACAGCTCCAGAAGGTTTTTTTCGGAAAAAATCGTGATTGTGTTTACAGAGATATAATTGGGGCAGCTCCTGTAAAATCTCAACGCTACAATAAAACTTTTGTTTTCACTCCTCTGTGGAAACTGTTAATTTTCTCAGAAAATGTTAAAGTTTTCCAACAAAGTTTCTTGTTTCTTTTTTTCTTTTTTCCACCCATTCAGCTTAAAGCATGTGGGTAAATATAACATTCTATTGTCATTAGAGGTACCATGGATGTCCATTAACGGTCCAGTCTGGTCTGATTTGTTTAAAAAAAAAGCCCTATAAAACACATTGCTGGTCCAGTTTTTGGTGATTTTTGCATGGTCTGCCTTGACTTGCCCCCAAATACCACATGCTCTTGGTTCAACTGAGTTTTGTCACTTATATATGACCACAACAGTTATATTTTACTGTTAGATTTAAGTCTTTTACAATCAACAAAGATGTTTTTTCTGTCTTGTGAACTGGCTCATAAATCTATTAGTTTTTACAAGGGGTGTTCAAGTCAAACCGGGACCTGATCAAATTTCTCATGAAGGAAGGCGTAAAAAAAAAAAAAACACCCTCATGATTGGCATTTACAGAAGACTTCAAGCACAGTACGGTGTGATGAGACTCATAGCCGAGAAACACTTGAGTCGTTTCTGTGAACATTCAGTGATCTTTGAAAATGGACAGATAATTTTTTGTATCAAATGAAATAATTCATTTGATACAGACTTGTAGGTAAATAATTTTGGAAACAAGGCAAAAAATAGCTAGAACATCAAGATTTTCCCTACATGTGTTGGTGTGAGGAAAGACAACAAGCGCAACAATTACAGGTGAAACGCGATTGGCCTTAACGGCTAATCAAATTGCAATCATTTTGGAAAAACACCACACAGAACTGTGAGAGATTCTGAATTCTGAGCTACCACATTTTCCACGTATGAATTAGTGAATAGTAGACAGATCTTCCTTTCTTGAGGAATATTGCCTTTTTAAACTGAGAAAAAATAAGACTATCTACAAAATTCCCACTGGAAGAAAAAAAAAAAAAACGATGCAAAGAACAAAAAACAAATAACATGTCAGTTCGGTGATATTTCCTGCCATACAGCATCTTATGAATATATTTATCTTGTGTTGTGTGTAAAGCTGTAAAGCCCCAACCTTCATTATTAGTAAGTGCATTTGCATGGCGATATGTCCAGACAGAAATAATGACATTGTCAGGCAGCACAAGGTTGATAATAAAAAAGACGGATCCTGCCGCCTTGCAGCCCCGCCGCCGTGATGAGACCAAGTTCAGTGATGTCGAACAAGTGAATTTTGTGCAGTGATTCAAATAAGGACATCTCGCCCTCAGTTCTGAGATGAGTTAAACAAACCAAGTAATAGAAGCGGGCTCTGTATTAATTATGCCTGAGAGCACTGAGAGTCTGGGAAGTCTTGGGTGTTGATGCGAGTGTGTATGTGTGTGTGTGAGTGTGTGTAGAGGTGGGGGAATGGTGCACTTCACAGCCACTGCCCTTCTGATGGTAGTTTGGAAGGGGGTGGGGGGTAAGAAATTGATTGATGGATCACTATTTGCATGCAACTAAAAGAAAGAATTCCAGATGCGTGTGTGTAAAACGGGAAAGGCAGTGATTTGTTTTGCCTTAAAGAACATCCTGCTGTAGGTAGGGAAGCTGACGGGGTGTGAAATGCAAAGCCCCTCGTGGTTATTCCTAGTTGGCCTTACGAAGACGAAAACTTTTATGCCTTTCCGTCTTGTTAGATTTGTGCCCTAGGAGTGTTTTTTTTTTTTACTATTTATTTATTTTTTACAGTATGTACTGTAACTTTGTATGCCACCCTTGACGCCCTCTTGAGTAGTAGGACTTTAATATGAATATGATTTTCCACTCATTATTATATTCGCAAATCTCTTTGCTTTGTAGGGAAATAAGATTTTAAGTGTTTTCTTTTTTCTTTTGATGCAATGAGACTCGACCTTCCAGTGTGACAGAAGACAGCGATGGCAAACGACTTGACGAAGATGCGTGATGCCTGCGCAGTATTGATCTATCCAGGCGGAGACTTTGTCCCTGGGCGATTCAATGAGCTGTATCTACATAAGTGGTCTGGTTAGGTGTGTTCAACACACACCCGGACACACACACACACACACACACACACACACACACACTCCATATAGGATATATGGTTTTAAAGGACATGCCAGGTGCTCCTTTTCCACCTTCACCTCCATCACAACCTCAAATCCATTTGAATATGGAATGCTGATTTATGACCTTATTTGGTCTGTCTTCTGTATGCAAATCCAGGAGGCCTCATTGGGCGTATGCATAATGAGATTCTCAGGGTCGTCCCTCGCGAGTGTCACCACCCCTTGGCCTCGTTTTTTTCCTCCTCTTCTCTTCCTCCTCTTCCTCCCCACGTCAACTGCTTAACAGTTCCCGCTCCGAGTGTATAGGCTTTATTACCGTCGTGCTAATTATGGATTTATTCTCTCTCTCTCTCTCTCTCTGTGTGTGTGTGTGTGTTTAATAATTGCCTGCTCTCGGGGCATTCAATTGTCGGGCCTCATGGGAATGAAATTGATTTTTAAAACATTAACCGATTGCTTTGAGTGCCCAGATCTGAAAGGATTTGAATAATTGGTATGCGTGTTATCTTTATGAGGCGATTGTAAGGGGGTATATTTGGAGGGCAACTCTTAATGCAGTCAGGAGAAAAAGGGAGATGAGCTGCGTAGCTATATATATATATATATATATATATATATTTCCCCTCTCGCAGGTTTTTTTCAGGTTAAATCAATAAGAAAATCTCAGTGCCTTGCTAAAACATCGTACCGTACAGTAATACAGTGCCTTTGTTTCCGGGGTCGCTTTACACCCTTTTCCGTCTGCCACGGTGTGTGTGTGTGTGGAGTCTCTGTTGTTGTTGTTGCTTTTGGATATGATGGTGGAGTGTTTTCATTATGTGTCGCTTTTGGTGATGGTTAGGAAATGCGCTCTGGTTCCTCTGCTGGTCTACTCTCACTTTTAACAGTTATGAAACAACACAAGTTTGACTAATTCCATTTCTTGTACATGACCTCGTCATTCTTCGCAAAGATTTGCCACGAATAGTTCTTATACTTTCATGAAATCGTTACGAGCGACTCATGGAGGATTGCGATAAGTGACTCGTCATCAAGAGATGATAATATTTAAAAACAAGTTGCAATTTAAGATGGACATTTTAACCAAATTCACAGGATATTTCAAATAGATTTCAGTTTCATTTGATTTGCATTCTTGCATAATAACCTTCAGGTGAGTGTTACTGTATACACCAATCAGCCATAACATTATGACAGTTAAGTACAGTAAGTCCAATTTTTTGCCACCAAAACCAAAACAGTGAAGCACTGTGTTCTGATACCTTTCTATCATATCCATCTTTTCAGGATTAATTGTTTCAGCAGTTTGATCTACACTAGCGCTTCTACTGGATCGGAGTACATGGGCCAGACTTTACCCCCCCATGTGCTTCAGAGAGCCTTGGCCACCCATGACCCTGTCGCCAGTTCACCAGTGCTCCTTCTTTTGGTTTTATTTTGGTTTGTCCTGACCACTGCATCCTGAGAACATCTCACAAAATCCGTTCGTCTAGACGTCTCAGTCTGGCCCTCATCAAAGTCATTCAAATCCTTACGCTTGCCCATTTTTTCTGCTTCAAACACATCAACTTTTTTACCACATTTACATTTTTGGCGTTTGGCAGATGCTCTTATCCAGAGTGACTTACATTTTATCTCATTGCACATCTGAGCAGTTGAGGGTTTAGGGCCTTGCTCAAGGGCCCAACAGTGGCAATTTGTTGTGGCTTTGAACCTGGACCTTTGATCACTAGTCCAACACCTTAAAGAGAAAATGTTGACTTGCTGCCTAATATATCCCACCCACTTCCAGGTGCAGTGATAAGGGTCACATTTCTGTTCAGCTACTGTGATAAAGGGTTTCCTCCCACAGTCCAATGCAGGTTAGGCTAATTGGCGTTCCCAAAAATTGACCGTAGTGTGTGAATGGGTGTGTGAGTGTGTGTATGTGTGTGTGCCCTGCGATGGATTGGCACCCTGTC
>JAOTQY010000032.1:7581349-7595582 GCA_026413445.1 Dolichallabes microphthalmus
TTCTAATCTGATTATATATATATATAATGTGACTGGAATAATTTGTGACGCAACCTTCAAAATTATTGCTCCAATACTGTGAAAAAAAATTATACTACTATACTTGAGAACAGATTTAGGAAGATGTCCTCACTTACGCATGTCTCATCATAAAATCGTTGTTGTATTACAGTTACAGAATATACAGTACATTTAAGCATATTTGTATTGTTTAGTCATACTTGCCCTTGAGGTTTTTTTTTGTTCTTCTCTCAGTCCAGGGTAAAATTACTTTTGTCTGAGCAAACACTAAAGCTATGGTCAACAAATTAGATTAGATTAGATTAGATTAGATTAGATTAGATTAGATTAGATTAGATTAAATGTTCGAGTCTATTTATAAGATAATACACATAATGTTATAAGAGTGCAAATAATGATCTAATGCAGTGTAATACCACGCTTGCCACAATATTCCACAAATTGTTCACAATTGCAGACAATTTGTTGTACGCTGATTGAATGAAAACCATTCAGCAAAACTTTCCTTAATAAACCATGAGCACATGACAAAATCGTATGACTTTATACATATTGTTATAATTATTTATCTATAATGCATTACACTTTATAGCTCACTATGAATGTTTAACATGTTGCATTGCAAGTTCATAAGACATTATATCACGAATACCGAATACCGAGTCCCATTTGTTCTAACGTATAATGATCCTTATTTATTTTCTTTAATAAACGAATCCCACCGAGAGACCAAAAGCTTATTACCTTATTATGAAAATGTATAACATAAACAGATCACAAACACATTTCAGATCACATGCTCAGTGTATGTTCTAGACACTGCTTGTAAATGTATAAACATTATTATAAACCATGATGCATTTTCATAAATCATTATTGCATTTTATGGACGCATCCATAGATCATTCTGCATGTGGCTTTTATAGACAGGTTGCCAATTAATTCAAGCATTTTACCAAACCCTAATTTAATGATTTAAAATCTAAAATACCATGATGCATAAAAAAAACAAAAAAATTAAAAAAACATGACATTAAGCCGGTTTATATCAGATCTGTATAGAAGATACAGTTTACTCATCCTGTGTATTCTGAGTGACAGTGTGAGAAAATGGCTTTCATATCCGCTAACAATCTCTTGCCACTAACTAAACTGACACACACACACCTATCCTACAGACACACACAAACACACACACACACACACACACACAAAATGCCACTGTAACCTCTAATCACAACCCTGAAGGCTGGACATCAAATGCAGCGGAGTCGAAACCAGATGATCAGAGGTAATTAACGCAGTTTCATATGCAAATTTAATTAATGCAGAACTACAAAGTCATTATGCAAATGGAGTTTTCCTTGAGCCCCTGCGCAAATATTCATCGCTCGGAACAGGGATCAGTCTCGCCATCTTTCGAAAATCTCTCCTCGCTCCTCTCTCTCTCTGTCTCTCCTGACACACAAACACACCCACGGATGCACACACACACACACACACACACACACACACACACACACACACATACGCAGACACACATGCTCGCACACACATGCGCGCTCACACCTCTCTCTTCAGGGACGACATATAAATGCAAGAGAAGTTCTTTCAAACTTGAGATGGTGAGCTTTTTTTTTTTTTTTTTTTTGTATTTTTGGCACGGCACCAGGCTCTCGCTATCAGAGCAGGCAGCTGAGAGACTGGCGGAGATGATTTGGCACTGAAGCGAGACAATGAGACTGTTAGACCGGGACCATATGAATATGCATGACACTGATTACTTTCCATGATTAAAGACTACTCTAATATTTAAATGAGAGCACGCTCGGTGATTAGACGAACACTGCAAAGGGCCAGCGTGCGAGGACGTGTGCTTGCTTAGGGAGATTAAAAAAAATAAATAAATAAGAGAGAGAGGGAAAAAAAAGATTCAGGCTGCAATAAGCACGGTGTAGGTAGGTGTTATCTGAGCGGGTTTTGCAAACGAGGGGAAAATTGATGGCATTTGTATTGGAAAAAAAAAACGGGTAGCGCCTTATATACTGAGAGACGTACCGTAATCAAAGCCGGTAGGTTTTGAGTTCAACCGTGACACTCTGGGTCTTGTTTACAATCCCATATATCTCACACACTCGCATACATGTTGTGCAGACCACCATCTGCAGCAGGGAAACAAAAGAGCTTTTGGAGAACTCTTGATCAGGGTTCGGGCCTCGTGGAGCGAACATTTAGACAAGACAAACCTCAAAGGTTTGACGAAGCGTTCTCACTTGCCAGTGATTACGCTCACATCTGGAAGCTGTGTCATGCACCATGGCATAAATTCTGCACTGATTCGACTCAAATTAGTCACTTAAAAAAAGTCCTTTAGGTACAAACTTAAAAAAAAAAATGGGTTGAAATGTTAGAAACCGGAAATATTCCTGCTATTTCTGCCACTGCACTGAATATGAATGTGAACAAACTATGACTGAAAACACTAAAAATTGTCTACTTCCTTTTTTTAACAACGAGAAGCTGAATACTCCGTCTATACTCACACATTTGTGAGCAGGCACTCCGTTAAAATATACTCCAAATAAATATATTCCAACCCCTTCTGATTGTAATCCATTTACTTCATTAATTAAATGTGTACAGTAACATTTCCTCTATTTATTAGAGCCACTTGGCTTTTTAATTTTTAAATTTTTATTCTAATTAGTATTATTCCTGAACTTACAGAACTAATTAAATTATTTATAGTTGTACTTGTTTTGTTTTTTTTGTTATTAAAGTGTAAATTAATTTAATTAGATTTAAATTAAACAGGCTAATGACTAAAATGCATTAATAAATGCAATAATAAATATATTAACGTATGGTGACTTCTAATACACACACACACGCACACACGCGCACACACACACACACACACACACACACAAAAACCCTTCCTGACTATGCTTCAACCATTTTGAGGAACACTTTTTAGATCATACATACTTCTAAATAAATATTAGTAATAAATATATATTTTATGTTTTATTTAAAGCTGCCAGTCCCTATGACCTGTTTCAATACAATACTAATATAATACAATGTAGTATACAGCTATTTGATTCAGTGCTGTAGAAATAGTGGAATGTTATGTGAAATAAAAATAAAAAAGGGGGGTAGTTTTGGAAAGTCATTGGCCCACGACAGAGATACATGCACAAACATAGTCGTTAATGTTTCTAAAATTACTTTACATTAATAAAAATAACTCTGGATATGAAGACTACACCTCCATTTTTGTGTGCTTAATGCATTTCTGGAAATAATGAGACAAAAACTCACAAGTTACAAAATTAAATTTTAGAACTGTATTAATGTTCCAAAAGTATTTTCTAAGCATTTTGATTTGATTCAGTCCTTGATTACTTCTGCTTTTTATAAAACAAAAGGACATCATTTTCCAAAATGAAAAGAAAACTCACTAACTGATGAACTTCCATGAAGCGAAGTTATTAAAATTCCTTAATGCCACTTATTGCTGGGCTACGTTATAAATAAAAGCTAGTTAACAAGTTATTTAATATTAGTTAGCTAACAAAACAGAACCGCTTTGGAGATGAGACGTTAGATGATCTGTGAAATTATGAAACCTCAATATAGCACTGATTTGCTAAGTAGCTGTTTAACAACAACGTCTTAGTTAAAATGTGACATTCCACTTGCCTTACTACACATGGCAGACACAAAAATGGATAGAGGAAGACTAGAAGAAACACTGAAAAAAAACTAAACAAAAAAAACTGGCATAAAATGAAAGCTGACTACTTTCACTTTACTTTATTATTATTATTATTATTATTATTATTTTGCTTTGAATATATGCGAACTTTAACCTCACAAATGAATGAAACCTAAAAAATAAACGTTTTTTGTCTTTTTTTTTTTTATGGACCACTTTACAGTTTAAAGCTCCTATATGTATGAATATAAACCTATAAATGTTTTTAAGGGGAATCTATTTAAGTCACTGCTGATTTTGTAGACATGTGAATAAATTTTGGAGCTTACCTTGTGTGTGTCTTATGGACACTTCACATTGGTAACACTACAGGTGTGTCTCATTTCACGGCGCTGCATCCTTTAAAAAGATTACGTCCAATTACGGGCCAATTACATCACAACCGATTGCGAATGGCCGATTACGTCACAGCGTCACGTCTGACCCTGTCCCATTTAGAAAGCTCCATCAAATGCGGCACTCTTTCCCCTGACAACATTCTTGGCTCAAACTATCCCAACATTCTATGAGAATTTTGGGTAAGATAAGAGACTATGGTCGACACATAATAAGATGAGATTAATAATAAATCTATATTACAAATAAAATATATCATATGTGAATAAACATAAAACGGATATCAACATAATACAACGGGGTTTACATGAAATCTGCTCCTGAGGACAAAAAAATTGAGTGATTGAGTGTTATTATACAGCTGATGGCAGCTCAGCAGCTCACATTCAACCTATACAACAAACGTTTTTAAACCATGATCATTATGATTTTGTAGATAATTTATTCTTTATATTACGTTGATGTGATGGTATTGGTGGAAACAGCTAGTGCTGCAAATAGGAACTCCTTTAAGTTCAACTCCAAGGAGTTTCCCTTGAGGTATCCGGCCCCTGAAACGAGACTCGCCCTCTATACACCAGGGGCCCAAATCTAGAAAGTCCATTCCCATTCTGCTCAACTATCTAACTCATAATCCCATTGATGGCCATGTTGGATTTAATTTACCTCCAGGAGTGCTAAACTGGAACTATCTCTGGAACTACGGAATTATCTCCTGAGTAATTACTAATGATTTCTTAGTCTTGTCTTAGCAACCTCAGATTACCTAAAAAACTTTTTTTCAGAAGCACCTGATTTTTGCTCAAATGAAACTGTGAGTCAAATGTCTGGTCTGACAGCTACTTCAGCTTCTTGGAAGTAACTTTCTGCACTGAGATAACAAGGACAGCTGATCTCTGTAAAAATTTAGTGGCACTGATCCTTTAAGCTGGAGGTCAGGGATAACTTGCTCACGCCTGAGCCAGCCATGCTGTCAAACTACCCCGGCGGGAATGTGATGTCGGGGGGAGGAAATGAGTTCAAGTGACGGCCAAGGCTGTAATCGAGTTCTGCCAGCGTGCCAGGATCAACCCTGTGGGACTGCACCGGACAGAAGGACATATCTCTACATACTCAGTCCATCCTTAGCAGGAGAGGTTATGGACATAAATGAAGGCCACTTTCCCTTTCATCGTTTTCTGCCGCTAATCTTTTTATGCCTATGGCAAACTGCTGTCAGTAGAAAGACTGTCAGCGAAGAGTTCGGACCTGAGCAGTTAACGTTGTGTACTCATCAAACTCTAACCTTGAGCAATCAGGAATCATACATTCCTCCTCATCAAAGATACACATAAAGCGGCGCTGTCTTCAATTTGATAAGCAAATTTTTCACGCTTTGGGAAACTGCAGTTTTGCCCTCGGGGTCCTCTCTACCCTGCATGTCGACAGATAACCTGCTTTTCTCTGACACTTCTAAGTGAGGAATAAAATAACGTGTAATGTGCTGTTGTAGGAAAACAATCAAAAGCCAGTTCAAAAAGTAACTTTGCTTCACATCAAGCTGATATCATTCTGAAATTATTTTCTCGAGTAGCACTTCTCAGTGTTTTATCCCTCTTACATCACAGGAAACACAACGATGGCATTACATTTTCACAACAACAATCACTTTTTATACATTTCTAGCGACATTTAACTCTAAATGGGTGAGTTCCTGTTATCGCTTTTCCCTTACCAGCAAAAAAAGTCACCCAGAAACTAAAGACTTTCCTGGAGTGAAAAACTTGTACGGAATATTATTGTACAAAGCACTTTCTAATAAATGTCTACGTCACCATATTAACAATTATGGTCATTTAAGCAGATTATTATTATTGGTTTTTTTTTACAAATCTGTTTCATATTATCTTTGATGGATTGGCACCCAGTCCAGAGTGTACCCCGCCTCATGCCCTAAGTCTCCTGGAATAGGCTCTAGACCACCTGCGACCCTGTATACAGTGAGTGTGAGTGTTTGATATTAGATTTGGGTTATTGTATCCACTGTACAGGACTATGATATTGTTGTCACTCCAAAAGTATTGAAACAAGAACATAAATATAAATATGTGATTTGCCTTTCAGCCAGAATAACTGTCCGAGCTGCAGTTAAAGAAAATTAATCAACACCTTCTGATCAGAATTACGAATTATACAACCCTTTGGTGATGTACAAATTATGAGTGTAAGCATAGTCCATAAATAAGAAGTATAATACCTCGCTAAACTGGTGCACAATATAATAATATGATATCATGATTATAATACATCATGCCACGTCTTGTTACTTTCCACTTCATTTTCAGTCTAGTCCCTGTAATACCTGATCAGTTTCAAAGGAATGTTTTTTGTTTGTTAAGCCACACAGTGACCTATGAATCATTCAAGCATAAAAACATCTAACTAAAGGTATGAACCAGTGAGAAACAGGTGCAGATGATGACAGGCGATCAAGCCTATGATTCGTACTGTATACTGCTGGTGCTGAATGCTGAGGATTTGGAACAGACAAGAGGGGAAATGAGGTCGCTGCTGAGATTGTTAATAAACAGTAACAAGTTTATATTTTTATGTATAGTATCAATCATATCATTAGTTATATAATTGTTTAATGATAACTTTACATATGCAGTACTGCGCAAAAATCTTGAATCACCCCTCATTCCTTCATATTTAATTTAATTAAATTAAATGATGGGTAGATCAAGACTTTTTGCACAGTACTATATATGTAAAATTACTGTTAAACAATTATATAACTAATAGCTTCAATGGCTGAACAATTACAATGAGATCATTTGTTCTCATAAACATATGGACTGGAAATCTGGATTCAAAAATAATATTCAGGATGTTAATAATATGTTAATCATAACCATGACCAAAATAAAGTATAAAATTTATGCCATGACTCAAGCTGGTTACGATGGAGACCCACAGAGACAATTATTTAAATGGAGAATAGATTTTTCAAACAATAAAATATAAATCACTTTTTTCATTTGATTCCCACTGTTGTTTTTAAAGTTTAATCTTTTATTCTCAGTAAAACCAAATTATGATAATCATAAATAATTAAAAATGTACCTGCTCACAGGTCAGTCTTAGGCCAGAGTTGCAATGTAGACTTTTAAAATGATTAATCTTCACGTCGTACAAGATCCTTTAACAGTCTTTGTGTTAAACGTGTTTGCTCGGCCAAATTTTACCATGAAGATCCTCTAACGATAGAGCTGTAATGAAGGAGATTTTTACATCATGCTTACGTTATCAATCATCGTGATCCAGAAGGCTTGTCCGGAAAAGACAAATTTTCAAAAGTGAGTCAAAAGGAATGAGGATACGGTTTATTTTCTGTTCATTAGATGTTTCATTCATGTTTCATCATAGCCGTTACTGCCTATGTAGCAGTTCTGTCTCCTTCTTTTCTTTTCTTTTTTTTAAAATGAGCATCGCAGCAGCAGTCACTCTCTGAGATTAACTTTTTGACCATCAGTTATCACAACTGCACTAAATCGACCATCGCTGAGCGGTACGTTACGTGACCTTCGACCGCTGATCCTAACTCACAACCGAAGAATTATTTTAAGAGCTGGTTTTGTTTTTTTTTTGTTTTTTTGTACAATCTAAAACGCTTGAATGCACTACAGATTTGTGCTAAAAACAAGTGAGAGAATTGCATGCAAAGGTGTGAGAACAGTGTCTTTGTGGTGTTTGTGTGTTGTGGTGTGTGTGCTCTTTCTGAGAAACAAATCACCCTTGGTTTTGACCTTGTAGAATGGACCAGCATTTGTCTTATGCGTATATTTTGAGAAAGAGAAAAAAAAGATATTTTTTTGTTGAGTACTGAGGTTAAGTTTAACCTTAGGGCCGGGGTTATGCTAGGTCTAGACTAGCTACCTCAATGGAAATCCCCTACACATCCAGTAGTTGAGCCCTGTGTGTGTGTGTGTGTGTGTGTGTGTGTGTGTGTGTGTGTGTGTGTGTGTGTGTGTGTGTAATGTACAGTACATTAGCTGCTCTTGTGCTCATGTTGATCGTATTAAACATGTTCTCCTGCAGCTCTGCTTTCTCTTGCATCCGACTAAACAGCAATAATAAATAATACCTTCCTATTTCTTAGAGCCATTGTATTTTAATGAGCTTCCCTAACCTTTTTTCTCATAATATATTAAATCCCCCCAACATGTAGGCTAAGGTTCAGGGTTCTTTTTTTTTCTTTCTTTCTTTAATAGAAAATTGGTTTCAGCTGGCAAAGTGCTTCGGGCTGCAAGGGGATGTTTTATTACAAACGAGAAAGAAAAAGAGAGAGAGAGAGAGAGAGAAGGAAAAGGGGGGAAAAAGGAGAGGAAGAGCAAGCGTGTCTCGTAGTACGTATTCTTATTCGTTTTCGTGCGCTTGTTTGATATCATCTTGGACCGACCGAGTTTCACTTCAGCGCAGAAGAGCTCAAGACAGTTAAAACACCTGGAAATGTTTTGGATCCTATCAAAATGTGTAGAATACGTCAAGTGGTGACTTGCTAATGAGACTTAATTGAAACAACAACCCAACACCGGCTGAGACTTCTGTAGCAAAGTGTGTGCTTTCATTTCCTTCAACAAAACCATTGATTAAAACCTGGTACCAAAAAATAACCTGATCTCAAGAAAGAAGAACAAAAAAAAATCAGACAAGCACGCATGATGTGCTTTCATTGAATTTCATACAAATCCGAAATGATATAAACACCATATCCCCATCCTTAATCTTAGTAACGTCAATCAAATTTCTAAATGTGAGACCATGTTGGGGAAAATGAGGCGCTAAATATGTAATACAGCTGTTGAATATCTGCTCATTTACCCCAAGCGGAGTCTAATATGGACGTCTGATTGAGCTGATTAGCTAACTTAGCTAGCTCCTGTGGAAAAGCTCCTAGTAATGAAGATAAATTTAACGTTTTTTCCTTATACTCCTGTATTCTTGCCAATTTCCGCATCTTTTTTTCTTATGTTCGTCCAATGGGTGCTTTAACACTAAGTGCTTTTTTTTTTTTTTTTTTTGCTAGATTTAGAAGCGGCAAGTTGGGAGGAACTTTTATAAAGGAAAACGATCACGTTGCCATTTTTCAGTCACAGCAGAGACCAGAACTTGGAAAAATGTCAACTTTGTAGAAGAAAAAAAAAGAAAGAAAGAAAAGAAAGCATGTCAAGAGATTTTTGGCATCCTGACCAAGAGGGGCGAGTGATAAGAACAATCATGGAAGACTGCAAGGAAGTTCTGGTGGAACAGTCTTGCAATATAGAAGCGCACATACAGTAATGAGATCCATGACATGTTGAATTGGAAATATTTCATGCTGCAACGTAACTAAAAATATTAACGTGTCTGTCTTTGGAAACGGCACTCGTGTGGACTGAAACGGCACAAATATGGAGATAATTTTATCCGAATATCTGAAGCAGCATTTAACCCGAGATTCAAACCGACCCCCAAGCGGCGTCTCTTCTCTTAAAATTCTGCCTCCGAACCCACAAGGAAACATACACAGCCCTCTCACTACGGTTAAATCTTTGTCATTTTTATCACTTATAATAATACATCTAACTAGTATTTTGAGTACTTGCTCTATTTTATTTTATTGTATTGTTGTAAGTACTTGTGTATGTTTTAGTTTGTGCTTTTGTCTGAGCTGCTGAAGGACTGCAATTTCCCTCGGGATTAAAAAAAGATTTATCTAATCTTATCTTATAATATCTAAACTAACTACCGAGTAACTACTACTCGCTATGTCTGATAGTTTCAGAATGGACCTCAATACGTGTGAACACACCCTTACGAAGTAACAATGGCGAAAATGGTTTTCAGGGTAAGAAAATGAAAGAAAAAAAATATGTATATATGTATGTACAGTATATAGGTATATATTTATGTGCGTATGTATACATATCTATATCCAGACACACTGTAAGTTATGAGCAGGTGAGGCACGCCTGCATGTTTGTGTGGGTGTGTATGTGTGCGAATGTGATTAAGATTCTCCTTTACAAGCATGAAAGCACAGATGCGCTGCCAAAACGTAATGCACACCCCAACCCTTGGGTACTTCCTGACCGGTTATTCTTTGCTAAGCTCCGCCCCTCCCCACACACCTACGGGTTAACATATGTGCAAGGATGTTTTTTTTGTTTTGTTTTTTCAGTACAGTCCAACACACATACCGTTTACTTCTCTGTAAGCCCTCCCCCTCCCCTCCACCCTCGTACCTGTCGGTACACTCTCTTGCTTGGGGCAGATTCCTCTGGCGGGCGTTAGACGCTTTTCTTCCTCCTCTTCCTCGCCCGGTGTGACCTGGATGCCGATCTCCACGGGGCGGGGTCTCCTGGCAAGTTCTGCCCGCAGAGCACCGGGCGATGATGACGTGGCACCGCCTTCGCCTGGTTTCTTGTAGCAGGCTCCGGCCCTACGGCACAGCCTCCGCTTGTGCTCGATGAAGGCCAAGATGTCTCCCAGAGGGAAGTTGGTCTGACACTGGCCGCAGGTCAGCAGGTCTCTTTCTCCAGCGTTGCCCATCGGACTGGGAGGACACACCCCTGGTGAACGCGGCTCGACACCCATTTCATGGTTGGCCTCGGCTGCTGGAGATAGGACATATGAGACAGGGTCTTAATTCAAATGTTTTAATGTTGGTATTAAGGTGTTAAAGTGGAGTTTTGATGAAAAGCAGGCAAAAAAGTGCTTAAGACCTAGGCTAAAAGTGAGACGAATACAATTCCTCCTGCTGCGTATCTGGTGGGAAATTTAATTATTCAGATTATTCTTATTCTTCTTATTATTATTATTATTATTATTATTATTATTATAATCCACGATTCCAGTTATCCCACTTCAGCATTTTCTTAGTGTTTACAGATCACAAGTCATACTGTGTCCTAAAGCTCATGATTGAAGAGCTGTATGTAGCTATGTGCAAAAAGAAATACGTTAGGTATTTTAATAGATATTTATTAGCAGTGAGCTTTAAAATCCTTATAACTCTTGTTTCTGCAAAAAAAACAAAAAAACTAAAAGTCAGACCAGAAGCACTGCATATATCTGAACGAAAGCAAAATTAAATCAAAATATTGGATCGCTGCTATTCTTCTCTCCTTCTCCTATTCGATTTTATTTCATCTTTGATTTCATTCACCGGCGTGACATGTTCTTGTTAAATAGAAAGAAAAAAAAAAGAAAATGAGCTTGATGCTAACAAATACCACGTCCTCGGCTTCAGGGCACAAACTCAGCCTCGAGCTGACCTCGGCGCGTGATCCTGATAGTGCACGCTTGCTATAACGCACAAGTAGTGTCTTGCAGTTACAAAAAATACCTTTCTCTTTCTTCACACCGCAAAAAGAAAAGCGAAGCAGAACACCTGTGAACTACAAACTGAGATGAGACAAGGTGTGTGTGTGTGTGTGTGTGTGTGTGTGTGTGTGTGTGTGTGTGTGTGTGTGTGTGTGTGACAACCGTGCAATAGCAAGATCCTGCAGTGCTATGTCTATTTCCGGTCTACTTCTCTGCACACTGGACCGGATGCTGGAGACGTGCACATGCACTGTACAGGTAGAAGCAGAGCAGCGCTTGCTGAAGCCGCAAACGGGCCGCGAGAGCCCGCAGGCCGCCTCGCAGGTGCACTTTGGGAAAGGATCGGTTAAGGATACTCGACAAACAACCACCTCCTGTGTGAATATTTGTGCTCTGTCACGCTATCACTTGCTCCTTGTACACTGTACGCCTACTTTTAAATAATGCATGCTGTTTAAACATTATTTAAATTAAAGGCGGTTGAGAGAAGACCTAACGTCGCTGTAGATTCAACAATCAGACGCACGCGATCTCCTACAAAATTCACAATCTTCACATTTTCCTCTCCATCATTTATCTCTCGTCTCTCATCACACGCTAACACTAATAACCCTGTTAACGGGCCTGAGATTCTTCTAGCATGGAACAGCATCCGATGTGATCTGATGTGTCTGTTAAAATATTACAGAGCTCTAAACTCGCTCCTCGTGTCTATCAAGCCCTCCGTGTTCGTCCAGGCGAACGTTGTTGCCTGAACGTTAACAGCGGAGCGACTCTGAAGCCGTGTCGCCGACACACACCTGGCCATCTGTACTCGGTTCTCGGTGCGAGATGAAAGAGGCATCAGCCTGTTTGTTCACACACGGTTGAGTAAGATCGCCGGAGGAGGAACATAAATGTCATGGAGTTGGCAAAGATCCCAACGCCACAGGAATGGTGGACAGGAGCTCGTTCAGTAGCACCCTCGCCCCCGAGAAAAGACCACCCCCCCAAAAAAAAAAAAAAAAAGCCCATCACATCTATGGGGCATGGTGCAAAAAAATGCAGGTGGGGCTGCGAACCAAACACACACACACACACACACACACACAAATTTCTAATTGAATTAGAAATCAAATATACATTTTTAAAAGAGTTGGATGTAATAATAATATTAATGATAATAATAATAATTTGACTTTTAGTAGTCATCATTATTTTTATCATTAATCAAGTTAAAATGTTGTTATTATTATTATTTATTATCTCAGGAATCAATAAGCATAATAAAAGCATAAAAAAATTCAATTGTGTGTGTGTGTTTTTTTTTTGACTGATCAGTCAAAAACGTTTTAAAAAGAGTAACTGTGTTCACTCCAAATCTTGTGTGACAAAAGCGTCTCGTTCACACGATCGTGACACGAGCATGAAGAACCAAATAAATAAATAAATAAATAAATAGAAACTGTTTAACCATCGAACCATTAGCAAACCTCACCACCTGTGCTTCCAGAGAATCGAACGTTCCCGGTAAGGCTGTGTGAAACTCCTGCAGGCCCCGGGTGGGAAGAGAAATAATAATAAACACGCACACGACGTTTTAATGTTCTGGAATTACTACACGCTTCACGAAATCTTTCTGTGCATCCCAGTATCATAACTTTATTCAATTATATTTATTGTTTAGTGACAAACTCTCTCTCTCTTATACAAATACACAAACACATATATACAGACACACACACACACACACACACACACACACAAAGCAGCAATTTCATACACGTTCCTCAGGGGAAAAATTGACAGACAATAAAGTGAATGAATTATATCCAGCTTAAGATAAGGGGTTGGAAGAGAACGCGGATGGGGAATGATACTCCTGGGATGACAGGTAGCCACATGGGGGGATGTGTACACGATAAATACACTTATCACACATTATTCCTGAAGGCTATAATCAGAGGGAAGGACGAATTCCGAAGAAGCATATTCACACACACACACACACACACACACACACACACACACAAAAGAAACAGGACAGGGGGGGACGGGGGTGAGGGGGATGGAGGGGGTGTAGGGTGTGTAGGGTGTGGGGGGTTTAATCTTCACAACTGCACAAAGCTCCTAAAGACTTACAGCACCCCCTATCAGTCACATTATTGACTATTGACTCTTCAGGAGAAGTCACACACACACACACATGGAACGAACAGATCAATGCTCCTAAACCGATCGAACCCTCCTGCACACACTTCACACACACACACACACACACACCACCATGGTGATGGCTAACGTAGATATGAACGGCTCCAGACGCAACGGACCCAGAGCCATGTGCGCCCCCGAGACGACTAGATTTTTTTGCTCAACACCTCATCAAAGGAACAACAAAGCAGACACGGTGGTCACTCTCGTACAGTGCGCACAATCGAAACGGCATGTGTTTTTGCGTGTTTTTGCATCCATGCAATCATTTTGAAACAGCGTGCATTCTCAAGCACACTCAAAAGAACCATCGGTCCAAGATGGACAGCCCCCTCCTACACAGAAATATATGTAACGTTCATGCATTGACTCATGTTTTTTGTAAAAAAAAAAAAAATTTTTAAAAGAGAAAATGGCAAAAGTGTACAGAAGGGCACTACTGAACACATAACACACACACACACACACACACACACAGAGTTGCCTCACTATAGTTGTCATTGACATAACTATTAATGCAAATCATTAATGGTATTTTATACCTGTCCACACAAA
>JAOTQY010000032.1:7710207-7722165 GCA_026413445.1 Dolichallabes microphthalmus
CAAGCCTCCTGGGATAGGCTCCAGGCCCCCCGCGACCCTGAACAGGATAAAGCGGTATAGAAGATGACTGACTGACTTTAGTTATAACTGTCTTCAGTTATAATGACCGTGAAATGTCTTTAAGGCAGTCGCTTACACATACATTAAAATAAGGTTGCAAATTGCCGGAGTATTCCTTTATTCCTTCAACGAGCCACTGATGCAGATTTCCTACCTACTACCTAAAGTTTCTTTGTCTCTTCTTAGTTCCCTTTAGTATTTTCTAATCCCTCTGTATACAAGCGATTTACAACGCAGAGGAAATGTATACCCTTATTATCAAATCCCAAGGTTCATTATCCAGTAATTGCACCAAACATATAAAATTATTAAGCCATTATTACATCCTTTAAAAAAAAAAAAAAAGGAAGCCATCTGGGGTTTATTAAGCGTTAAAAAAAAAAAAAAGTCTGAAGCCTTCACATTCATATAAGCGCTTCTTTAATCACAGAGACATCCCTTTACACAGAACATCCTTGTACGAGCCAGAGATAAAAGAATCACAGCGCTCATGGTCCCAGGAGGAGGTCGCGTCCCGGCGTGTCTCAACTCGGACCCCCCCTCAAGTCTAACGACCGAGGTAATACATTCTCTAATGATGCTGACTTCAACATAAAGGATCAGGGAACGTCTTCTTGTCCCCGAGCAAATCTTTTAGATTCAATCCAGTTTTTTTTTTAATATTCAGTGACCCTTCTCCCAGTCGTCTGTGTAATTCAGTACCAGTCATCAGTGACAGCATGAGCAGGGCAGCTGGCAGGGATCTCTGATAAACGCCCGGTCATTAATGGTGACATGAACATTTCGAGTGTTCTATATAAAGCTTGTTTGAGATTTCTTTACACAATACATGCAAATCTTTTTTTAGAGATCGCAATTTCTCAGCTTAAACATAACCTAGACTGGGATAAATGATGCGTGCAGGAAATAAAAGCTAAAAAAAATAAACTATTCGAGATCAGATTAACAAAATCTGATTTCATGATCAGATCGTGTAAATTATTTTTTATTATTATTATTAACCATATTTTTCTTATTAAAAGAATGGTTAGGCAAAACATTACATTTGCACAATAATACCCTTTAAACATGGCTTAGTCACTCAGTCAAAACATGTTCAGTGTTTGAAGTTTGCTTGTCTAGAGTTTTGCACTGCACTTAATCCTGATCAGAGGAATCAGTGGGTGTTAATCAGGAATACACCCTGGATGGGACATCAGCACATCACAGTATGATTTTACTGTTGCAGACAAAAAAAAGTATGTCTTACATAAAATAATTTAAACGAATCCATGCCCAACCCTTTATATTCCTCGTTAAACATCATAATTATCCTTTTCTTTTAAATAAATGATTCTGTTAAAAAGCTAGACACATATTATATAATATTATTATTTATTATAAATTATATTTCTGTACTGTTGCATTAACATAACATTGTTGTTCTTTTACTAGGGCTCAGTATGGCAGAAATTCCTTTTCTGCATATTGTTATACACTAGCCAGGAGTACTGGCCCTTGAAGATAGAACTCTACAATTTTCATCTGGGCCCTGCAGCACTCCCTGGTTGAACTCAAACCCTGGCCTTCCGCATGGCAGATGAGATGCCAACCACAGAATCACCAACAACGATCCTGCAAATTGCACAACTGATAAATTTGTACATAATCGAAACATATTCTTTAACTATAAGTCTTATCCATAGGACACTACATTATAAAATGGAGCTGGAATTATATATATTTGCAAGTAATGATAAGCGGGCCCAAGCACCTGCGTTATTGCCACCCAGGCACAAAGTGGTAAGCAAAGTTGGCACATGTATTTAAAGTGGAAATACCACCTTTATGACAGAAAATTTTATATAACCATATAATTATATATAACTAAGCTATTAGCCACTGTAATGCCTCACCACGGCTGAACTTGAAATATCAAAAATCCCTTTGCAATTTTGCATCCTCAATGTCTTGAGATTATATTGGCTTGATTCGGTGGCGATCGTACTGTATATCAAATTCAATAGGGCACATTTTGCACAACCCAAAATAACTGACTTCTTGCTGAATAGAGCCAATGATACGCATAGTCAAAGTTGTTCATCACAATGAGGTCTAAATATGTACCGGGTTTCACTTGTATACAAGTGTGCCTGAGCCATGCAGCAAAATCTCCTGTAACTATGACATCAGTGCTTGGACCATGATAAATAAAAAAATTAAGACTGTACCTGCCAATCATATTTTAACACTGGAGTCACCACCAAATGCCAAAATAATAGTGTTTTATTGTTTCATATTAAATCCAGAGACAATTGAGATTTTTGTAGATGTAGAAGCCCCACCCCTTACCAATTTTACACTTACTTACTTTTTTGACCTATTGTGTTCTCAGTGCTTGAAAACTGTTTCAATATGCATATCCTACAGTATTGATAAATTGTGTTGGATGGTGGTGTCAAGGGGGATGTGGGGTTGTAAGTTTTGAGGAAATGAGCCTAACCAAAAATGTATATGCCTAGAATACATCTAGTCATTGCAATGTCAGTATGAATACAAAGTGCACAAAGGAGAAAAATGATTTTCGTTTATCCAAGATCTCCACCTTGTTACAATTTCCATTTACAATTTGAAGCTTATTCATGTTCATAGGTTACAGGAAATCACACTGACTTCCTCCTGAAACCCAAACAGTCTATGTGTTGTGTGTGATGTCACTGGAAACCTGGATGAGGTTGATATTTACAGAAATTATTTTGGGGGACACAGACGCCTATTACTACCTACAGTATGGCTACATTTGCCAAAGCTAAACAAGCAAACTTCAGACCGCAAACACGTCTCGACTGATAGACTACATCTAGGGTATATGAGCTATAAGTAAAACTGTGTAAATTTCATTTTTTGAGGAAACACTCCTTTAATGTGTATCAGTCCACTGCCATATAAGACACTGAGAGAACCTATAAGTCACAATAAAAGTCCCATTCTTAAAAACAACCAATATTTGATTTTAGTCATCATACAAACAGACCATAATGTGTTTTTAAAAAAATACTAGCTTTCCATAAATTCAGGTTTAAGACAAATGAGTAATAAAAGGCATCATTCCTCTTGTTCACACGATCTGCGTGAACAAGTCTGTGCACGTTTTAACTTCGCATGCATCTCTTGTTAACCTTTATCAAGGACTCTGCACCTCCATGTTGTCCAGTAAAGTGTCTTTCTTAAGGAACTTTAAGGTACGCACGGATCTCCACACGCCTACAAAATTGTCACTCAAATTCTGGTTTTCAGGTTGGTCCTCATTCACATGCGCTGATGTCTGTAACTCTATAGACTCTGCAACTTTGTTGTCGTACACACGACCCAGGCCACCGTCCTCCAACGATTCAGCGAGGCCGCCATTTGGAATACTCTCCACATCTCCATCAGGTTTGGAAGGAGGTTCTACATATGGCTCTCCGGGTGGCTCCTCGTCCTTCGCGGCCTCGTCCATGTCCTGGTAGCTGACCTTCTTCTGTGTCTCGTAGTACTTCACTATGCAGTAGGTGATGGAGCCGATGGTGTTGACCACCACACCGGCTATGAACAGCTTAGTGGGCGCGACGTCAGCAAACGCCAGCATGCCCACAGTGATTGTAGCGATGCTCTTTACCACCCCAACAAAGCTGGTGGTCACTGCTGAGTTAATGTACGTGCAGTGCAGCGTAGTGAAATTCATGGCGCAGCCAATCACGATGCAGACGCAGAAGATTCCTGTAATGTATGGATTATTCCAGCCCTCGTAGGTCCACATGTCGATGGCGTCCATGCTCACGAGGGAGCAGACAAGCAGCACGGGCGTGGCCACCAAGGCGATGGTGTATTGAGCCGTCAGCGGGCCGTACTCGCTGTCCACGCTCGTCTTTTGAATGAGTACCAGGTATGAGGCATGGATAATGACAGCTAAAATGCCTGTCACGTAGCCAAAGGGATCGCCGGTGAGATCTCCTGCACCTGCACCCGTCAATCAAAAAACAAACAAACAACAAAACCATGAAATTAAATGCCAAAGAAAGATCTGGTCAGCAGTGGTCCTACACGATGAGCACCATTTTAACACAGAGTGCTAAACATAGCCTAGATTACTGAACTACAAAGTATCCACTTGTATGTTCTGTACCCTTACCCTTACTGTACCTAACATTCAACATACTTAAACTGTACCTAACATAACATTTACTATGAGTAAAAATGCATGCATTAATATGAGAACTTGTATTGTAATTGTAGCATGTAGCATGTAGCATGTCGTTTTATGAAAAGTGTTGTTTTTTTCCCTTATAGTTATACCACAAGCTAGGTAATTTGCTATAAATAAACACTAAATGTTAGTTCCGGTTTAAGTAATTCTGTAGCGACCTATTGTGAACTAATGTTACTCATTATTAATACATGATGAGCACGGTGTCCCTGAAGGCTTCAGCTTCACAAGGACTTAGGATTAGGATAAAGTGCTTACCGAAAATGAATGAATGTTTGCACTACAAAGGCTATTTAAGGGAACAGTCTGAATAAAGTAAAGAGCAGTGTTACTGGGTCAAATTAAGTACATACTGGTTTGACACACTAAAAGCAGGCTAGATATTCTTTTCCGTTTGGTTTATGACCCAACAAAAATGAACATATGACATTGTTACTAGTTCAAAATAACCACAATGGTCTATTTGTATGGTGCAACAACACCACCAATGAGTCAAAATAATCCAGTGTCTTCGGAGTGGTCGGTGACATATTGGTTTTTATAACGAGGAGTGATGGGAAGATTGTGTTGATGCTGGGTGCCAGACAAAAATGTACATATGACTTTGAACCATACTAGTTCAAAATAACCACATTGGTCTATTTGAATGACCAAACAACCTCATGGAAGTGTAAGAAGAAACACCATCAATGAGTCAAAGTAATCCAGTCGGCCAAAACGTGCAATTTGTGCAAAAAAGTGTCTAACCTAGGTGTAGTGTCCGTAACTTTTTAGAATTCAAATCTTTCAATGATTTTAACTGTCATTTAGATGAAACTTGGCCAATTTAGATTTCACATAAAAAGACATAAACCTGAAAAAGTTTATTAGTCTAAATCAAAAATGCTAAATTCTTAAGGAATTTAAACATGGATTTG
Source organism: Dolichallabes microphthalmus (assembly GCA_026413445.1). Classification (NCBI taxonomy): domain Eukaryota; kingdom Metazoa; phylum Chordata; class Actinopteri; order Siluriformes; family Clariidae; genus Dolichallabes; species Dolichallabes microphthalmus. Next base: position 7,715,410 of record JAOTQY010000032.1, read on the forward strand.
GCATGGTTACGGACACTACAGATTTTTTTTTTACCAAAAAAAAATCTAAGCAAAAATATTTACAGGTCATATGCCTCTAAAAGTTTACACCAATTTACACCAATTTTAGCAATCAATACTCATAAAGAAATATAAATAACTGGTATGTGGTTTGAAGTGAGACAGTGTAATTCAGAAAAATGGCCATTTTTGGGCACATATAAAATAATTTCTCCAAAAATGAGCTGAAATTAGCAACTTGAAATTTTTAAGGAAGCAAGATTGGTCAATGCCATGTTATATAAACTTGAGAAGTAGCTTCTTTGGCACACACATTTGCAATATTATATGTATAACATAATAACAAATAATAATAATACCAGTGGGCATCTTCAGGACCCCAGTCCTCATTCTCTTGAACATGATCTACAGTACTGGGTGCCCAAATTGGTGGGAACAGTGTGTGTGTGTGTGTGTGTGTGTCTGTGTTACCCGCCAGTGCCGCTCCGCCGGTGGTGATGAGCACAGCCACGGTGACCCCGACTGACGGCGCGCCGTCCCGCAGCACACACACGCCGACGGAGAGCGTGACGAGCGGCAGGCAGCGCTTGAACACCACGTACATGGGCAGGCTGAGGCCGCGCAGAGACCACAGGGTGAGCGTGGACTGGAGCGTGGAGAGCGCGCACACGCCCGCGAACACCCGCGTCAGGCGCGCGCTCGGCGGTGGGATGTTCACGACGCCCAGCCGGCGCAGGATCTCGAGCGTCACCGCCGCCGTGAAGCTGGTGAGGAACTGGATGAGGGTCAGGTAGGTGAAGTGGTACGTGGTGATGAGGAACTTCAGCAGGATGTTGAGGGACCCGGAGAACACGCCGTGCGCCACGGCCACCGAGATGCCCAACGTTCTGCCTCTGCAAACTTCCATCTTTTTATTTTCTCCCTTAAGTTTTATATATATCTATTTATATATGAAAAAATATCCGACTCCTTCTTTAAAAATATACAAAAATGTCGAGCTCTAAATAAAACATAGTAGGTAAAGTTTCTCCAAAGCACTGCATTAAAACCCAAATACACACACGCACGCGCACACTCGTCCCTCTGTCCCGGGGGTTTCCTGCAGCCCTGTTATCTCATTCTACACACTGTGGACACTCTGTACGGGTGTAGAGAAAAAAGGCACACTGCCTGCGCGCGTGTGTGTATTCTCCCTCCCCTGAGTCCAAGTGCGCGCGCGCGCGTGTGTGTGTGTGTGTGTGAGTGAGTGTGTGCACGCGCCTGAACCCAATGCGCCACACACTGCGCCTCCTGCAGCTCCACTTGACTTCCTAACTGCAGGATCAACTGTTTGAGACAGAAACCCCACTGCAGCCAATCAGCTCAGTCCTACTTACAGACTTAATTTATATACAGCATTAAAAAATAAAAAAACATCATGCAGTTTAATAGTTTCGTGTGTGCACTGTGATTTAGCAGGAAAATATGAAGTCTAAACTTGGTACATCATTAACCAAAAATATTCTGATGTTAGTTAATGTTTGTGAGAAACACATCACTTATTTTTGAAAAAGGCACAAAGAGAGAATTGCTTTTCAAACTTGCATTTGTTTAAAGGCAAAAATTGGAAATCTACTTACTTACTCATTTATTTATAAATGTATTTAAAGTTTCATATATAAAAAAAAGATTGAGGTGATTTTGTGATGTAATTTTGAAATGTTTAATATTGCATCCAGCTCTGTTCTTTTTTTCATCCCTTTTTTTAATTTCCTTTTAAGCAAATATTTAATGCCACTGCCCCAATAAAACACTTGGATTAATCGTGTTATTTTCTGGTACTTCTCACACACTTCTAGTGCAATAAAGTAATAACACATGGGGGATAATTCTGTCATGATAAATATCAGTACACACACACACTCAATACAGTGCAGTGGCACAGTGGTGTAGTGGTACGCTACCACTGTGCTAGCACAGTGGTGTAGTTTTCTCTCTTAACACACTACTTATTAATGATTGTTTCAAGACCTCCCAACATGACGCACTTCCAAGTTGTTGGTTCCCAAATTGCCCATTGTGTATGTGTGTGTGTGTGTGTGTGTGTACCGTAAGCCGGGTATGGGCTCCAGACCCCTCGTGACACTATATACAGGATAAGCAGTATAGATGATGAGTGAATGAATGTATATCATAAGTGTCAAAGGCTTTTGACAATTATATTAAGTTTATGCAAAGAGTTTATATTTGCAGTGTTAACTCTTCTTTTTCAAGACTTCTGCAATTCACCCTGGTGTGCTGTCGATCAACCTCTGACTGAACGCAGCCCATTCTTGCATAATCAATGTTTATCGGAATTGGTGGGGTTTGTTTGTCCACCCCTCTCTTGAGGATTGACCACAAGTTCTCAAAGGGATTAAGGTCTGGGGAGTTTCCTGGCCATGGGCACGAAATTTCAATGTTTTGTTCCCTGAGCCACTTAGCTATCACCTTTGCCTTATAGCAAGATGATGCTCCATCATGCTGGAAAAGGCATTGGTTTATCACCAAACTGTCCTTGGACGGTTGGGAGAAGTTGCTCTCAGAGGTTTTTGTTATGGTTGTTTGTCTTCTGGCTGCTCCAGTCAAGGGGTTTCCACAGTGGACCATCCATCCAATAAAATTTGGCACAGGTTACATGCTGAATGCACTTCCTGACGCAACCCTCCCAGTTTTATCTGAGCTTGGGACCGGCACTGCATCCAGTGACTGGGGTTTGGGTAGGAATCGATCCTGAGCCTTCCTCATGGCAGACGAGAAACCTAACATTGAGCCATTATTTTTAATTCATGGCTGTGTTCTTAGGCAAAATTGTGAATGAGTGCACTCACTTGGCTGAGAAGCGACCCCACACATGCATGGTCCCAGGATGCTTCAAGATACATTTCAAGAAGAAAAAAAAAACATCTGTTATTCTGCAAAAAGTACAGGGAATGAACAGCTCAGGACTGGGGCAAAGTAATTTTCTCTGATTAAGCCCCTTTTCGATTGTTTTGGGCATTGGAGGAAAAAGCTTGTTCGAAGAAGAAAAGGTGAGTGCTACCATCAATCCTGTGTCATGCCAACAGTGAAGCATCCTGCCAACCTAAATGGATAAAATGTACTGTATGCATACAATAAAAAAATGTAACAGCCAACAAATTTCTGATAGAATAAGTACACAGACATGCTTTTAGGAAAAATAATCAACTATGTGGTAGAAACTGTAACTTTTTCCTTTTACACACACACCTTGTCATGGGTAATTTTCCCGTAATGGCGCTCAAGTGTCTTCTACCTTACATAACATACAGTCTATTGTGTGAAACGTTCAATGTGCGTACAGAGCTGATGAACAACATCTAAAGCCAGATTAAATTTCTGGCAAAGATAGACATTAACCAAAAAGAAGAAAAGATGCCATACGTTCATCTAGGTATACGTGTGTATATATATACGTGTTCTGTACTTCATATTTTATGCGAGCTGCAAATTCTTTTTACAGAGGAGGGATCGCATCTTTATTATATTATGCATGGTAATTTGCATTCAGTGCAACACACTCCTGCTGGGAAATAAAGGGCACTTTTCCTCTTAGTCCTTTTAGAGAGAGGGAAGACAAACAACATCTCAACAGCAGTAAAAAAAAAAAAAAAAAAAGCAAATGTACTAATTACTAACATTACTAAAGTAAATGTTTAAGCTTTAAAACAACATTCAGGATTCAGGTTATAAAGACCTTAGATTTTGAATCTGTTAGAAATAGAGAAGGATTTTTAATTTTATTTTAAGGCCAATCTAAACATCTGATTTCCAAGTGCGTGGAAAACTAGAAGACGGGGAAAAAAAATAAAATTAAATAAAAAATCTTGGCCTGAGGTACGACATATGTTGATGCCTCAACATATGAAACAAAAGAAAGAAATTAATAAATACATTTAAGGGAAATGTGGAATGGGGGAAAATATCGGAATGTTTTCCTTTTCCTTTTTTAATCATGGCTTTCTGCAGCATCTTGTTGGAAAAAGAGGCAGTTTAATTTCATCGCCTGCAGTGTTATAGCGGAAAATCAATGAAATGGAAAATGTGCTCTAGCCATACATACGTTTATGATCGCAATGAAGAATCAAAGCCAAGATCTGAGTGTTTATTTGAGTCGTGCAATTTTGCCATTGTGTAAAGCAGTACCAAATTAAAGCACATGTAAACTGTTATAGCAAATGGAAAAACTATGGTAAAAACACTAAGCTTGCCTGAAGATGTCTAAAATTCTGCTAGCCAAATTGTGATTTCCTCACACAGTGAATGTCACGCTTTGATCAAGGTGTTGTTTAGCTCAGCAAAAACAGACGTGAAATTGCTATAATGTGACTTTTTGGGTGAAATGCATGCCAAAGAAAAATTTTTGTTCAAATAAAAAGTTTTATACTCCAGGCGTCTAGACAAACCTGCTGAAAGCGTACCATTTAAATTAGAAATTTTAATTATGACTTAAGGATTCACTTTCCATACAAGACAATTATACCATGGACCAGAAGTCTACACAGCATGTTTTTATCACCTAAAAGGAATCACCATGATTTCATCCGGCTTTATAAAGGACTCTAAAGCTGCATGTGAACCAGTAAAGTGTCTTTTCGGTGGAACTTCACATTGCACACGGATTTTCAGACTTTGTTTTGCGAAATATTTTGCATTAAAAACTACACGGAGCGGTGTCGTCCTTTTGGAAGAGTGCAGTGGTAGACCTCTAGACGCGGAGCCCTTCTGTAGTCACAGTGTTGTTTTTTCTTTACGCTGTACTGGGCTGCATAGCAGCCAGACATGGAGGGGTGTAGATTTTTACCATCTCGTCCCAGGAACAGTCCACCAACTGTAGAAAAAAATAACACATACATACAGTGACATAGGATTGAACTGTACATTTTAAACTGCAAGCACTTAGAAACAAACAAAAAAATTTAATTAGTGTTCATTTTATACAGCATGTGACATGCTACTGACATCTCACAATGTGATAAAGCACCAGTCTCCACTGGAAACTAATCCCACCCATGGTCATGAATTTAATCTAATTTAAGTAAAGTATGCTGAGTGAAGTCACTGATTATTCGAATAGTAAAATACTCATCCATTTATTAAAAATCCTCTAAGTCCATATATTTTTAAACATTTGTGGACATCTGACCACCACACCTGCATCTGATTTTTAAATTTTTTTAATATCTCATTACAGATTTAGTCCCCATTTGCTTTTATAATAACCGTCACTCTTCTGGGAAGGTTTTCCACTAGATTTTGAAGCATGGCTGTGGAATCGTACTGAGGCCAAGTATGGAAGTGGGGTGAGGAGGTCTGGGTTGCACTCGGAGATCAGGTTCATCCCAGGGTTGCGGTCTGGGCTGTTTGCCTGTTCCAACCGTGATGAACCACAACAGAGCCCCATGGGGCTGGCGTTCTTTAGTTTGGACCTCTTCATTCCAGTGAAGGGAACTTAGCATTGCTATACAACTGTGCACTTCTAACTTTTGGCAACTTTTTGAGGAAGATCAACACATTGGTATGATGGTCAGTGGTCAATGACTTTTGGCCACATAGTGTATGTTAGTTGTAATCATATCCTCATTCATCATCAGTTCATGGCTTTATTTTCTTCATTTATTGTAAAACAGAAGATTTTTTTTTTGACATTTGACAAAAGACCAGTACTAGGGCTCTTCTTCCTCGATCCATGGCTTGGGACAGTGATTGGTTTACTGATTGAAAACCACAACACCACCAAGCTGTCACCATTGAACCCTTGAGTAAGCCCCTTAAAACCCTACCCGCTCCAAGGGCGCTGTATCCTGGACGACCCTGTGCTCTGACCCCAGATATGTGACTAATTTATAATTTTACTGTGCTGCAATTTATATGTAAAACTATAATAAAATTTTAATGACTGGTATTGGGGCAGCACGGTGGCTTAGTGGTTAGAATTCTATTGTTCGGGTTCGACTCCCGCTTCTGTGTGGAGTTTGCGGGTACACCGGCTTCCTCCCACAGTCTAGACATGTCGATTAGACTAGATGGCGTTCCTAAATTTCCCGTTGGTGGGAGTGAGTGAGTGTGCGTATGTGTGCTTGCCCTGCGATGGATTGGCACCCTGTCCAGGGTGCACCCCACCTTGTGCCCTAAGTTTCCTGGGATTGTCTCCGGGCCCATGTGACCCTGTATTCATGGTGTACAGTAGTGAGTAACTGGTATTGGTTGAAAAAGTATCACCTTGCACAGGGAGTGTGTGTGATGACCCTTCAATGAATTTGGTCATTTATAGAAAATGGTTTGAATCAACTTTTTATATATTTTTTGACAATGGACACTGAGCTCATGTTGCCTGTGTAAAGTTTCTCCGCAAGCTCTCCATGTATGTGTTTGTGTTTTCTACAGATTCCTCACACCTTTCTACACAGATGGGGCCCTGCAATGTACTGATGTCTGATCCGGTGTCTACTGTCTTCCTGCCTTGTGTTCCTGGGCTAGACATCAGATCCACTCCAGCCTCGGCCAAATGAAAACATTTTTATAACCAAAATAGTTTTTTTTTTTCTGAAGCCATGCTATCCTTCAGATTTGGGAAAACATGGTGGTCACATGAGCTGTTAACATCACAGGTTATTTATTTATTTATTCCCCCCGATTATCTCCCTAATTTAGTCGTGTCCAATTCCTCCCCGTCACTAGGGGGCTCCCACATTAAGGCTACTACTACCACTCAGT
>JAOTQY010000032.1:7950842-7962320 GCA_026413445.1 Dolichallabes microphthalmus
AAAATACCGTCAAATACCGTGACATCGATATAATTTTGAAAAATACAGTGATATAAATTTTTGGTCATACCGCCCAGCTCTACAACAAAATGTAAAAACTATTGACCACAATACAAGACCTATTTTCAAAATCTGTTTAAAACCAAAACAGTAGGCATGAATCCATGACCAAAGTCAAAATGTTCTTCTCAGCAGGACTTTAAATATTCCTTTCAAATCAACAGTCCCCCTTCTTTCATTTGTAGCCTTTGTCTGCTTGTGAGTAGCAAATATCTTTTAAAGCTTTCACAAATCACATTTCACTTCACAAATACGGACATCTGTTATCTTATTTACTGAGCTTTCCTTCTATTTGATCCCTCATTGTTTTAAAAGCCTTGTTTAACCTCTCATGACACAATGATTCATGCTGCTTAGTTCCACACTTCTCAGAACGATGTTCATTTTGAGCGAGATGAGGGATTCATGATCTGCCAAAGTGAGAGCATTTTTAGTTTTTTTTTTCGCATGGTGTTCTACAAACACGTGGTGGGATTATCATTTTCCTCAGTCCCAACACTGTGCTTTTGTGCGCTGGTCCAGTCTTTAGTGATCCAAATGTGGGAAGCATTGCTGGTGTCCAAGTTTCATTTCAGAGAAGATCCTTATGTCCTGAGTAAAATTACATCTCCTGGCCAAAATGACGTGATCATCACACTTAGCATTATTATTATTATTATTATTATTATTATTATTATTGAATGCATACTTCTTTCCAGGTCACGTCTAGAAAATATTGTGGAATTCTAATCATCATCATCATCATCATCATCAACAACTAAAAACCTCCCAATTAGTATCTTGTTGCTACTGCTTGGCTTTTTTGTTGGCTTGATTTCTTTGTATGGACCTCACAGATGAAAAACAATATTCCCTATCAGTCAACTTTATACTGTAGGAGTGAAATCAAACTTGTAATGAAATTCATCATAAACAAAGGTGTAAAACTGACTGATATTTGCAGAAGACTTTAAGCACAGTAGCATGGTGAGACTCCTATCTAAATAGTGAAGAAGTTTTAAAGAAGGCTGTACATCTGAGAATGACGATCCTGGCCTTGGTACCTCGGAGTCATTACAGTGATTCCCATGAACATTCAGTGGAGCTTGATCCATGAAAGTTTACTTCTATTTTTTTTTAACAATCAATAATCCCAAGGACAGTTGTGGCTCAGAGGGCTAAGTCACTGAGTTACTGATCAGCGGTACGATCCCCAGCTCCACCAGAGTGCCACTGTTGGGCCCTTGAGCAAGGCCTTTAACCCTATCTGCTCCAGTATTGCTCAGCTTGAGTATATCACGCTGTATCATGGCTGACTCTGCGCTCTGACCCCAGTTACGCTGGGATATGCGAAGAAGGAATTTCACTGTGCTGTAATGTATACGTGACAAATAAAGGCTTAATTTAACTTAAAAGTCCAAGTTTGGCTCTTACATTTCATATGAACGGTACCAGACAAATGTTTCAGCATGATCTTCTTGGCCAACACTTCACGATTGTTTCTATTAAGCCCACTGTAACCTTGTTTTCTTCCATTTAGATGTTAGTGCTTTGGCTTTTGTACAGTATACAGTATGAAAATCCTATTTCATTCAGTGAATTCATTCTAAGAGACACTGAATCCTGTTTAGTTTGGTTTAGATTTCTATCCTGACACTTACTTTAACATCTTCCTTGGTCTACCCTTACATTTTCCTTTCATAACTTTTCAATTTTATGTTTACTTGCACCAAATTTTAGACACCGCAAACTGTGTACAAGCAACATCTTTTGCCAAACTGCATGTTAGATTTCCTTCTTGAATGAGGTTGATAGTTCTTTCCATTGTTTTAACTAACAATTGACTTTTTGTAGCAATATTTCCCTTTCACGTAGCCAAGTACAGCAGCTCATTATGATCCCTAACTGCAGTCTAATTTGCATTTTTAGACTTATAATCGAACATCCTCTAAGTGCCAATAGTTATTCCATCATTTTCTTCCAGGGGTTGTACAGCCTCAAACACAGGACACAGAGAGAGCGAAATTATACTCTCTTATACAAGTGTTGCCAACGTAGTGATTTTCTCGCTAGATTTAACGACTTTTCCAACTTTAAAATGGACTAGTGAGTAATCTAGCAACTTTTGCAAGATCTTTACTACTTTCTCTAGAGGAGATTCACCATGGCCTCCTATGAACAGTTAACAGTACCAAATTGTTTTGAGTATATCACCCTGGCACCAGGCTCTGCCCCCTGACTTCAGCCCTACATGTACATAGGCAAAAATGACCCGATGTCGCTTCCTGCTATCATACCTCTGACTCAGCAGTGTAAATGGGCAGACTTACAAGTTTGTATAGGTTCTTCCTTGTTTTTGATAGTTTGGATGTTGGTGGTTCAAACCATTTGTAAAAGCAGGAAGGAAATTTTCCCAATAGTGTAAAAAATAAATTACAAATTTGTTTATTTGCATCAAAATGCAAAATTATTTTGCAAAAAACAAGCCAACTGCAAGCTTTTACATGGGTAAAGAAATAAATCTGATGCTGCACAAAAGGCCATAGCTTGATGAAGTTGCTCTAAAGAGCTGTGGGTGACATTTCAACTCTGGGCCTTTAAACAATCTATTCATTCAGCAACCCGTGTGCTCTATTGGAGGTTTGCAGCATGAAAAAAAAAGACTAAACTCTATTCACTTAGGAAACATTTCTCATCAAGGAGCAGTGCGATGTCGTTGTGTTTGCACGAAAACAAACATATCTATTTAGAGCTTCTTTGGTGTTTTCCTTCTCTGTATTTTTAGTTTCCAGTAAAATGAGTTATTTGTATGAGCTATGTCGGAATTACTTACTATTGTTTCTGGGATAGAAATCTGGAAATAGTCCAATCATATTCTTGTGGAAAGCACATAAGCTGACAAATCCCATGTTGGAAAGCTTGAATCCTTTTTCTCATATTGCTCCAAGGTCTTGCCTACTTGTGCATGAGAATAAAAAAAAAAAAAAAAAAAGTTTTTCTATGCATTTTGCATAGGACCTTTTTAAAAAACTCCTTGAAGGGTGAAGTCTTACGTGTTGACGAACGGAAATTAACAACTCAGAAAAAGTTGATTTCTAAGTGGACATGCCATATATACTGTATATCCTGTGTTAACCACTGCGTTTACATTTATAGTATTACTATAAATATATATATTATAGTATATAGTATAACACTGTAAATCTGAGCAGTTGAGGGTGAAGGACCTTGCTCAAGGGCCCAGCATTGGCATCTTGGTGGTGCTGGGGTTTGAACCTGAGACCACTGAGCAGTAGTCCAACACGTTAACCACTGAGCTCCTCCTGCTGCTGGTTTTTACCATGGTTAGGGTTATATGGTAGCCTGCTGGTTTGGCAGGGTGTTTTTTGCTTTCATGTAAACTAAGATTTTTTTCAAGAATTCAATTTTATTTTATATAGCGCTTTTAACAATGGTCATTGAAGGAATTTTTTTTTAATACTCATGTACATGTGGAGGAAGCTTAAGAGAAAGTAAGGAACTGACTTAGAACACATTGTTTAGTCAGTTGCTTATGGGATTCTGTTTCAAAAGGTCATGTTTTAATGGCATGGAATTTTTTGTTTGTTTGTTAGTTTATTAATTTAAAGCTCCCACTCACTCACTCATCGTCTATACCGCTTTATCCTGTATTCAGGGCCGGGGGTGGCCTGGAGCCTATCCCAGGAGACGTAGGGCACGAGACGGGGAACACTCTGGATGGGGTGCCAATTCATCGCAGGGAAAACACTACGGCCAATTAGCCTAATCTGCATGTCTTTGGTCTGTGGGTGGAAACCTGAGAACCTTGAGGAAACCCACCAAGCACTGGGAGAACATACAAACTCCATGCTCACAGTCCTCAGAAGGGAATAGAAGCTGGAACCTGGAGGTACCTTGAGTTGAGAAGTGGAGAAGAAAAAAAAAAGGATTTTCTTTCCTCAATGCATATGCTGCATAACACAGCTTTTAGACAAATCCTAAAGATTTGTAATTCCCAAATAGAAACTGTAAGAATAAACAGTGTCCTGTGCTGATCCTAAGATTTTATGGTATGTCCTGACCTCTGCAGTCCGGCAACATCTACTGTAACAAGACCTGCAGTTTTGGAGTTGCTCTGATCCAGTTGTCTAGCCATCACAATTTGGCAGTTGTCACATTAGCTACAGTTACAATATCTCATTACAATGTCCGCTAGAAGTGGGTAGAATATATTAGCTTTCAAATTAACCTTTTTTCCTGAAGTTGATGTTTTGGAAGCAGAAAAAAAAAAATGGGCAAGCGTAAGGATTTGAGTGACTCTGAGAAGGGACAAATTGTGATGGCTAGAGACCTGGAGTTCTTGTGGGATTTCTACCAGCCTGTAGTGGTCAGGACATACCAAAACAGTTTCAAGGAAGGAAAAGACGTGACCCACCACAAGGTCATGGATGACCAAGGGTCACTAAAGCACATGGGAAGTGAAGATTCCATCCAATAGAACTGATGAAAAGATTAATGCTGGTTCCTGTAGAAAGGTGATAGAACACACAGTGCATCACTGTTTTGGTCGTAAAATGGGGAACCTACTCAATGTTAGGCATGGGACCATGATGTTATGACTGACTGGTGTATAATCCCAAAATCTGGTGTCCCCAGATGAGGGTGCATGCGCAAAAAAATTATGATTTCAGAGTTCGTTCAAATTCAACTGAACTTATATAAACACTGTATGCTGTCAATCAACACTCAGATGACAAGCAGAAGACACAGTGTATGTAAACTGTCTCCAAAATCACTGTACTCGCATCGCTTTTCTAGCTCGTGAACTTAACATCAGCCGAGTGAATGAAGACAATCCATCAGCAGCCCAAACAGCACGACTAACTGCTCCACACATCAGCATTTCCATGTAAGACCCAGCAGGAAGTCAATGCTGTTCACTGGCATGGCAGAGCAAGTGTAAGGCAATTCAAGATTCGTACCCGGAGTTTGTTTCCTGACAAGCGAGATGGAGATGGATGAAGCCGTGCTCCTTCAACTGTGTCTCACGTCACCAATCATGGTCATGACTAACGATGGCGCAGAGGGTGGCAGGCTCAATCTGCAGCCAAATCTACAGAGTTAAATGAAAAGTTTTCATTTTAACGTTGCTGCTTCTGTTGGGCAGCGAGTCACGCAGTGCAAACCTGCAACTCTAATTGAGACAAATTTGTGATAATAAATAATAATAAGTAAATAAGTTATACTATTAACATTTATTCACTGGTTTGCTCGAACTCCCAGCAACTTGTTCTTTCTTTCATATCTGCCTCATCATCTTGTCTCCTAACGGTCCAACTCGACTGGTTATCAACTTGTAACTCAATCTAATTAGTGTGTACTGTATAAGTGTCCTGCAATGAGTTGGCACCCCATCCAGGATGTACACCACCTCATGCCCAAAGTCTCCTGATACTGTAAGTCTCATTTATTGAGCATTTGAGCATCTATCCTGAGCGACTTACATTTTTACCTCTTTTTGTTACATCTAAGCAATTCCAGGTTAAGGGCCTTGCTCAAGTGCCCAACATTGCCATCGTAGTGGTGCTGGGGTTTGAACCTGGGAACTTCCGATCAGAAGTCCAATGACTTAACCTCAGCTGAACTACCCCTACTTACATCTCAATTTAAAGCTACAGACATGGTGCGCTTGAAAAAGGAGTGAAGCAGAAAGAAATTTAGTGCAGGATCTGAGTTGTATTCCAGCTGGGAAATAAACATGCACATTTTGGAGACCTCTAATAGTTATATTAACTTGTTTAAAAAGAAGTATAATTACAGGGCTCACCAGAGTGAGGGCACACTCCTATCGATCTGTGTGGAAGCTCATAATTCATTATAATTTGATGAATAAAAAGCAATGGGAGCAAATCAAAATGCAAAAAAAAAAAAAAAAAAATAGAATGCACTTTACATTTTACAGTGCATAAAATTTGATAAAGCATGACTATCCATGTGATCCAGAGATAAATATTTGCAAAAAAAATTAAAATGAGAGTGTTATTTCTGTTTACCTTTAGTCAAAGCTAAAAGTCACAAAGCTAATAAAGGATGAAGGGTCAAGGGTCATGCTCAAAAGGTCCACGATTGTTTTACTTGAAATGGTAAAACATGAACTGTCCTGCCACTGGAACATTTTTAAATTTCTTTAAAAAGCTTTTTGTGACTTCCAAATTTTTTTTTTTCTAGTGCTATAGTAATCAAGCCCCTGAGATACGGTGAAACCATCTAGAATAAAAGCAATACTATGTAAACCGCTAAAGAAAAGACAGAAAGAAACATTTTGCCGAATTTATGATACAGTATCCAAGAAGGAGACGTGTGACGGTCCACATGGGGTTTGACTGCTCTTGTTTAGTAAGTCTATTGGTGGTGTCAGATACCCCCTCACCCCTCCCCATATCACCAGGAACATGGTATTTTTCTCTAAAAGTAATAAGAGGGCATTTGGAGGGGATCAAAATAGAGAGAGCGCAAAGCTCTGGGACAGTTATGGGTCATCAATATCTATCAGTAATCCATTGATTCGCAGCTGTATTTCCCTGAGGCTAGCACTTTGGCACACAGAATGGAAGAAAATGGAAGATTGAGATGACAGCGATTTTTTTATTAATTTTTTATCCTGTAGTTGAAATTCCTTAAACCTTATCAAGCACGCACAAAAAAGGTGTTGACGTGCCGAAAGCGTTAAAAACCCTAAGTTTTGTTCTTCAGTCAGGAGGTGAGGTTAGACGAGACTTTTTCTGACAAACCCGCCTTGTGTGTTATGAATGATTAAATGGCGAACTTGACTCAACATGGCTTTGGAAGCACGTCTCCTCTCTTTATCATTACTATAAAGCATTTGAGCTGCACATTGCATATTGAGTCCATTTTTTAAAGTTGGGACTTTTAGCCCCCGAGCCCCTGATGAGCGGTTCTTTGTTCTAGGTCAGCGTAGTGTTGGTGGCCCAAGGAACCAGTTTTTCTGTCTGAGGGTCGGTGCTGAAAGAATACGTTTATTCTAATATATAATATTACCTTCAACGTATTATCAAAGGTTTACACCAGCTCTCTCATTCCCATTGGAAATTCATTCGATTGTGTCAGATCAGATCAGACTCTTTGTTTACGTCATGCATGTTTATTACGATTGGGTCTATTATTCCTATTATTAGTGGACTATTAGGGTTCGCCATAGTCTATTTGATATACTGTAAGAGATAAATAACAACAGCCATCATTAATTAACACTTTAATCAGCGTTAGGTACAGCAGCTAACTGATAATTCTATATAACTCCGCTGTATTAACTTCTACAGTACACATTCCCACACCTTTATCTACTGACTTAATAAAGACTTTTATTTCGTGTTGTCATGTTACAGAGAAACCGCAATGTCCTCCTTCCTGGAGACTTCAACATGGCATGGACACTTCACTAAAATAACATCAACTACATGTTTTAATAAATTTATTTAGAGCATCCTGAATAGAAGTAAATGAGTTAAAGACAATAGTGTATAAGAAGAAGAATTTTAATATATAAACCTCTTTGGATTGGATTTGCCACCATAGAAAAACTATTCAACAAAATTTTAAACAAATGGAACTGGGTATCACAAACATGAAAGAAGTCAACACTTGGCAAAAGTTTTACGATAAAATGAAGACGCCAACATTTGTTGCATTGAACTTTTATTTCCCTGGCTGGAGGCACGGTGGCTTAGTGGCTAGCACTGTCGCCTTGACCCTCAAGGTTCCAGGTTTGTTTCTCTGGTCTGTGTGCAGACTTGCTTGGCGGGTTTTCTCCAGTTTTCTTCCATAGTCCAAAAACATGCAGATTAGGCTTACTGGTGTTTCCAAATTGCCTGTAGTGTGTGAATAAGTGTGTGTGCCCAGCAATAGATTGGCACCCTGTCCATAGTGTAACACTGCTTCGTGCCTTAAGTCTCCTGAGATAGGCTCCAGGCCCCCCGCGATCTGTACACAGGATAAAGCGGTACAGATGTTGAGAGAGAGTGAGTAAGTGATTTCCCTGGCTAGTTCCAGTAACCATATGGCAAGTCCTGGTTCACTGTACAAATAATTCTGGTTAGCCATATGGCTAGTTCCACATGCCAGATACCAGATGATCTTAGATGAACTCTGGAATTAATTTTTGCATGGAACGAGGGTTGTAGAATTCGATCCCAATTACTTATATCGTATTCGATTTCTGCATGACAAAACTTGGAAAAAAAGCCAATCTATCCCTTTAACAACTTGCCTAGGCATAGATTGTTTAAGCCGTAAACCAACCAAATTTCAGGCTTTCTGATTGAAGCAACGACCGGGTTAAGACAACATTCATCTAAACCCCACAGCTAAAGCTAAAATAAATCCCGCCACTCGCTGCCATAATGAGAGCCATGTGCTTTGGGGAGCTCTTGGGTTTGGGGGCACAGATTGCTGTCCTAACTCTAACGGTCTGTTATAGATCTAAAATATATCAAGCCAGACACTCTGAGTTTTTTGGCACATGGATCTCACTGCGGTCTCGCTCATTGTCAGGGACGATTACAGCGAGACGGGGCAGGTGCAGGAGTCTCGCTCACCATGCGGCCTCTAATTACCTGTCTACTGAGATATGTTCGCTCTCATCACACTGACACAGCACGGGGTCAGCAATAAATATCACAGTTCAGAGACAGGTGCATGAGCCACACCATCAACGCTAATAAAAGAAAACAAATGCATTGCATTTAAATCTATATACAGTATACAGGAAGAAAATGCATGTCTAATGACATAAAAATAAAGATGCTACATAGAGAAGCTGTTAAAATATTAGATATTAATGGGAATGCATTCACTTAGATATAACTGAAACATGCACGTCTACGTCAGTATAATTTAATTATACAGTACATTATAAAACACTTTTAATAATGTATTGTGCATTGTCACAAAGTCAGGGGTAACTTTACTAATCATTTATTGTGAAAAAAAATCTAATAAAAAAAAAGTCAGTTCTTTTAATCAATATATTTCAAGCTTTTCCACTTCATAGAAGCTTATTATATACTAATTATAAAGTTAGTTGAAAAGGATTTTCTTTCTTCCTTGTTGACACTTAAATTCCACTCACTCACTCATCATCACAGACTAATCCTGTATTCAGGGTCACGGTGGGGGACCTGGAGCCTATCCCAGGAGACTTAGGGCACAAGGCAGGGTACCAATCCATCGTAGGACACACACACACACACACACACACCAATTAACCTAACCTACATGTCTTTGGACTGTGGGAGGAAACCGGAGTACCCACCAAGGAAACCCACTAAGCACAGGGAGAACATGCAAACTCCATGCACACAGAGACGGGAATCGAGCCCGGTCGGGAATCGAACCCAAACCCTGGAGGTGCAAGGCGACAGTGCTAACCACTACACCACCGTGCCGCCCACTTAAATTCCAGTAAAATAAAAATAAAATAAAATAAACACGTGGGTGGATCAAACCACATTGGCAAAAAGTATCAAAGTGCTGTTGAAGTCTTGTAGGTTGTAACCTTTCGACCTTTCAAGTTATAAGCATCATCTATTGCACACTTTTTGCAGTCTGTTATTAAAAAAAAAAAAAACATTTTATCTTGTTAAAAATCACTATAAAGCTCCTTGCTTATCAATATGATACTGTAAGTTCAGTACTACTGTATAAACCATTTCCTAAAGAAAAGGTGTATTTATGTTTATACAGTAGTAAAAAGTTTGGACACAAGTTTAGATTTATTCTCTACATTCCAGAACAATACTGGATGTTTTTAACTTTTCAATACTGGATAAGAAATAACACATATGGCATTAGATAATTAAGTAACAACAACAATGACAGTCAGTTCATGAATCTCAGCTATTCTTACAAGAACAGTATTTTCAAGTGCATTTGCAAGCACCATGATGAAATTGACTTGATTATTGCATATTTTGGATCAAGAAACACCATGGAAAAAAATCAAGAAACACCATGGAATTGGAAGCTGTGTCTAGACTTAGACTAGTGTAATGTATACTGATGATTAAACAAGACCCACGGGAGCGCTGATTTAACCTACAAGTAAAAGTGAATACTGAACTTGAGTGACTTCTGCTGTGACTCCAGTTCACTGTCCCGGATGATGTTATGTCTGGTTATGAGTTTAATTTTTGTCTGATGTGTCCTGCTGTGCTCTACACTGTCAAGCTGTTTCTTTTGTCCCTTATTTAATTACTGTAAATTACTCTCAGGTGTGCTGTTTCATGGTGTATGTAATGATTTTCTAAAGCCCTGACTATGCAAATGGTCTAGGAAAAGCGTAGTGTATGTAAATAGTGCGTAAGGTGAATGTCTAAAGTACTTAAAACTACTTTTAAACTACTGTGAACTGCAATGCAGTTGTAATACGACACAGTTGAGTTACGACAAAGACTTGGCTCAGCCAGTTATTGATCTACAAGATGACGAATGCGATGGCTTTGATGGCGAAATTAGCATAAAGGCTGAAACTTTGGAAATCGATCTGTTTGAACAGAGCGTACAGATGAGTAGGTGAGCGAGCTGGACAGACTTTTGGACTAAAGCACTGCTGCATCGCTCTTATAAAGTTTACTGGTAGAATGTAATTTGGGTAATGAAGGAAACTATAAAAATTATACTGTACTTTGAATTTCAAACTGAAAGGTACTCAGAAGGATTATTTTTTGGGGCATTGGAGGCTCAGTGGGTTGTTCGCCTCCCATGCGAAAGGCCCGTATTCAATTCCCACCAAATGCCCAAACCCCAGCCAGTGGAAGCAGTGCCTGTTCCAAGCCCGGATAAATAGCGATGGTTGCGTCAGGAAGGGCCTCCGCCGTAAAACCTGTGCCAAATTGTGTGCGGATCAGACGGCCCGCTGGGGCGGCCCCTTGATGGGAGCAGCCGAGAGACTAGCAACAACATCTTGCACATTGTTTGGGCCATTGGTGTCTCAGCGGGGAGGGTGTCTATGTTTCCAGGGCCCTTTGTTCCCAAGTTCATCTTTTTGTTAACACACATTAACCCTCTTATTCTGTTCGAGATGGCTGTGACCCATTTTAGGATAAAATATTTTGTTCAGAATTTTATGCAGTTTATTTTATTGAAACATGGCTTGAAAACCTTTTAAATCAATTTATGTAGTTTTTGAGAAAATCATCTTGAGAAATCATCTCATTGAACAAGTAGGTAGGTTCTATACAGTAAACTGTAGGGCAGGGGAATGTACAGTAGGACCCTGGGGAAATACTGTAGATCCCTATAACTGGTGAACGTAGGATTCTGGGAACATACTGTAGGACCCTTTTTCAAATTCAAATTCAAATTCAAATTTTATTTGTCACATACACAGTTCTACACAGTAGGATATGCAGTGAAATGCTT
>JAOTQY010000032.1:7986568-7997527 GCA_026413445.1 Dolichallabes microphthalmus
CTGACACACACAATTTTAATGGAATCATGGTCTCACACAAAGAAAGAGAAAGACAGAGAGAGAGAGAGGGGGGGGGGGGGGCTCAAGCGAGACGTCTCCACTTCATCTGTTTTATGAAGGCTCTACAGAAAACAATGCCATATAAAGCAACACTGCATGCAGAACAAAATAAGCAAATAAAAACACACACACACACACACACACACACACACACACACACACACACACTGTTTTGCTGATAGTTTTAATAGCAATAAAATATTTTTTTTAATGTAAAATTGTCATATTTGGTGCTAAACAAAAGTAATGAAAATAAAAAATGTGCCTGAAAATTTTGAAAACCTCATGAAGCTGGCATTATTTCAAAAAACAAACAACAACAAAAACAACAAAACAGTTAGTTGTCATTTTTGTGATAGCGTAATTTGATTTCATTCAAATTAATCAGATTCAATGTCATTGTCATATTACATATGGAGTACAATTTGTGTACAGTATAATTTAGCTAGCCTCACATGCATAAGTTACATGACAATGTAAAATTAGCAGGGACATAAGGTCAAATAGATATAATTATGGATTTACAGCATTATATTCTTTATGACATTATATATACTATAACTACACTAAATTCTTAAATCTATTACCAAAGTTTGTTGCCTAATTTTTTTAAACAATAGCTCCAGCTTCAATAACAATTCTATTATTTCTATAATACATATTGTGACAACATTCCTTAATGGAAGAAGTGTCCAGTGTTGGTGCTTCATCACAGTCAATATATTTTCCAACACTGGAAAATAACCTTTTTACTTTTTACTTTCTTAAAGCTAACATAAGGTGCATACAAAGACACAGTGAGACAATATACAAGAGGTGTTCAAGTCAAACTGGGACTCTCACAGTTAGGAGAGTAAAAAAGAAATTAAATTTCTTTATATAATCCCCTGCTACACTAATGCACTTATCCCAGTGTTCCACTTGTGCTTGGATACCATCGAGGTAGACTATTTTCTCACTACATCGGAGCCATGATCAGACATGTCTGCTTCATATCTGAAATGCTGGCCTCCCAGGAACCCCTTTAATGGCCCAAACATGTACAAATAGCTTGGAGCGAGGTCAGATAACAGCTCTAAAACTCAAACGTAAATTATACCAAATACTCAGTTTTTTTTATTTGCACAAGGCATTTACACTCAAAACGGATTTTGTCCTTGTATACCTTCGACAGAAGTTAATTTCACTAAAACAATTGCATTTTGTAAGTATACGTACTTGCTTTTTTACCTGCTCCAGTTATGGGGTCACCAGAGTGGACCATCCGATCCTCTCATACAGCTTGGCACAGGTTTTTATGCCAGATGCCCTTCCTGACACAATCCTCCCGTTCTATCCGGGTTGGGGACCATGGCCTTCCGTGTGGCAGAAGCTTACCACTGAGCCACCAGTGACTAAAGTTTGTAACCGTATGTTATTCTATTTAATGAATTTCATTAAAATTTTTACCATTATTTACATCATTTGTGCCATTAATTTAAATTTGTTGTAACATAAATAATTTCTTTAGTGCAAGCTTACTGAACAGCTTGCCGAATTTTAAAAGAGAAACATCTGCTAGCCCTGTGTGTTAATGTGAGACATGCAGTGTGTTTCAGAGCATGTATACAGTAGGTGGAGGTGTGGCGTGCCCTGGTCCAGATCACCAGTCTGCGAATTTCGTGTCTCGCTCTGTTCCTTTTAATCGCCTCTGCACTGCCAAGACTCGCTTTCTGCCAAGCTGCAAGGAGTCTTGCTTTAACATGACAAAAGCCACTTACCCTGAGAGAAACAGCATCAGACAGCTGCCTGCTTTGTTTATTTTTTTTCCCAGCGGAATGTAAAAGTTGATCGGACTGATTTTTGACCTAGCGAGGATTTCATTTACATTCGATTAGAATGCCAAATCCGTTGTGCCCGCGCTCCCATGCTGCTCTTTGGTGCCCTCTGAATCGGGTATGGTATGTCATTACGGCAGGATCAAGGCGGAAATGAAAAAGAATATGAATTTCAGGCGTAAATGTCTGTCCTGTGCTTGTTTATTTTTCGCACATGTCATCATCAAGCTGTGGAGGGAATGAATAAAGGAACAGATGACAAAAATCAAGGCAAAACGTGTCCATCAAAGAACGTTCACATGCTTAGAGAGGATAAATATCACGAAATGTTGCATGTTGTGACTAAATTGGCCTGCGTTCGATGCTTATCATGACAACCTCAGTCAAATAACAAAAGGTCAACCTGCATCTCATTTTCATTTTAAAAATAAAACAAACACAATATTACGACTTGATTACAACAGCACAACCTCATTTTATAAAACACATACTTTGTACAGAATCCTAAATAGACGCTAATGGAGACACATGACAACCTTCATGTTATGTGTGTTCCGTTAAAACCTACACCTTTTTCATGCACTGTCTGTGTTAATAGTCGTTTAGCCAATGCTGAGAGGAAATTGTGTCACCACCCAAATACCTGCTCAATGTTGGTCCTAGATTGTTCCCTTTCAGTGATGTATAAGATGAAGAAGACCTGAGTAACTGCACACCTACACACATCCTCACCTGATATAGTGACTACTGTATTAAATACATACATACTGTAAAAGGTAAGGGGTAACTAAATCATTGGTGACTTGATAGATAATCCAAGCATGCAGCTGGACATTTCCAAGACAATTTTGAATAATTTCCAGAAATGTAAAACATTTCCATTTTGCATGTATCTCATCCAGAGCATTTTGAAAAATCTGGTTATACCTTTAAAAAAGAAAAAAAAAGCGCATTCAAAGAATTCGTACTTAGACACAGGAGCGTCAAGGATATTTTGTAAGCTGGTAACTTTAAGATATTATGTGGAATCTACTGTAAGAAATTGGCTGTGGTATGCAGAAAGCCTTGGCCATGTTAAAAAAGTAAATAACAATTCAATGTCTTTTAGTGAAAAAGTAAAAAAAAAAACATTTTTAATTATTTTCCTTAGGCACATAAACTTGTATATAACAAAAGAAAAATCCAGAAGAATTGCTACTGTATATAATCCTTCCTTTAGAAGCATTGAACTTGCAGCATCACAGTGAAGCAGAACTACTGTATTAGCTGCGAAAAATGGCGTCTGCCATCAATGAACTACAGTAAATGCATTTAAAGGATCTTTGGAGAATGTTGAAGCCAAGGATAAGTATGTTTCAAGTCTCTTACTGCCATTGCAGTTTTGCCAGCAGTCATAAAGCATTAAAATAACTGAAACTGGTAGAGGACAAGGCTGATTATACTGTAAAGCATTTAAAGCTTTTTGTCTTGACTCACAATGTATTGTACTGTACTATATGCTTCTCATGATCTATGGCAATCTTTAAAGTTAAAAAGAAATTGTGTGTAAGGTTTTTCCTTGTTTAAATTTGCTGCCTTCGACTCACTACTGTACACAATCAATCAATGTATGAGTTTGCTAAATATATATTTTTATTAAAACTTAGCCAGCATATGATTGATATTAAATTGCATTTTTATATTACCACAAACATAACTGTATGCTTATTTATTTATTCTGACCAAACTGTGAAAGGTGGAGCTATACTGTAGTAATTTGCTCAATAATACAAAACTTACATTGATATGACTAAACTTTTTTGACTCAAGATTTTGGGATATGTGCTTCCTCACATCCAAAATTGACTGGACACTTATGGACACATTCATGCACACTTACACTTTTATATTTATATTTTCATTTCTGGACCACTGCACAAGACAATAAGCCACTTTAATAAGAATACATTTTTGCATTTATTAAATTAGACATATACAGTAAAGGTTGTAGGACAAAGAGAGAGAGAGATAATACAGTACTGTATGTCTCCAATAGAATTTTACACCAGATCAGTTGCTACAAGCATTACAAGCAAACTGCTCAGTGATGCACTTCATTCAACACCAGTTACTACTCTTGCATGCACAGTAACATTCATTTTGTCTCGTGTTTAATGGTTGAGTAAATACGGAGCATGGAAGTACCTGTATTACACATCAGTTTATTATAAACTTGCACTGTGTAGAGTTTCACAGTTTCCATTTTTTCCCTTTAACAATAGGACAGCACTTTCTTCAACAGTCTGAAATACAAAGCTGAGATTTCCTTTATATCATGTATTTCAAAAAACATCAACACATTCAGTGCCACTGATGGGAATTTTTTTTTTATTTCACTGTAAAAAATAAATAAATGCTAGATTACGCTATGTTATAGATGTTTCTGCAAATCTCACAGCAATGTGTTATATAAAAATATCTGTAAATGAGAATGAATGGATATAAGATATATAAATAGACAGGTACTTAATGACCATAGACTGGCTGTCTAAGAAGGATGGTTTGTAATTTGAAGACTGTGTAATTTGATGACTTTTTTTTGCTTTTAATCAAAAACTCTGGATTGGTGTGACTCTGGGTCTGGCAGCTTTGAGTAGCTTAAACAGTGAGTCGATAAGAAATGTAGATACATACTGGATAATAAGTTGGAACAGCATACCAAGTCTAAGTTTTGCACTAACGACTGAAAAAAAAAAACTCCACATCAGCAAATATATCTAATTCAGTTAAAGCCAGAGCTAATTTAGAAAAACCATGCTTTATATTATTGCTGCAGTCATGAAATTTGTAGAAACGCCAAGTCCATTATTGATTCCTGCATAACCCAGACATTATGTGCAGAAACACAATTTCTAAAGTGTTACACTGATAACGTAATGCGTATCTTGGCTAACTAAATTTACCCGTGTATAGTCAGAGCAAAGTGGCGCAAAACAGCGAGTGTCTGAATCCACACCAATGTTATGACAAAGGTGATCAATCAGCACTCTGTTCTATTGGCAGTCTGCTGCTGAGTGGGGGAAGTGTCCGCAGATAACGAATGAGAGGTGAAGAACGAGTGCCGCAGCCTTTAGGGGAAGGACTTTAGCACGCTGGATGAGACGGATGATCACACTTCACTGAGTGCGTCTCTGACGGATGAGGACAGAAGCCTCCCACTAGATCTGACCGGGGAAGTGATAAACGTAGGAGGCTGGATGGATGGATACGTGGGCACGAGACAGAACCAGTTACATTTAAGGTCGAAAGGCAGACTTTCCCCAAACAACAGCCTTTCCTACCCTAATGAAGCAGAGGTGACGCTACATGGGTGGCAGCTGCCATCACTGGAACCCAGCTGCTACCCAAATTGCCACCCGCTGTTCGGAGATTTCTGTGGAAGCCTTACAGAATTTTATCCTGCTCATTTTCATTTAAATAACTGTAATGTCCCTAGTTATTTCCACTCAGGTATTAAGAACTACTGTACATTGTGACTTTGAAGAAGAAGTCGATATACTGTAAATATTTAGTAAATATAAATATTCAGCTGAAGCAACCATGTTTAGGGTGGACAAATAATTAAACAAGTAGCTTGAACTCCAGGTACTGTAAGTCGATGCTCAGGGCTCCCCAACCACGTTTTGGTTGCCAGGAAACATAACTGGCCAGTCCAAAAAGTGTCCGTTAACCTATGGTAGTAATGCATGGAGTTCAAATTCAAATTTTATTTGTCACATACACAGTCATACATAGTAAGTTATCTAGTTAGCTAATTATTACATGCAGTTGCATTGTGTACACAAGCCAATATGTGCAATTCCACAATCAGCTCTACAAGAGGCTCTGCAGGAAGCATTCCCAACCTACATATGTGCATAGAAGATGTGTACAACCGTGGACTGTAACAGATGAATTTATATAGCACCTTTTTCTTGCCATGGTACAACCAGTAAACACAATGAGGCGTAGATATGAGGTAGCATACCTTTCATGTTGAACGATCCAGGACTGTAATTCAGTCCACCACCTGCCAAACATTGAGTAGGTCCTACTTTTGTTGCAAACATCTCTGACCTTTAAGGCATGGGCTCCACTAGACCTCTTAAGCTATACTATGTTATGGTGTTATCAACAGATCTCTTAAGTCCTGTATGTTATGAGACAGGGCCTCCATGGATCGGATTTGTTGGTCCAGTACATCCCACAGATGCTTGATCAGATTGAGACCTGGGGAATTTGGAGGCCAAGTCAACATTTTGAACTCTTTGTCATGTTCCTCAAAGCACTGCTGAACAATTTGTTCAGCGTGGTAGGGTGCATTATCATGCTATAAGTGTGGTTCTTGTACGGTTCCTAGCAGAACACTGACCAGAGCATCAAACTGCCTCTTCCGGCTTGCCTCCCTCCCATAGTGCTTCCTGGTGCCATCTCTTCCCCAGGTAAGCGACACAAATATGACCTAAAATAAAACATATCAGTTCAGCCGCCCAGGGGTTAGGATGGGCACCCTGACACAGCTACAACACTGCAAGCTCAAGTGTGTTCTGACACCTTTTTATCATAGTCAGGATTAACGTTTCCAGCTGTTCGTGCTTGAGTCGCTCTTCTGTGCCAGATCTTGTGAGTCTTATCCATCCAGGACCCTGCTGGTTGTTCACCGGTTGTCCTTCCTTGGATGACATTTGGCAGATGCTAACCACTGCACACTGGGAACACTGCACAAAACCTGACTGCTGATCATTCGCTGATCATTGGAGATTCGCTGACCCAGTTGTCTAGCCATTACAATTTGGCCCCTGATCAAAGTCGCTCTGATCTCTACGCCTGAGTGAATGTAACTTTTCTCCCAACATCTTGGCAGATGGCAATCTAATGAGATACTGTATTCAAACCTTATTCACGTTAGTGGTTTTAATAATACTGTATGGGTGACCGGTCTACTTGCGTTTTTCTGATTGTCTGTCATCCCTGTACAATAATTAACAGAAAAAAGTCTGTATGAAGTAAACACAGAAACTGTTTGGATTGTCTGTCATTTTCATACAGGAATCAGTCAGGGCAGTGGAAAAAGCAAAAGCATGCTATATTGGAAAACATGAGGAAGTCGCTACAATAAAAATGCGAACATTCTATTCAGTTAAAACGCTGTGCTACGCTGTGAGACAATGCTTTAGTGTGGCGGCTTTAAATTTTTTTGTCAGGTGCATATTAACTCCTCATTAAGCCTACGATGGGAGACTGTGTGGCTGACCCCTGGAACGGCACCCTAATTTCCATTGTAATAAGCCCGCCGTAAGCAATTAGTAAAGCACCCTCATCATTCACAAATGCCTCTAATGGTACCTCTAAGGAAGAGGGATGCTTCAAGAGTGAAAGCAACTTTCCCTGATGATAATCTGATGATGCTGAATGGGAAATAAAGACATGAAAAAAAAAAAAAACATGATTGTAATACAACAACAAAACAATCTCAGAACCTTCCGTAAAAACGCAAATCCCATGAGCAAGCAGTAGCACTGCCTATGAAACACCATACACTAATTAACCATTACAGAGCACTGAATGATATTTATTACTCCTCTACTTCCACAGTATACTTGAACTCCATCTGTGTGTACACTGTGTTGGTGTTTGTCTGGACGCGTATTGGTACTGCAAGTCTAACAGCGCGCTGGACCACCTCTGATAATTTCCACGCGTTTCGCAGCCTGCCTCACAATTACACTTTCTCTTCATTAGCCGCCTCATTTGCACAACCACACTAAACTCCTTGGGAATTATTATTATTTTCTGGTAGCAACAATCGAAAAGCACAAACAAGGCAGTCACACGGGCCGCGCACACATACAATGAGGATGTTATGCTAATGGGTGGCACAATCGTTCAGCCCAGGCATGCTGCTCTCATTTCTGCCAAAAATGCATGCAGACAATCAGGAGATAACTGGAGCAGAGTGGCTCAGCTTAAACTGCACAGCACACAATAAAACCCATAATGGAAAAATCAGCATGTTTTAGACTTGGGGATTTATAATGAAGCTGAAACTTGGAGTTAAAAAGGCTAAGTCAAGGGCAGGACTTAAGGTTGCAACTTGCTAACTCTCGTGAGAACGAAACGACTCGCAGAACTGTGAAAGCGGGCAGATGTAAAAAGGCAACATGGAATGCATGGACAACTGTATTGCTCAAGTGCATGAAATAAAAAAAAAACTTTGGAAATCTATATCAAACTAAGGTATCTCTATAAGTTATGCTTCCTCTAAGACTGTCACTATCGTTGTATCAAACTGCTTCTTATCGAAACATGTTCACAAAAGATGACAAGCCAAGCATGAATAACATATGAGTTAACAGACATCCATGGAAAGCAGGAATTCGATGCTTCCCACCACCTCTCTTGGGGTCCTGGCAGCAAACCGTTCTGGCAATGTCACTTCCTGACAAATGCTATACTAATTTTAGCCTGCTAACTAAAAAAAGAAAACGGCCTTTGCCGGATATCAAATTAAGCATATGATGGCCATAGTGAAACTTTTCACCTTATATCTCTATCTTCCACATAGTTTTCTATCTTGACTCCTCTAGGACCATGACACCATAGCCCGAAGGCTTACTGTGTGCAGGTTATTGAATTTGGACACACAGGAATGTCCTGTGCAAGACGGAAGAGAAATGGCTCACCAGCTTCCTCGGTTTACTCATCTGAGTGGATCCTGGCAGCAGAACCCGAGGAGGGGACGGACGTGTCTGGTTCGTTGTGGAAACAGACGTGAGGCACTGTCTCAGCTGGTTGCTCCCACATGGATGATCTTTAACTGCTGTCATCTCCATGACTTCACCTGCTCATGAGCCCTCAGGGAGACGAGACAGAGCTTTCAGAAATACACCTTCTATTTCTAGGTCAACCAATGCCAGGATGAGTATCTACAGCTCTGGTCCAGGGGGGGGGATCATCCAGAAATAAGAAAAAACCCTGAAAGTAATAATACCAACGAAACCAATGAAATCAGAAGAAAGGAAAGAGGTGATGGACAGAGGATGACAATTGCTCTGGTACAATTGCACCGTGATGGAGAGTGAAGTGTAGTAGGCTTTCTCATGCCGTTTTAATCCGTAAGCATTACTAATATTAGAAACAGCACAAGACGAGAAAGAAACAAAAAGCTAATGAGGTGGAAACTTGACAACCCAGAAGAAAGTGGAGAAGAAAAGAGCCCTAGCTGAGTTAACAGTGTCATGGATTACACACACACAAAGGCTGTGCTGGACTTGTGTGTGGTTAGATGGCAGTCGGTCAACGATTCCAGCTAAATATTTCCACGAAATTCTCAGATAAAGCCTGAAGGATCTGGAACATCATCACTGACCTTCAGCAACACCAGACCACTCATCAGCTGCAGAGAGCACACACTTTAATTCTGTCCTTATGAGCAAAAGATAAACATACGCTGAGAGTGAGCTTGGAGGTGCTGTCCTCACCACGAGAGTGTCATTAAGTCTTCAGTCTTTCATTAAGAACACAAAGCCTGTCCAGACAAAGAACGAGGACAATAACCATCTGAAGCAAACAAAGGAGGCTTTGTGTGGAGACTTTGAAAATGGGAAAGATTACAAGTGAATATGGCAGCTCGGGTGATTGTAATGATTGTATCTCATTGCAAAAATGAAGAACGACTCACAATGACTTTGGTTTAAATTAAGACTAATGAGAGAGAGAGAGACGACAGACAGAGAAACAGTTTGGAGTCTTTTGATAAGCCAGAATGGTATGTATTTGTCCAACCTTCATCAGTTTCTTCAGAATATGTATTTCATCCTCACCTCAATTTAGGAAAAAACGACTGTTTGTCATAATATTCAAATGTAATATATATACAGTATACAGGACTGTGTGCGAAAGTCTTGAGCCTTCCCATATTTTTTCATATTTTGCTTCCAGAGAGGAAGACTTTCTTCTATTTATAATATACTCTTGAGGAATAGTTCTCCAGGCTGCCTGAAGGATTTTTAATTTTTTTTGGCAGTCCAGTCCCTGTACCTTAGTTTCAGAGGAATGTGTTTCATTTGTTAAACCACACAGTGACCTGTAAAACATTCAAGCATAAATTACATCTAACTTTAGGCATGAAAGAGTGAGAAACTGGAGCAGATGATGATAGATGATCAGGCCAGTGATTAGTATACAGTACTGGTGGAACAGATGAGAGGGGAAATGAGGTCACTGCTGAGGTTGAAACTTTTACTTTTAGACAATTTGCAGCATGTCACAGTAAAACATTTGTCCCCATTTACTTAATTTAATGAAATGAGAGGTGGCTTAAGACTTTGTAGAGTATATACACTACATTTAGGCATTTGGCAGATGCCCTTATCCAGAGCGACTTACATTTTTCTCTCATTATACATCTGGGCAGTTGAGGGTTAAGGGCCTTGCTCAAGGGCCCATGGATCTGTCCTATGGATCCAGACCTTTGGGCCACCATGTCCATGTCCGTTCCTGGACTGGTGTATCATTCTTCCCAAACTTTCCAGACTTTGAACAAACCAAGAAAGCATGCAGTATCAAACTTCTCAAGGTTCAAATTCACGACACCAAAAATGAAGTTACTGTACAGTAGATGCATAACTCATATACAACATAAAATAAATATACAGCTGCTTCTGGGTGACCTATTTCCAGGATGGATTTCTGATCAAATATGCAGAGAAAGTTCACTCAATACACAGCAACGAGAATGAGCTAAAACTGTACTCTGCCACATAAAGCAGCTTGCATTTGTGAGGCAACGTTTCTTAGAACTTGGTCCGTTTAATCGATATACTGTATAACATGTCGTGTCATGCCTTGTACAGTAGCATGGATATATGGAGCAAGTTCCTATATACTGTACCTTATTGCCCTGGGGTAGTTTGATTGATTGAGCAACATGGTTTTATACTTATAAATTTGAATTCATACCTCCATCATGATTTGTGTGGAAAGATACTGTAGAAACATTATGCTTAGTATTGTATCTTTTTTTTTTTTGGGGGGGGGGGTGGGGGGATTTTGTCCCTAGTAA
>JAOTQY010000032.1:8117029-8127690 GCA_026413445.1 Dolichallabes microphthalmus
TTATATTATATTAATATTATTATTAATATTATTATATGAATATTCCATCCACCCATCCATCCATCCATCCATCCATCTAAGAACCGTAGAGGCAAATGGTGAAAATGGTATTTGTTCACATTGACAACAAATATTGTTGTATCTATATTATTGTACAATAATTCTTTTAATACTAATAACATAATTTATCTGTTTGTATGCTACAGTGCATGGACTAGTGACTAGAACAACATATATATTACTAATGATACTAAGGTGGGAAAATATGTACAGCAGAATAGCCAGTAGTCAATTTTGGGGAAAGGTTTAGTGAATGTTCAAAGTAAAATGTAATTGTTACTTGACACGTTCATTTGTGGTTATTACTGTATGATGCATGATTATCTGTCAACCGATCATTCCAGTATTGGGTTCAATATGGAGGGATTGTAAGGATGATTATATCGTATTTTAACGAACATTATTATAACACAATCACTGAGCAAAACAGTTGTATTTTACACACACTATATAATCAGCTTTACTGTATACAGTATGGCATGAAAAAGTATTTGAACTTGTCATCTAATATTTTTAAATAGTTTAACACAAATTCCCCTCAACTACTGTATTTCTTCTGCACTTTTAAGTTCATATACTGTATTTGGCTTATGTGAAGGAGGCTTAAAGATGACATAGAATTATATATTTTAGCAGCAGAAGGAGTGAGATTTAGAATTTCACCATTATATGAAGTCATTGCAAAGCTGTGAGGCATAGTGTGTCTTGAACAGAAGCCAGGCATTGGTTATAGTGTGGGAGGAATTCTGTATGAAGCTGGATCTGGAATTTAACTGGCCAATTAAGACCACATGAGTTCTTGTAGAGATCCCTAGAGAAGATGATACATAAATGCATGCCATGCGCTTGGAACTCTCACAAAAACAAAAAAACTTCTATTTTTATTTTTATACCACCTTTTAGCTTAATGCCATTTTCCAATCCTGAGCTGTTGAACTAGCATAAGGATATGTCTTCATAGAGAGTACAATTCCACAATTCTACTGGCATTGTTGTTTTGAATGATTGTGGGAAAAAACATGTGGAGAACATGAATGGAAGCACAAGGATTCATCAGATCAGGCTTGATTAGAAAAAAACAAGTTTGGGAGGGTGGTGTTATCTCTAGTATCGTGACCTTTGTGGGGGGGTGTGTGTATAGGACAACAGATATAACCTTTTAAAACACCAATCTTATAAGGAACCCTTTAAACAGAGGCTATGACTCTGGAACAGTAAAACCTTGTGTTTGTTGTTGCTGACCCCTTTGCCAGTGTTTCTGCTAATAGCTGGGAGATGCGGTTTACAGGTCACGCCTCTGACCTAAAAAGGCGAAGCAGAATACTCCTCATGCTGTGGGATCTAAGAATAAACTCTTCAAACTGCTTCATGGATAAGGTTGCATTTCAGCCCTCCCTCTGTGGCCTATGCTTCCTGAACTGCACCCAAGACCAATGTTAGGTGCAACCTAGGGTTTGGATTAGCTCATTTAGTGGCTTCCATCCATTTTTTTTCTTACCCCTTTGGTCTATTCACAAGCTGTTCTGGAAGGTCTGGGCCCAAAGAAGGTTTAAACCTTTTTGTTCCCCTTAATTAATTGGAGCACTTGAAATGAACAGCTTTATCGCCTGAGGCTTTACAAGAGGTCCGGTCCTTCGCAGGAACACCACTATCTTATTGGGACGCTTATAGAAGAGACAGTCCTCACTTTCCATTGGAAAACTACTTCCGATTAAACCTCTTAAGATTGGGATTTCACCATACACCGTCAGAGATGGAAGGTACAGTCAATTGTCTTCATGTTTCTTTTTTTTGCGCATTAAAGGTATGAGAATATCTTTATCAGCATTATGGAGAGAGTTAGGACAAGTGCTGCCATTTCAACGACTGCTTTTGTGAAGGAATTTCATGATTGAGGGCTGCTAAAAATACTCCCTATCACATATCAGATCAGCTGTCTGTTACAGTAGGCACTTTTGCAACATGCAGTCCAAAAAGGATTTTCAGATATAGCTAACAATTGAATTACTGTATGGCACAATCTGTCTGAGAGGAAATAAATGCTAGCATTTAATTTCCAGATATGGCAGTAAATGTAATGTGCTTTTTAAAATTTTATTTATTTATTTATTTTAAGAGACTGCAAAAGGTTTTCAAGTTTTATGAAGAAAAATCCTCTTCACTTATGAACAGCTATTTAAAAATGAGTTTTGTTTTTTTTTTACTTCCCAAAAGCTATTTTCCCTGACTGGTGATAAAGTTATTTTCAAAAGCAATTATTATTACGATGAAAGACTACTAACTCGATTTCAGCCTTGCGTGAAATAGCTTATTGTTAAGGAGACTTAAAACTGAATTTGATATTCTGATTTAACAGTGGAAGCTGTCAGTCAGATGGTTGTAAATAAGCCCTATTTACTGTAAAATGTTAATATTTCAGGGAACAATAGTGGTATTATTTCTTTATGGTGACTTTTTTCCTACAACAGTTCAAGATTAATGTTAGGTAGCACAAGTCTCAACACAAGGACAAGAACTTTGGTCATTTCCTGCCCTTAGTGAATCTCAGTACTGGACTTGGTATACAGCTACTGTACCAGGTCATCACATGAGGATGCCAACATGGTCTATAAATTCATCACATTTTGGATTAAAATTCAGAAATTTTGACTGAGATAAGCATGTAGTCATTTTAACTAGATATTAGAAATTAGTAGACCTTACAGCTATTTCCTTGAATAAAATGGTTGATCCTTGTTCATCAGTTAAGCAATATCACGCAAGAGCGAGTACTGAATATACTACTGTAGCTGTAGCCACGAGGGTACATCATGACCGTGCTGATATTCAGTACAACAGCACAGCACAGTACAACAGCATAGGCCTCGAGTGTGATATCGCTTTTATACAACAATTGCACAAACTCCATTTATTATCAACTGATTATGATTTCTTTGGTTTTTTAAAAACCGTTATTTTGCTTCGCCAACAGATATCCTAACGTGACTGGTGGAACTACCTAGCTGCAACTGGCAGAACTAATGTGGAGCAGGTGACCGACAGCTAGTGTAATAAAAAGGGGTGAACGTATTTTTTAAATTCTTACCGGTACTATGTAGCCAAAAAGGTGAGAAAAAAAAACTATAGAGGTGGTGGACATACCTGAGAAATGTGCAATATTTACTTTATATTTCCATGTATTATTCTTTAGAATGTCCGCTAACAGGGGTTCAGGGGTTAAGTCCGAAATAGCATGAAATGGAAAGCTAATGCACTATGTACTGTAGGATGTACAAAGTACCCTTGATCAAGGGTTAGAGAGAGATTTTATGAACAACACAGATGGTTCAGAGGCAGTTCAGAACAACTCAGAAGCAATTACTAAGGAGATAAAGTGTTAAGATGAAATCACGTTATTAGATATGTTTTCTTAATGAAAGTGCTTTTGTGACTGGTTATGAATGTGGGTTTTGGCAGGCGGCTGCTTTCCCCTCTTTCCACTACTGTAGATAATACAGTTCTACTTCAACCTATGCTACAAACAACAGTTAGTGTTATTAATGATCGTTAGAACATCTGTAATGTGCTCTATTGTCATCACTCGCAGAATGTTGATTAATCGGGCGGAACTAATTGTTGTATAATTTCTGGTAAAGCATGAGATTCTAAAATGAAATTATTTTGAAGAGAACATTAAAGAGTTCTTTAGTACCTCATTTAAGGGAACATTTAAACATTCAATGTAGAACCCATGACCACTGAGAGTTTTCCTGTCACAGAAGGTTGCAAAAAAAGTTTGAGCCACTACTCTCCAAAGAACACATTTCTCCAAGGAATATATTTCTTAAAGGTTTGTTTGGATAGGTACAGGAGTCCTGCTTGGATTCACTTTTGAAGTGTTTCTACCTAGAACATTAAGAGCATAGTAGTCACATTTGGTCACATGTAGGAGAACATCTTGCACTAGAATCTAGACTTCTTAGTTGGAACGCATTTGTTGTAGCTCCTAAAACTCACAGCATTTTAGTCATTTTTTGTTTTTTTATTTATGATATATAGGGTTCAGGATTGTGCAGTATAGCGTGAACGTCTTTTTTCAGCACAACCTACAGTAGGCAATACGATGAACTGAATTTTATTTAATTTTATCCAACTATACAAATATGACTGAGCAAAAGAAAAAAAAAAAGGTCATAGACAAAAAAATAGCACAGATACACATGATCATATGCTTTTATGGTTGTTTTGGTTGTATTTATGACAAAAAATATAAATATAATTATAATATGCAAATTTTGAGAGTTTTGTTTTTGGGACATCATTCCATTCCGGTAATAAATTTACATGTTCTAATAACTTTCGTTCTAACTGACATATATGAAAACACAAATGTACAGTTTGATATCTTGAAGGCTCACTGTTAACACACATTGTCAAGGCTACCATATAAACACACACACACACACACACACACACACACACATATTTATACATATAATATTTTATATTTATTTTTTTTAATCGTCATTGACATACAGTATGCTGTGTAGGTCTGTGCCGCTTGAGTTTTAAGGCTATTAACTGGAACAGTGACCTGTTCTTTTTTGTCCATGGTTGCAATTCACTTCAAACTCCACTACACCTCAGGTAACCAAAATTACTGACTCTAGCTTCCAGTACAGCACAACCACTTGACCTGTGGACAGCATTTTTCATCCCACACGCCAGCACCTAATAGTCCCTGGAGGCAATCTGTTGTTTTTTTAGCAAAGTGAGCACAGTGGAAGCTCAGCAAAAGACTTTCTTGAGTCAGCAACTGGCGAGAGCTTGACTAATTCCCCAAAGTGACAACACAGTGTACTGTGAAGGAATGCGACAGGTGGGCTGAGCTCAACGCACACACTCACTCACACACACTCATATATAACACTTTAGTTAAAGCAGAGACAGTATGAAAGGCACAGTAGGCTGACTTTATCTTCTCCTAGACGCAAAAAAACAGATGAGCCGCATATCACGTCGGAAAAAACCATAGGCAGAATTACAATGGCTCATCTGAGAATCAATCCAGATCCAGACTAAAATTAGATCCTATTGGACCAAATCAATAAGGCGCTCTGTAAAAGGAACTGTGTTTACAAATGTCATGTGTGGAGTGTGTAAGGAATCACTGAGTGGCAATTCAGCCTGCTTTGTGCCTCAGATTTATATCCATTTAAAACTGGCTTTTGACAGAATAAGCCACATCGATACATCTTCCAAACTGATATACAAAGGAAGCATGTTTCTTTTCAGTGGCCTTGGAAATCTTTTAACAATAACTGGTGACTGATACTTGAGTGCTGTCCTATATATTTGTTGTTGTTTGTGTATTCTGTCAATCCAAGGCAGTGGATAAATAGAAAGAACAAATATCCTGTCTCAAAGTGTATGTCTTTTAGAAATATTACTTGTCATACTGTATGGGATGATCCCAATTAAAATGGATTTCTTTACCAGACGATGGACCCTACATTAAATGAAATGGCCGTGTTTTGGTTACATCACCACCATGTGTGAACCCAGATGATGGAGAAAATGAGCTTGTTTAAACATAAATGGAATATGTATTGTTTACTGAATATTATCATGGTTTGATTATGTTTCTCCATTACTGATATAGCTGTTCTTTGAGTTTTGGCTCATCGTGATTCTCATCCTCATCTTTTTCTTCATACTTTTGATAGTATTTTCAAGAATACCATTGGTTATGGTATGTCACTGATCTCAAAATATTCTTTTAAGATGTATGATTTTCTATGATCTGTATCCCCCGAAAACCTCGTTGTGTAAACCTAGCTTACCCCTTAAGACCTGTGTGCTTTTCTCTCTAGCACGGACCTCTACTACCACCACCACTGTCCTTGAGAGCAAAGGAGGTGAAACGAGTTCTCCAGCCACACGAGTGTCCAAACGTACAATGACGGATGATCTGTACAGCACCTTCAGCTCCCCCGTGGCCTGGATACTGGTCCTCGCCCTCATCATCACCTGGTCTGCAGTCGCCATTATTGTTTTTGACCTTGTAGACACGAAGAGCCTGGAAGGTAAGTGAAGCTCTTCTTTCTTTTCAACTTTGTTGGTATAAATGTAGGCTTCGTCGTCCTGTCTCTTCTGTGCAAATTCATACGAATTTAGACTTTTTTTCCATACAACTTTAATTATTACCCAGTTAACAATGGATGTCTATGTAACCTTAACTCGATAATGTTTCATGGAAAATTTAGTGGGGTCTGAAAGCAGGAGTGTAACCTTGAGTCTAGTTTTCTAAAAATTAAATTGGTTGACCCTTGTGTTTAGCATGGGGTTTTACTGTATGTAACTGGACATTTATACAGTACTTGCACTTAGGAAGTTTCAAACATTTTCCAAGTAGAACCTTACATAGACCACATAGAGGTTTTTCTAGATGAACAACCCAACAATGGTTAATGTTTTACAGTAGGTGTAACCTTTGAGTGTACCTTTGTTAGGTAGAAAAAAATTATATCAAGCTATAGAAAAGCTTTCCAAGTAACTTAATTTGAATCTCCAGTTGATTAGTATTCGTATGAATTTTGCACGAGATCATCTTCTACAGTATATCCAGGACATACTATGGACGGTGTTGGCATGATTTCTTGGAAAGGTGAGCAGCTCTGAGGAGATTGTTATGGATTTGTCTCTGAAGATAAATACAGTACACCAATCGGAAGAATGTAAATAGAAGGCAGTAACATCATTATATTTATGCTTGAGGTAAATCTGTTTATGGAGCTCCGGTAATGTGGGGCTTAGATAGGAATTCTGAGAGAGTATAGAGAACGTGATACAGCCCTGATGGCTGTTTGCTTGCTGGAAGTTTATTCTGGATGCTGCTGCACGTGGACCTTGGGAGTCAGGAGAAAGCTTTATTGGTCCTGATAGCGCTGATAAAGACAGATAAAGTGTTGCACTAGCTTGCACCTATCAGCGGCACTTTTAGACGACAGTAATCAGAGATCGGCACATGCCCTGTGTAAACTCATCTCTCATTTGGGCGTTTTTTTTTTCATCATCATCTGATTACCTGAGATTATATTTACATTAAGCAAAATGATGCCAGGTTTATGATGGATGAATATTACCTATGGTTATTAGTTTAGATTAATGATTTCCAGTCACTGATGTCCAGTGATGGCAATTTTGAGCCATTTGCACAGTAAATGGCGGAAATTGTGAAAATTGTCATTGCTTAGATTTAATTCCGCTCTCATATTTCACTCATGTGTCATTCCATTTTTTCAAAATTACAACAACAACAAAAAAAAGGTCTGATGTCTGGCATTAAAAAAATATATATACATTTCAAATGTTGAGACCTTTTTATATTTGGACCCCATTGATCATTGATCTAGTTGGGACTAACCCACAATTCATTAAATCCCAGTAGCCCAAATGGTGCTACGGGAATACTCCCAAAGAGAATCACTTTCACTCATCCATTTCTAATAAGTTTCCTCCTTTTTTCACCCTGTCCATCCACCATGTGTCATCCTGTTGCCATCCAATAAAAAAGCCTATACATTATACTGTGACGACCCCTGTTTGCCACCTGGTAAAGACTCTCTGCCTGCAGTGAAGTGATATTTGCCTGAGCATGAATATGTGTGTGTGTGTGTGTGTGTGTGTGTGTGTATCTAGCTTTTACTCTCTCTCTCTGCATAATTCAATTTCTGGGTATATTTGACTTTGTATGTGTGTGTGTCTGTGTGCGTGTGCATGCATGCATACCGAGAGCAACTGTCACCATCATTTCATGCTGTGGTGGATTTGAAGATGCACATTAACTGATAGTCGCCTCACCTTTCATTAAAGCTGCCGTTCCTGCTCTTCTTTTCTACCTCATTTTTATTCATTGTGAGACCATGCCTTTGAGCAGTGCATCCTGATCACCATCTCCAATGATTTACACTGATTATTACGGTTTTCAATAATTGATACACTATTCGTACGGCGCCTAATCTGTGTAAAACAAAACAAAAAAAGATTTCTATAATAAACAAAACAAGCATTCCGCTTTAAGTGTGCATGTGTAATGTAGTCCACTCGATATTCTATAGTTAATCATTTTATTACATTCAAGTCATCTCTCCTGTCAGTCGGCGCTGTTTGTAGAGCTCCTGCATGATGGCATGATGCGCAACACATTTGCATTTTTCACTGCAATAAATACAGTAAAAGGCATATTGTCACATGAATGTCTCACCACTCTTTCTTTCTTTCTTGTTTTACAACAAGGTTCTGATCATCTTACTAGCACATTCTCAATGACGCCTTTACAACAACTGCTTCCATACTTACAGTATTAATTACAGATACAATCATACCGATGCGAACTGCACAGTTTGCTTTTCATTTGATGCAACACAATTTGTTACAGTATTGTAAAAATAGAATTTTCCAAAAATTATTGCATAAAAGCAAGTTTTACTGTTTAATAAATTTACAAATG
The DNA here is from genome assembly GCA_026413445.1 of Dolichallabes microphthalmus. Taxonomy (NCBI): domain Eukaryota; kingdom Metazoa; phylum Chordata; class Actinopteri; order Siluriformes; family Clariidae; genus Dolichallabes; species Dolichallabes microphthalmus. The sequence goes on from JAOTQY010000032.1 coordinate 8,125,581, forward strand.
GTGTCACAAGCAAGACAATGTTAAATCTCACATTTAATCTCACATTAAACCCATGGCAGTCAAGTAATCTGACCAAATTAGCCTTTTTATTAACTTTTTTCTTTCTTTCAATAAATACTCACAATAACTTCTAAATCATTATGAAACATGTTTATACCAAATGTTAGAAATCTGTTTATTAGGCTATATGATACTTACAGTACAAAAACCATATATCAATCTGAATACTCATTTATCACTTGATGGACATTTTAGTAAAATATCTGAAACTTGAGAAGCATAGCCAAATAAAACTCTATAGTTCACTGTTGAACCAAGACCTTTATGGACAGCTGACCTCTGTAAAATCTACATAAACGTATACAGCATGTCATAATACTACCATTATACTGACTAAAATTCAATATGAAAGCATTTAGTAACTCCTAAAGATGGGGTTAATTTAAAGAAAAAAGAGTCACTCATAAATGGCGCATTAATCCCAATAATTGGTTAAGTTAACGCTTTCAAGGTTTCAAGTCAAATCAGGATTTTTGATTATGCAGAACACAGTTACTAGAGTACAAAAATTACCTTTATTTCTCTGTATAATCTCCTGCTACATTAATGCAGTTATCCCCAGTGTCTCACTGGAGAAAGTTTGCTCAGTATGCCTAGTCCAGGGTTCGGCAACCTTAAACACAAAGAGTCACTTGGACCTGTTTTTTTCCCACTTTATGGGGAAAAGTATACTGTATACTGTATACTGTAAGTATACAGTATATATAAACTTTAGTGTGTTGCATTTATGTAATCAATGAACTGCTACAGAGAAAACTAAATTTATTTCTTCATGCAACAAAACATTCTCCAAAAACAACTCAGACACTGGGTTGAAGGTTACTTTCAAATAAAATACTAGATGTGTATTTGAGTTCTCCTCGTATTTATGAAATAAAAAGCCGAACTTAAATCATCCACCTCCAGCAAACCAAAAATGCCACCTGCTTCTGTGTTTCATCATCCTTTTATCACGTGTACTGGAGCGTGCAAAAAAAGCTCAATAAACCTGTGTGCCGGTTGGTGTCGCACATCGGCGCTTGTGACGCATATTTTAAATGACAATTTTTTTAATTAAACATGTTAAAAAAAGTTATTAAACATGTTAAAAGATCACCATAAATTTAGAATTACATTAAAAAATCTAACGGACTAAAATAAAATGTAAAATTTTTGTTACAGTAAATACTCCAAAGCCACACGGATTCGCAGCAGAATGATGAAAGAGCGAAAAGAGCCTCTAGAGCTGTAAGTTGCCGACCCCTGGGCTACTTTACTTCATGGCTGAAACCCTGGCCTCCCAGGAACTCCATCAAGGGCCCAAACATGTGCAATTGGCTTGGAGAGAGGTCAGGACCGCACAGGGGATGTGACAATAAGTTCCTGTCGAGTACCTGTAATTTCTAAAATCAATAATTACACTTCAAAAGCACTGTTGCTCATACAGTAGCTCAAATGTTAGAGAGCTATATTTAATATGCGATCATTCACTCAGCATCTTGGGGAATAAAAATTAAGAAAACAAACTACAGTAGCTGAATCTTAATGCAGTCTCATATGTTGCAGATCCTCTAGTTCTTGTCAGGAGAAGCGAGGAATCATTTTACCCCTCAGTGCACCAGTGAGCACTCATCGAAACAGTCTAAGTGGACATCTCAGGAGAAACACACTTATGAGCTGTATTACACTGAACCAGTGGGAAAAAAAGATAAACTTTGATCCATCAAACATAGGCTTTGCTTTTTCAGAAGCCTTTACTCTGTGGCTATCGATGATCCGTCAAGTACAAATACATATACATATACTGTAAAATGACTCACAGACATCCAGCATGAAGCACAAACAGGGCAAATAAAAAAAGATGGATAGATGAATGTAAACAAGCGAGAGATAACTTATGTAAACTTTCAAATAAAGCAAAATGAATTTACAAGTAAATAAACAGCTACAGTTGTTATTATTGGTAGTAACATCTCACTTGGGGCACTGGTGTTGGGGCACTGGTGGCTCAGTGGTAAGGTGTTTCGCCTGCCATGCGGAAGGCCTGGGTTCGATTCCAGCCAGTGCCCAC
>JAOTQY010000032.1:8746357-8757603 GCA_026413445.1 Dolichallabes microphthalmus
TCGGGCCAAAATCTGTCGGGCTCGGGCCCCTTCGGGCCGAACTTTTAAGGCCCGATTACAGCTCTATTGTGTGTTTGGAAATAAATTATGTAACGTGGAAGTTGAGTCTTGGATTAAACATTCAGGCTGGAGAAAAACTGAATCTGTAGATCCAAAAAAAAAAACAACAACAACATTTTCATAAACAGCAGGCAACCATCAGAATGGGCGTTTTTATTCTAACGAACATGCTTGATTGACTTCTATCTGTCAGATATCCGTAGCCACACATACTACGAACAGTGTATATAAATGCTTAGTTCAGGTTTAAACCGTGTGTGAGGGACTGTGTGTGTGTGTGCTGGTGAGCTAAGAGGAGTAGTGTTTGATTGACCGCAGCCGAGACTCGGTTATTCAGACAATGTGATGTGTCCATGAGAGTAATTATTAAGAGGTTAATCACAGTTTTAGCTTCCCTGTGGCTTTCCGTCTCTTTATAACACACACACACAAAGCATTTATTTGTGCACGGGGAACCTAAAACCTTCCTTCCCACCACACACACACACAGACACACTTTAACAGCTTTGTATAACAGTGCTTGGTGTTTTCCTAAAATCCCTCAGGACTCATTCTCTCTCTCTATCTTTCCCAAACGTCTTCTTTTCTTGTCCTGAACCAGGTGATTTACGCTCTCAATACGAAGAACGATGAGCACGAGGCAGCCATCCAGACCTTGAAAGAAGCCCACGAAGAGGAGGTGCAGCAGATCCTGTCAGAGACGCGTGAGAAGATCATGCAGTACAAGAGCAAGATCAGCGACGAGATGGACTTGAAGCGGCGCATCCAGTCGCTGGAGGAATCCATGGAGGTGCATGGCAGGATGAAGCAGCAGGCGCTGGCGGAGTTCGAGTCGTACCGGCAGCGGGTGGAGGACATGCAGCTGTGCACGGAGGCGCAGCATACGCAACGCGTGGTCACCATGTCGCGTGAGGTCGAGGAGATGCGGCGCTCCTTCGAGGAGAAACTGAGGGCCTTCGCTCAGGTCCAGGCACAGTTCGAGCAGGAGAAGAGGCAGGCACTTGAGGAGCTGCGCACTGCACACAGGCAGGAGGTACGTACTATATATCACGTTTCAGCTAGGTTGCATTTCCAAGAGCTTCAGAAGCTCTTGAAGGACTCTGTATACATCTATGTAAACATTGTATACTATTACCTAGGTGTACGGTTAGTACTAGAACGTGTTAAATTTGACCAAAACATTGAGGAACCATTTGTTTTTGGTGCAGGTCCAGGAGCTGCTCCGTTCCCACCAGAGCCAGAACGCCAACTACAGCAAAGACCAAGAGAAACTCAGCCAGCTGCACAAGCAGGAGGTGGAGGCCCTGGCGGAGCGCGTGGAGGAGCTCAAGCAGGACAAGAAGCGCCTGGTGGAAGAGTACGAGGCCAAGCTGAGCAAGGCGCAGGCCTTCTACGAGAGGGAGCTGGAGGCCATGAAGCGCACGCAGCAGATGACCGCCGAGAACCTGCAGGCCTGGAAGAAAACGGAGGCGGAGCTGAGGAAGGAGTTTCAGGCGCAGGAGGCGGCGCTGCAGAAGACGCTGGGTAAGCTGCGCTCCGAGCTGCAGCGGGTTCAAGAGGAAGCCAGAGAGAGCCAGGAGAAATCGCACAAACTGCAGGACGCGCTCACCGCCTCCGAGGGCAACATCAAGGTAATGAGCAGAGCAGGTATGAAGGTTCTGCGGGTAGAGGGGGGTCCTTCTGTTTTTGTCTTGTCGTTCCGTCTTGGCAGATAGAGAATCTCAGGCTCAGGACATTAAATATCAGTCACCTGAGCGGGCTTTGTTGTTCATAGACAAAGTAAGGAATTACCAATATGATCAAAAGACAAATAAGACAAACTATAGATTGGCGAGCAGAACGTTGGAACAGTGTTGGCTTTACATTGTTGGTCAAGTTTAGAACTACTGATGATTGACATCAGAATGACGTTGACTACAAGTGTCTAATGAGATAACGTTGAATGAATGTCCAAAAATCCTCTTCAAAACAGTATTAATGCCAAACCAATGGCCTGAGTGGGACTCGCTGAGGATGAAACACTGTATGCTTACCACTGGATCACAAGCGAACATGAGATTGTTAGAGTTGCTAGTAAATGTGCTCACATACAGTAATAATGAGCACCACATTACAGTCGAGTAATCTGAGAGCTAAGACACACCGCACTATACTATTGCTGAAGGACAATGAAACAGGCAGGTAACATTACATCACCAAGAGATGCATGACATCAGATACATACAGTACACCGTGTGTAGTAAGCTGTTGTATCCGTCTCAACCTCCAAGAGGAATTCTAAGACCTGTTGGAAACCTAAAGCTCCGTGGATGCGGTCGGATGTTGTGTGAATGGATGAAGATGAACATTTTTGTGTTTTGAGGTTGTATTTGCAATGTTTCGTTTGGCTCATTCGTTCAACGTTATCTCAAAGTCATTCATTCCAAAAACAACACTGTCTCGAAGGTGAAAGTCATCGCAATGTTGTAACAACTATATTACAGCGCTCATCAAAAGATTAGGATTCCTGCCAGGTAAACACTGACTGAAATCCTCCTGAGCAGCGTAAACTGAACGTATGATGAGGATTCGAGTAGGCAGAGTAAACACAGTGAAATGAAGTGAAAGCATACAGACTCATTATCATATTATAAGCAAGGAGAACGTGCATGAGGATCATGGCTTTATTTGTTTATTTCACAAATTTTTATTACATATTGTGCAAAATAACAGAATACAGTTATGAAAGTAAAAACTGCCTTTATTTCTCTATATCATCCACTGCTACACTGATGCACTTATCCCAGTGTTTCACTAGTGCTTGGATACTATCAAGGTAGAAAGTTTTCTCAGTACATTATCAGACTGCCTGCTTCACATCTTAAACACTAGCCCCCCCAGGAACCCTTTTAATGGCCCAAAAATGTGGAAATGGCTTGAAGTGAGGTCAGGGCTGTATGATGGATGTGGCCATAACTCCCGGCCGAGTTTCTGCAACGTGCAAATGGTGTTGGTGAATGGTTGTGTTTACAGTTCCCACAGACAGATGCGTCTCTTCTGCAAGTTGGTGACAAATTATCAGTCGATTTCCAATGATTAGGCATTTCACTCACTGGGAGCGACAGTTGGTTTCTAGCCACCTCGGCCAGGATTATCATTCAGGGATGTACAGTTTACTTTAAAACTTTTGCACCATTCAGATGTTTAGCTTCGACTAAGAGTCTTATCAACGTACTGTGCAGTTTTGCCAATATTTTATAATTTTACGTCAAGATTTATGTCCAGGTTTAATCTTCCCAGTTACGTCACTTTACTTCGTGCAAGTAAAGATGACTTTTATTTGTGACATGAGGGAATATGAGACCATCTAATGCTTTTAACATCTTTAACATGATTTTAACGTTCTCTTAGGATCCTAATAAGCATCAAGTCATTTATATTAATGTTTCATTTACTCCTTTTTGCAATGTAAGAGTTATCTTATGCCACTTTATAAACACTTGCATATGGAAACCTTTATCTAAAACCAAGGTAATCAAAGATATAACGTGCTAATGCGAGCCTTGTCTGACCACGCCCCCCTTTAAAGTCAACACTATTCGTACCTATCCAGCTGAGTCATCTGGCTCCAGCCCTTCCTCATTTCATACACCAAATATATCCTGCATAACCGATTAAAAAAATATATACGCAATTAGAATTTGGTGCCGATGCCCGGCGAACAGAGAGACACGCTTTTCATCTTCATTTTCATTTGATGTTCAAAGAACGCAGTGCACCGATTGTGTTTAGTACACACACACACACACACACAGAGTCCCCTGTTAATGAGCGAGCTGCTGCCTCGAACTCCTTTCTGAATTTAGAAACGGAGATGTTATTTACAAGTGTAATTAGCGCACCAGGCTTTCGAGTCGTCTCCGAACGAATGAGGAGAAGGAAAAATAACTGTAAATAAATTCTCTAAACGTTTCGCTAATGACACACACTAGAAAACGCTCTCAGATCCAGTCTACACAATGCGTTTTGTTCATTTGTAGTGCAGCCTGTATGTACAATAATAATAATAATACAATGCAGTATTGTACAAGACGGTTAATACAACAAGGATCCTGGGTTTTCTATTGTACAGAGAGGTTCTGATGTTCAGTCGTCATGTGAATCATTTATAGCCATAACAATGCAATGCAGCAACAGGTCCGTAAGTATTATCCCCGATACCTCAACCCTGTTATAATATATTTATATCCATACCCTGACCAGGCGGATGGTACGTAACTCGTTTAGAGATGGTAAAGAATCCAATTTTTTTATTCAACAGTCAGATTCCCTTAATGAAACCTGCAGTGTTATTAAAAAAACATTATTTAACATCACCACTCGAGGTGCTGCACCACATACAGTACCAGTCTGGAAGCAGTACAAAAATAACAGAGTTCATTAATACTGTACTGTATCTTATTAAATTCACTTCACGCCAATTATTCTACAGATAATTATTTCTTTTCATCTTATCTTTATTGTATTGTGAGTTTAAGAGACACACAGCTGCTCTTTTGTCCATGCTGACTAACTTTTCAGACTCGTAAACCGCATCACCAGTGTTGGTCATATGACAGCATTTGGAGACAAACTGTGTCTATGTGACCATTTTTGGTGACGATGGTGACACGGACTTGCTGAAAAGTCTACAATTTCAAGTAGATCTAACTTGCTACAGGTCAGTTCAATCGTGCATCGTTTGTACATACAAAATAAAAATTCGTAATCATTCACTTTTTGAAAGACTAATAGTTTTTACTCAGCCCCCCAATCGCTTCCAACTATTTGTTTGTGTATCATTTGTGCACACAAAATACACATTTCTGCTTATAAATTTGAGATATTACATTTTTTAATGCAGCCCCTTATACAATACCAATTGCAGCCACCGTATGTTATAGTCAACCACGTTGTCTCAGTCTTACCTTCGGCCAAAACATGGAATTGGTGCCAAAAATTGTCTCACATACAGTTGAAAAAGTGAATTTTCAGTTAGAATCATATACCACCATTTTACATAATACTTAATGCTGTTTGTTTCCTGATCCATGCTTCGTTTTTTTTTTTTTTTTTTTTTTTTGGAAATACGCATTGTGGTTTCACATTTATATTTTATGTTTTACATTTATACCCAAAAAAATCTTTCAATGATCTAAATTGTCATTCAGATAGAACTTGCCAGTTTAGATTTCACATGAAAAGATAGAATCCTAAAAAAGTGAATCATTCTGAATTGCAAAATGGTTAAGATATTGCAAGATGAATTCGACATGGTTACAGACACTACAGATTTTTGGCTTTTTAAGCTTTTAACCAAAAAAACTATTTAAGCAACAATTGTTACAGATCATGTGCTTCTAGAAGCTTACACCAATTTTAGTATCAATACTTAATTATTATTATTGTTATTGTTTGAAGCAAGATGGTATAACACTGAAAAATGTAAATTTTGGGGGGCACATATAAAATCATCTCTCCAAAACGGCTGAAGTTAGCAACTTGAAGTTTTTAGGGAAGCAAGACTGGTCACTTCCATGTTGAATAAACTTCAGAAGTAGCTTCTTTGGCCACATGTTTTCTTTATTATAAATAAAAAATATATGTAAATCAGCACCAGTACTGCGTTTCAGCCGCTTGTTGCTTGGTTCTTTCAATCATTTACATCCACAGAACTGACGGTGATACAAGCGATACAAAATAACTTTTAATGTTTAAAACACTCATTGAGTGATTTAGATATTAAACGATGCAATGATGCACGAATCAGTTACGGTTCTCATGGCTTATTGTAATTTTAACTAATGAGTAAAAAAAAATTATAATTTCACTCCTGTACAGTTCTAATGAAAGGAAAATAAATTTCCAGAGACTTAAACTTTTTTAAATGTTTATTTCTGTTGTAAAGTTGCACATTTTATCATGAGGTTCTGATGGGGACTGACTCACTCCTGGAGACTTGTGGTCATTCAAGGACCTGCACGTTTGGCGCTTCCGCATTTGACTCATTTTTCAGAACCCGTGGTTTAATGACTAACATGAAGTCCATGTAAATAAATGAAGCCCTCCAGATTGTGAGTTTTTTTTTATTATTCAAAACAGGTTTTTTCAGCCGTATAATACTCTTGTGACAAACTTGTGGCATAAAACATAATTTTTTCCATCATGTTCCGGATAGAAATACTAATAAAAATTTGACTGTTGTACCTTTTAATGGTAAACATCATCATTAAATCAGTTTGCTTATGCAGCCCTTTGTAGGCAAGAACTTTTATGTTCAAAAGGAGCGAGGCAGTAAAGCGTCCTGTGTTTCCCCATTGCACCGCCACAATCTGTAAGGAATACACCATAAAATAGGTTAATTTTCCCAAAAACCGAAGCCTGTGCTCGCTGTGTAATATAAAAACTGTCCAATTAGACCTGAAGAAGTGCCTGCTCCCCTTCACTGCTCTGAGAGAACATGAGAATGTGTAAAAATAAGTTTTAAATGTGTAGTACAAGGACAGTTCCAGGCAGAAACTCAGAGAGAGATAGATAGGCAGGGTTGGATAATAGGAGTGAACATGACAAGAAAGAGAGACTAGGATAGGAAATTGTTATTGAGCACTAGGCAGGAAGAAAGAAGGGAGATGAGACATGCATTTATGAGGAGAAAAAAAAGGAAATGACTGGACGGAGACAAAACGGTCCTGATCAGAGAGAGCAGGGGGAAAAAAGTTTGAATAAGACAGCAGTTAGTGACCCACTGCTCGTTAAATTTAATCCATGGGCTTTGTATCTATTTATTTTTTTATGTGTGTGAATGCAGGAGCTTCATAAACAGCTGGACGAGGTGACTCAGGATGCGGAGATCATATCGATCAGGCAGAAAGAAGCCGAGTGCGAGCTGGAAGCCACCAGAGACAGAGTTCAGCAGCAGGCCACAGAGATCCTCCTCAAAGCCAGTAAGAGCTCTCCCTTAATTTCACTCCACATCAGAAATGGTTCATCGACATTCTCCTCAATCTCTCCTCATAGGCTTCATTTCTCTTTGAGTATGAAATCTGACAAGATGGAGATGTGTATGAGCGAGAAAAATGTGTATAGATCATAATGAACAGATTGTCTTTGATGAGTAAGCCAAGGGTGACGGTGGCAAGGAAAAACTCCCTGAGATGGCAATAGGAAGAAACTTTGAGAGTAAGCAGTCTCGGCATCCCATCCTCATTTGGGTGATAACAGATTGCAGGAATTTTATGCCGTTAGGCAGCTGGAAGTTCGATATAACAGAAGTTAACATGGAGTCCAGTTTGGCACCAGGATGAGTCAGACAGAGGGGGTGTGGATCACTGAGCTCCAAACCATCATGTAGCAGAATCCAGTTCGAGGTGGTCCTTCTCTGAATGCTCAGGATCCTCACAGACTTGTCCTCTGTCTATTGGAGCTGGCTCAATCTCCAGGTGCCTTGGGAATGTTAGAAAAAGAAAGAACAGTAGGAAAAGCATTAGCGTAGATGCCATTCATTATATTAGCAGCACTAGATGGGTGTGTGCATTTAAATGTACTGAAGTATGAAGTTATGGGCCCCGAAGGCTATTTCAAAGCTTAGGAGCTTATATGTCCTGGTTTAAACATGACCTAAAATCTACTGTACAACTCGCTCAATTTTTATTGTTTAATATAAACTGTAGACCATTTATTTATGTTGTAACTGTGTCATTTCTATTCATGTCTAAAAAATACCCAGACAACTGAATGGAAGAAAGGAACACTGACAGACAGCAAAGGACATCTAATTTCCTCATCCTTAATTACTTTCTAAAAGACAGACTCAGACAGACTGTTTAAGACGTTTAAAACGAGCAAACAATAGTCAACAGGTACAAGTGCTCCAGTGCTGCAGGTGGCACTCTAATAACGACATGACCATCAAAGCCATCGATCTTGGAATGGATCGGACATGGAAATTTGTGATGGGAAGTTTGGATCATTTTAGTGACTCGGTTCTTTGAATCTCGTTCATCAAAATGAACGAATCTTCGAGTCATTTCGTTCTTTTGATCAGAAATAAAACTAAATGGTACGTTTTCAATAAACAGACTCCCAACACATCTACTGTACATACACAAATTTTGGCTGTAGTTCCAGTAATGAAAATATTACAATGCAGCTAAAGACATATTATGATGAGCTGAATGAGCAGCTCACCTCTCATGTCTTCTGGTCCGAGTCGTTCGTTCTTTTGTCACATGACTCCCATAGATGCTTTGCAGTGCGTTACACAGGCATTTGTATTGAGGAACCAGTATTGAGCGGTTCTTCTCATATTAGTCTTCTAGTCCGAATCTATTGCACTTCATAGCATCTATGAGAGTCACATGACAAAAGAACGAACCACTCGGACCAGAAGACTCTTAGTTCTGTTTTCTGTGTAATGCACTGCATAGTGGTTATGGGAGTCATGTGACAAAAGAAGGAACGTTTTGGACCAAGACTCAAAGGTAACTACTCGTTTCTGTTTCCTGTGCATAACCTACTGTACAGTACGGAGGTTTTGTGACGCTTTGCGCATGCAGGCCAGTAGAAAATTAACAAATCAGTCTCTAAGACTACTCGTTCCTTTCAGTCATGTTAAAGACTCGTTTCAAAATAACGAATTATTCATGAACGACCCATCAGTAATGTAAATAAAATAGAGTCTGAGACAGTGCAATCTAATTTTTCCACAACGTCCCAAAGCCAGCTGTCGCTTTACAGTATGTACTGTAGTATTCTAGGCTTCTATTGGTCATTTATCTTCTCTAACATGTTTACAGACGGTAACAAGGAGCTTACTGTACTTACTGTAGCTGATCTGTTTACTGAGTGGTTTGGCTGCAGCTTCCAAAATCAAGAGGAAAGGCGCTGACTTTGACTACACTTATAAACTAAAGGTGCAAAATTTAAGGCTGACCCAACGTCCTGGGAAGCAGTTTCAATTCGCACCTCTACAGCATCCAGTTCTACCCCTTTTACACCTACGTGGAGCTTCTTGTGCTGTGATGCTGTCGCTATTTCTACCGGGAGTTATTACTGCAAGAGTATTAAAAACGAGGTGCGTTCAAGTCAAAGTGGGACTTTTGATTGTGCAGAATGACAGAACACAGTTATGGGGGTAAAAACTCCCTTTATTTCTCTATACTATTGATTACCAGTGTTTCACTGGTCCTTGGATACCATCAGTGTAGAAAATCTTCTCAGTACACAGGAGCCAGGATCGGACTTCATGCTTCACGGCCTCCAGGAACTCCTTTACTTTAACATGTGGAAATGGCTTAGAGCAAGGTCAGGACTGTACGAGGGATGTGGTAGTACTGTAACTCCCAGCTGAGATACCGTAATGTGCAAGTGGTACATCTCAGCTGTGTCTCTCCCGCAAGTCGGCGACAAGTTATCCATCGATTTTTAAGGATCAAGTGTTCCATTTGCTGAATGCTCACAGGAATAACTGCAGTGGCTTCGAACCACTTCGGCTGGAATCATCATTCACAGATGTATGGACTTCTTTAAAATGTTCGCACCATTCAAATGTTTTACTGCAGCGGAGAGTCTCACCGTACTGTGCTCGTAGTCTTCTGTAAACGTCAATCGGTTTTATGCCTTCATTCCCCACAAAATTGCATCTCAAGTCCCAGTTTGACTTGACTGCCCCTTGTATATAACGTACAGGGTTCTATACATTCTGCTTTGACTTTGAGGCCGGCCAGAAATCTGTCACTCTTTAAACACAGCATGTATGTAAGTAATAGACTTAATAATCTTCCCTTCATAATCTCCTACAAACAGGCAGGTTTCCTTAATGGATCCGGTCCAACAATGTTGTCCTTGTTGATTAAGCTGCCTTTTTTGATATCCGGAGCAGTAAAGCATCTTTTGTTCCCCCTATCTTTTCTCATCTCATTTTTGTGATGCATGGAAGGAATCGGGTATTTTTAAGAGCCAGAAAGCTCCCGGTGTTTGGTTTGTCTCAAGGCTTTCCTCAGCCACTCTGTTTTGGGAAAACTTTGGCTGACAGATCGCCTGCCGGTTTCCTGGCAACAGCAGCTGAACCTCAGAGCTCTGTTGCTCCCAATTTCTGGAACGTTCTTCCAGTGCCATGGTCTGAGCACCTATCCTTGATGCCACGCCTACTGTTTTTGTGCCATCAATCGGGCTAGTGATTCAGACAGCTTGTAATATATTATTCAGATGGATTAACGTAAGCTGCATCTGTTCACCTTATGAACCAGCTGGAGCTTTATGGATTGATTTGTTGTCTGATCTTTATTTATAGGGTTACTGCGATGTAATGCAGATAAAAGGTATGAAGTCAAAGACAGTTCTTTGTACGTACTTTGAAGTAAAAGTAGTAGATTAGTAGTAGAAATAGTGATTTTAAAAGGATTATGAACGCCCAGCTCCAGAACAGTGTGAGGTTTATTTACCCATGATGAAACAGAAAAGCAACTACTCATTATCTCTGCTGTAATCAAAATCTGTTCCTACAGCTCTCCAGGTCTCAGTGTGTTCTCAGTCTGCCCCATTATCCAACTGCACCTGGTGTCCTAATAACTTCCATCAGTTGAATTGAAAACAAGTCAGACACCCAGATCTAAAGTTTTAAAACTTTGCCTTCGTTTTTCAAGCCCTAAACCTGTTAATGCGACCCCCCTGAACTCAGGTCAGATCGGCAGCCTGCAGGCCACACAGATGACCCACGAGGCGGCCATTCGCGACCTGGAGTCGGAGAAGTCTCGTCTGAAGGACAAGGTGTTGCGTCTGGAGGAGGAGAGGGGAGCACTGCAGAATAAGAGCCAAACCCTGAACGACAGGCAGAGGCAGCAGATCCTCACGCTAGAGAAGGTAACTACACCACATCACTCACCGAGCGTTATCATGAAGACGTGGATGTGCAACCAGACGTGTCACGTGATACAAATATTTGAGTATAAATAATGTTGTTTAAAATACTGCTACAATGCTAGTAATGTTTATTTTTTAGTATTTCTTCATTAAAAAGTGACTCTGGCTCTGGAAATACATCTCAAGTATTGTTAAATCCAGAGGTGGAAAGTAATGAATTACATTTACTCGCATTACTGTAACTGAGTAGATTTTTTGTGTACTTCTACTTTTTAAAGTAGTTTTTAAAATCTGTAATTTTACTTTTA
>JAOTQY010000032.1:8840571-8856184 GCA_026413445.1 Dolichallabes microphthalmus
AAAAAGCGAAGGAAGGGCCCCCACACCTGCTGAAATTTTAAGTCTGAATAACGGATTGTGTAGTGAATCTTCTCCAGGGACAAAGAATTTTGTGTTAATCTAAGGATTTTCTTTTTCCTTTCCAATCATGCGGGCCCTTTCGGAAATCTTAACGTGCTCAAGATGTCATGAAAATCAACACAGTGGGTTTAAATCTGCTGCCATTGGGACGCCTGCGAGTCTGGGCCATGCCTAAATCATACACACTTGCACGGATGCAACGTGCACTTGCTCTACCCAACAGGAAGTCAGATATTTTGGGTTATTTGTGAACCAAATGGATTTTGGCTCAGGCTTAAACTTATGGGTGACATCATAGTGCAATGCTTGCCCCCCCCCCCCCACCCCCCCGCATCCAGTGATTTCTGTAGGTCTTAACTGGAGGCCAAAACAAAGAAGAATAACATTTCACACAGGTTGTGTGGTAACACAGGCGCATGTGCTTGGGCCCGCTCATCGCTTCCAACTGTATTTATCTTGTTGAGATCTTTAAATAAAGATGATGAAGGATGAAGCATGAAGAGAATTTTTTGCATGATGGATATATAGATCGATAGATGGTTGGCATAAATTCATCAAATAATAATGACGGATCCACAACACACTACAATATATGGAGTGAATTTCATTCTTCTTTGCTTAAAAAAAAATCAATAAAGTTTTGTGATAAATAGGGGATAGTAACAAGACTGAACGTGTTGTAGAATGTGACTTGAGTTACTCTTACCTCTGGTAAGTATCGGCAAAGATTATTTCTAAGATTTTGTAATAATAATAATAATGTATTCGAAAGATCATGTTAATGTAAAGATGTAATTTGAGTTAATGTGTCACTACCGTCAGAGCCACTGTTAGGGAAAATGCATCAACACCTTTGGACCAATCAGAACTGAGAAGCTCTTTATTCTATGTGCAGTACAACATGACAGGTTTATTAACATTTAAATGCAAAACATTGTAGGTTAAATAAACATGATAAAGGTTTGTATTGTATAATAAATCAAATAACCCAAATTTTCCTTTCTTCCACATTCAGGAAACAGGACGGCTCTGTCGAGTCTCCTGGGGGTAAGCAGCCGCGTGTCGTGCGTGAAGAGAGCATGAACAGTGAAGAGACGTCTGCCTCTGACCCCGGTCTCGACTGGTTTCACATCTTAACCAGTCCGGTTAAGGGGAATCCAGCATTCCCAGCGTCTCCCATTCATTCCTCTACACAGCACCACACAGTTAACACATCGTGTCCTGGTGCGTTGCCTAGCAACAGTGACTCGGGGCACGGAGAGGGCTCGGCGTGGGAGAAGCAGACCGACGAAGACAGTGGTTCAGTGTTGCAAAAGATTTCCAAAAAGCTCAGGAACAAACGATTGAAAGGGATGAACACAGAGTGCTCAGGGAACGAAGGGCAGAATACTGTGGAGGAAAGATTAAATACAGAGCAGGCTTCTTCTCCACGCATGCTCCCGTCACATAGCACGCCCATGGTGGACAGGAAACGAGCTTTTAAAAGAAAAGCTGCATCCTTTAGTCCACCTGTGATGGAGTGCAAAGACAGACAGGTCGACCTGTCGAGCTTCACCTTCAGACCCAGGAAGAGAATGACGCACACAAAACAGGCCAGCGGTTCACAAACAAAACAAAATGAAAATCTGTTCTCTGAGCAGCCAGCAGAGGGCAGCAGTGCACGTAAGAAGCTCAGAGTGCGAGTCCAGGCTGAAGCCGGAGAGATTCCCTCTGAGGAGTCACGACAGGAAACCAGAACAGCTGACGACGTAAAGCACAAGCGTCAGCAGATCGTCCACAGCCTGAGATCGACAACTCTGAACTCCGAGACCGCCTCCTCTGTTCAGCCGCGCCAACCAAAGACTACAGTGGCTTCCTCCACCCTGGCCAAGCTCTACTCGTTCTCTTTTGTTCCCTCTCCTGAAGAAAAGACCAGCCAGAATCTCACCATAGAATCTCCAACACCGGAGACACACACGCCGGTTTCCAAGGACAAAAAAGGCGAATTAAATGCCAGCACATCAGCGATCGTGCACACGAAGCAACAAAGCTCGACGAATTCAGCAACAGAGACAAGCAGGCCACATGCAAGGACGGAGACGCGTGAGGAACAATTGGCGAGCTCCAGGCAGAGGAAGTGCTTTGAGTTGAGCTCAGCACGACACGGAGGTCTTTTCTCCGGTCTCTCCTTCTTCAGCTCCTCTGTTGTAGATGATGAAGCTCTCGATGTGGACTGGGAGGAGGAGTCCAGGAAGATAGTGAACCAATAGGTTCATAAATATTATATATATTTTTTGTTTATGAAGCTGCATTAAAGGAATACTCGAGTAATATTCAGTCAAGTCTCTATCCAGTACATCTGTAGGTTATATTTCATCACCATGAGCAACACAAAGAACAAAAAACCTGAACTTGAAAGTTTGTTATAAGTGATGTCATCAGGGTAGAGGATAAATAAAAATGTAAGAAATTAGACAATTTAATGCAAATTTAAAAATTATAACTCACACCCCACCAAAAAAAAGGTGTTAGGATGAAATGGACAGAATTTATTCAGGTTAAAGCATTTCAATTTGAGTGCTATCAAAGATTTTTTTTTCCCCTGGTGTTTTTCCAGACCCACTTATTTGTGCATTAACACAGATTCTCATCATCCTCATTCCTCATTTTCTCGACGCTCTCACCAGTAAACTTCATAGTCATAAATATGTGCTACAAACATAATGCCACACAACAAAGCGTTTAGTGCCCAGACAGCTGAACTTAGCCACCTCTTCTACTGTACATGGGTTCGATGCAACACAGTACAAAAAAACGGAGTATGCTCTTTCCCCTGGTAATCACACATACACTAGAGATGCTGTGAACAGAAAGATCATTAATCATACTGGAGATTTCCCTTATCATGAAGAATAGTAAATATATTTTGTGGAATATTGTGCAATGAAAAGCTGCTTGGGGGGAAATTAAGTTAAATAAAAATCTCCTCCTGCTGTTCTGTAATGCTCCTAAAGTTATGAAAGTAAAAAAATGCACTCTATACTCATTTCTGCTCTTTAATTAGCAAGTCTTGCGTTGCTTCTCCTCCCCTGTATGTACTGATGATATCGTGCCTATGCCTTTCTATCACGCTTCTCTTATTGCTGCATTTTTCATCACCACTTCCTTCAGCGGTGCACCAGAACCGCGAGCGCTCCTTAGGTCTTGTTCAGCAACTTCGATAATCCTCTGTATTCTAACTCATTGTATAAAATGGTTTCTGAATAGATGTCCTTGAGATCTTGAGGTGGTGATTTAAGGAATGTACTAGAGCCTGGTTGATGCTCAACATTTCTACATAAAGTGATATAAATAACAAAATAGTTATCTATACTGATCCTCAAGCAGATGACAGATCATGCAGTGGACTGAAAAAAATATATATAATTTCTTAGAATTCACCAAAAATTGTGGGGAGAATTTTTGGGGAAAGTTGGGTCTTTTAGGCGATGTAGATTTGATTTTTGTTGAATGTAATTTTCTTTGAGACAGTTTTTTTTTTTTTGTTTGGGGGGAGGGGGGGTTCTTCCTTATTTAGTCGTGTCCAATTCCTCTGTCTCTAGGGAGCTCCACATTAAGCTGCTGCTGCCAATCAGTCGGGAGGGCCGAAGACTATCTCGTGTCTCCTTCGAACCACGTGATGCCAGCCGACTGCATCTGATCAAACTGCTCGCTCACGCACCGATTTGGGGCGGCGCAACACACTCAGACCACAGCGCTATCCACTCCTTCCGCTTGCGTGAGCTCACTGACACCCCTGATTGGCTGTAGAAGTACCTCTTTATCCCTCCCCTCTGTCTAGATCTCCGACTGCGAGAGGTTAAAGCATCACCCGGGAATCGAACTTGTGCCCTTATTTGGTGCTTTTAACATCCGCCATAGTTGCAAAGCAGCTTTATAGAATGGAAACAAAAATGGAGGGAAATTGAGAAAGAAATGTGAATTTAAAAATTCTCAGATTGTCGCCGAGGGTGACGGTGGCAAAAAAAAAAAAAACATCACTTGTTAGCAGGTTAGCATCTTTTACATTTATGTGCTGAATAGCTACATGCGGGCCAGACTAAATTCGACCTTGATTGGGCCACAGCACCGCCTTCTATCCACACTTTAACGCTCGAACACATGTGGGATTTCAAATAAACCGTTGACCTTTAACTTTGTAGTGACATACATGACATCTCTAAACCATTTACAAGTCCACTGGCTATAGTCCCATCCAGGCCATCTTCTGTTTTGTGTATATATACTCAGTATGATCATAAAGCCAAAGAGAAGAAGAATACTTTTAGATTAGTCTGACAATAGCATTTCTCCTTTTACCATAAAACAAAGGTATGAGAGAGAAAATGGCCCAATGAATGATGATTAGAGGAAAGTAAAATCAGATGGATTATAGAAATTACTGCAAACCATTGCTCAGATCATGGCTGGATAAATACATTTACTTAATATTCATCAGTTCATTCTTGATTCCTGCATAGCGTGATTGATTGAAGAATTAAAATCCTGTATAGAGTATATGACATTAGGGGGGTTGGGGCCGTACTGTAGATGACTTCGTTTTGAAATTGTACTGTCGGTTATATAGGGCATTAAGTAAATTGTTGTTGATCCCATCTCAGGGTAAACCATTAGGGGTTACCGGCCCTCCGTGGTACTTCGGCTGCGGTCATCTGTAGCCTTTGACTCCCCACCAACACCACTACAGCAGGCCTGGTTACATTGTCATAGCAACGTCAGCATTAGTCTGATATCGATTTAGATACCACTTGTCATAATGTCTCCCTGCTTCACATCTGAAACCCCGACCTCCCAGGAACTCCTTTAAAGGTTTTCCAAACATGTAGATATGGTTTGGAGCGATTTCAGGACTGTACGGAGGATGTGACGAATCCCAGCTGAGTTCCTGTAACGTGCAAGTGGTGTTGAGGATTGATTGTGTGTACAGTTCACACAGACAGATGTCTTGGCGACGAATCGTCTGTAGATTTTCAAGGATCAGACATTCCACTCACTGAATGTTTACAAGAACGACTGCAATGCGATTTGAAAAAACAATGGCGAAGGCGTCCAAGATATTCAATAATCTCCTTTGAACTGTTGATATTGAGATGTGTCTGCTCTGTAAATCCTTCATAACGAGATTAATCTGAGGTGCTGTTTGAGGTTAATTTCTGAGGCTGGTGACTCTGTAGCAGAGGCAAGTTTTGGTTTTGCTTTCCTGGGAAGGTCTTCATGAGAGACAGTTTCATCATCATGGTGCTTGATGGGTTGAATCCACTTGACACAGTACTGTTCTTGCAAGAAATATTCCTGAACAGCTGAACTTCATGTCTAAAAATACGACGTTCCTCAACTTTTAGTTTAATGTACATTATCATTGTGTAGATATCGATATTTAGTGAAAGTCTAGTCAATGTCAGACGGTGAGGTGTACCGGATTTGGTGTTCCTCACCAAGCCGAGCTGCGCTCAGGAGAAAACAAGCGGTAACGTGAGGACTTAATGGATTCCGGCTTCCTGCAGATGAAGCACCGGCATCATCAATAATAAAGTGTTATTGACTTAAACGTCTCACTCTGTGTCGCCAAGCTGGAATCGAACCAACATTACATCATCCTTAGGGTTTTTTATTTTTTGGGGTTTTTTTTTTTATTGTGTTAGTTGCATTCTGACCATTATGTTTGTGTATCTGAGGTCAGAAATCTGCATCTGGAAAAAAGGAGCTGTCTCGGTTCCAGAAAAAAAAAATTAAGCATGAAGGAGGATAATGTAGCGAAATTAATCAAACTGGTCCTAGACTTTTACCGTCTGCAGTTTGTTTTATCGGTGCTTCGGGATTAGTGCAACAGTAATAATATATATATATTTTAATCTAATACGGATGTGGAAATTAATGATGACACATTGAGGTTCTCCATCATGTGCTGTAAATAGCCAGAGGACTCGAGCTCTTAATGATTATAGACATTATTTCATACAATCAGTAGAACCTGATCTCACTTGCTTTTAGTTGTAACTAAATCTAGATAGCTACAGTAGCTTTAAAAATACTTTATCTGAATCATTGTTTATCCGTCTAAAGGTCTGGATAATAAAGTAGCCTTAATGATCTCATCAGCATTTGTTATTTGTATTATTATTTTTTTTTTTTAATTGCTGATCAAGCAAACTTTGTAGTAAACTTGCTGTTGCTACAGTAAATCCGTGTCCGCTTTCACGCCCGACCCCCCCCCCCCTCCTTTTGGGTAAAAGCAGTTTCAAAATGCTCTCTCTCTATTATTTTTGCGAAAATTCAACGGGTGGAACTTCTGATCCTTGAAAATCGACGGATAACGTGTCACCAACTTGCGGAAGAGAACTACAGTATACACACAATCATCCACCAACACCACTTGCACATTACAGGAACTTGGATTGTAGTTATTGCGACAACCGCCATACAGTCCTGACCTCGCTCCAAAACATTTCCACGTTTTGGCCATTAAAGGAGTTCCTGGGAGGCCAGTGTTTCAGCTCCGATATTGAGAAAACTTTCTACTTTAATGATTTCCAAGCTCCAGTAGTGAAACTCGGAGATAAGTGCATTAGTGTAGCAGGGGATTGTAAAGAGTAATAAAGGGAGACTTCTGGTATTCTGCACAAACAAATTTCGGTTAGACTCGAACGCCTCTCATATTATCTTTTATAATTCAGGTTGCATTTGGTTTTCGGTGGGTTTTACACATTATTTAAACTTGAAAGCTTTCTGAATTGAAAAGGAAGTTCTCATGATCTCATAAATGCCTCCTTTATCAACTAAATCAACATATGGCTATTATAACCCACCAAGCACGGGGAGAACATGCAAACTCCATGCACACAGAGACGGGAATCGAGCCCGGACCCTGGAGATGCAAGGCGACAGTGCTATTTTCCTAGCTACTATGACTTGATAGATAAACAGCAAAACGGGAATTTGAGCTGTAAAGAGATTGTGGAGGAGAGGATTATTACAGGCAGAGAAAATGAATATAGTTAACTTGAAAAGAGAGAGAGAGAGAGATTTAAAATTCACAGATGTTAGCTTGGGCGGCATGGTAGCTTAGCGGTTAGCACTGTCGACCTTGCACCTCCAGGATCCAGGTTTGATTCCCGCCTTAGGGGTCTGTGTTTGTGTCTGGAGTTTGCATGTTGCTTGGTGGGTTTCCTCTGGGTACTCCAGTTTCCTCCCACAGTCCAAAGGCTAATTAGCGTTCCCAAATTGCCCCATGGTATATGTGTGTGTA
Source organism: Dolichallabes microphthalmus (assembly GCA_026413445.1). Classification (NCBI taxonomy): domain Eukaryota; kingdom Metazoa; phylum Chordata; class Actinopteri; order Siluriformes; family Clariidae; genus Dolichallabes; species Dolichallabes microphthalmus. The sequence continues at coordinate 8,847,917 of JAOTQY010000032.1, forward strand.
TGGATGCGATTAGTTCCCACTCTGTCCAGGGTGTACCCCGCCTTAATGTCTCCTGGGATAGGGTCCAGGACCCCGCAACCCCTTATACAGGATAAAGCGGTCCAGACGATGAGTGAGTGAGACACTATTATGTCAGGTTGTGGCAGGTTTAACAGCAGCATGTGACGTGTTCGAGTGCTCGCATCAAACACATACGTTTAGTACAAACGACTATTCTTTTTAGGTCTGGGGTTTTTAATCAAATGCTTTGTCTTTAAGGTGAAAGTTTTTTGTTCTGCGCTCATTTCTCCAGTGTATTGTCAGTGCTGCGTTATGATTGATAGACTCTCATATATTCAGTCTGTGAGTTTAATAAAAAAGTTATCGCAGTCAGAAGCATGGCTTTAGTCTGGTGGGGAACCTGATTTATGACTGTGTTTGTTTTTCTTTTTAAAGAGCCCAAGAGTGTGATTAAGAGTGTGTGCTGCTCTCATGGATATAGCAGTGTGTCATGATCATGGTTATTAGCCTTGTTTTTTCAGCTTGTTTTTGCAGCCCAGCTGTCAGGGTTGTCAGATTGGATCGTGCTGTTTTTTTTTTGTTTTGTTTTGTTTTAAAAGGGTGCTGATTTTAGAGAAGCACAGTCCAATAGAAAATAATTTCAACTTTCAAATTGCAAAAAAAAAAAAAAATCTTCATCATCTCTTCCAGGACGTACTCGCACCTCCACGGCTATGGATCCACTAAGACCAGGATGAGGTGTTTGATTTTTTTAAACTTGACCTTATTATAAGTGTTTTTATAAATATGTCTTAATAGCAATTATGCACTAATTCTCCCTCAATGATGTATTCATGTCTTATCTAAATAGCCCTAATTCCCATCCTTCACCGCGGTAAACTCTTCATGTCAGCTCTGAGGAGGAGATTTGGCTACATGAACAGGTTTTTTTTTTCCAAGGCATAAAGTCATACAAAAAGAATTTCAGGTTATGTTTTACTGTAGCTGAGGCCCAACTGATAAACTGAGTTATATTCATCATTAAAGAGCTGTACTTGTTTTATGACTTATTCAGAATAATTGGGAGTTTTTGCAGCTTTTCCCGCATGACTTCAACACAGCTGTGCTTGCCCTGGTATCTGTCAACTGTGTCTGCATTAAGAGTACTCAAACAAAGCAACACCAGTGCTTTTCAGCTTCTGAACACCTGAATTCTGCATTATACAGTATAACCAGTAGAACTCACTCATCGTCTATACCTTTACTGTATGTCTTTATCCTGTATACAGGGTCTTGGGGATTCTGGAGCCTATCCTTGGAGAATGAGGGCATGGGACATGGCCAATGGACAGCGTGCCAATCCATCGCAGGGCACACACACATACTCATTCACACACTCTGGGCAATTTGGGATCTGCATGTCTTTAGACTGTCGGATTAAACCAGAGTACCTGGAGGAAACCCACCAAGCAGGGGGAGATCATGCGAACTCCATGCATACAGACCCCAAGGTGGGAACCGAACACGGATCCTAGAGGTTCAAGGCGACAGTGTTAACCACTACGCCACCATGCCGCCCTGCTTAAAGCAATGCGAAACATATCATTTGTTCACTAAGTAACACATCTAGTCACTGTAAGGGTGTTCGTGTTACAGCTAAACTGCTTAGTAAGAAACACACACACACACACAAAAGTGTCAGCCTGTTGCACAGTTTGTGGCACACTTTAAAGTTCTTCATGCTAGTTTTAAATTGTAGTGCTATAGCATACATGGAAATTCTCTACAATTGTAGTGTACATTAATTAACAAAAACTTAACAATTCCCAGAACAATTCAAGGAATTTTAGGCTTTTGAAAGGAACACATACAATACAGCTCATATTCCATCCATCCGTTTGTCCAGGAACCTCTGTAGTCCAACTACGGACCATAGAGGCCAATGGTGATTACTAGTATATTTCTTCTTATTTCATGACCGTGGTGGGACATGATTCATATTACAGCTCATAAATCTAAACAATCCCAAACAACAAGTCCTGCAGCTGCTCACGTGATTCCTACCATGAAGTCCATCATTACGACAGAGTTATCAAATCCTGTGATTTATTCTTCATCAAGCAAAAGAGAGTTTTGTAGAGAAGGCCAACATTTTGGTTATAGAGCTTTACATGACAAATATCTAACTTTTTATAATTATAATTTTTTATCTATGCCGTAATATTGTGATAATTGAATCGTAAGGATCCATGACCAGGATGAAAGTGCAGGAACTCTAGTTCAGTCTGCCATTGTCAAGTCAAAATATGGTTTTCACGGCCAGGTCTTTGTGCTAATTTGTTTGTCTACAGAGCCGTGCAAAAGTATTCCTACCCCTTAAACCTTTAGACATGTTGTCATGTTACAAACGTTAATGTATTTTGTTGGGATTTAATGTGATGGACCAACACAAAGTGGCACATACAGTAATTGTGAAGTGGAAGGAAAATGATTAAAAAAAATTTTTTTTTTACAAATCAGTATCTGAAAAGTGTGGATGATTGTGGATTGTGGATGATGAAAAATTGTGGAACTTAAAAAAATTAGATTTTTTTAATTTACAACTATGAGTCACATAAAATCCCAATTAAATACATTTATGTTTGTGATTATAACGTGACAGAATGTCAAAAAAGGTTACGGTTAATACTTTTGCAAGGCACTGTAATTAAATTAGGCGGAAAAGGTGAAAAAGTGGTTAGCACTGTCACTTCACACCTCCTCTGTCCGGCTTCGATTTCCGCCTCGGGTCTGATTGCATGTTCTCCACGTGGTTGGTTGATGGTTTCCTCGGGGTACTCCGGTTTCCTCCCACAGTCCAAAGACATGCAGATTAATTGCAGGATAATTGGAGTTCCCAAATTTCCTATAATACACTATATGTGATCTGCGATGGATTGGCAACCTGTTCAGGATGTACCCCGCCTCATCCTGGTATGGGCTCCAGGCCCCCCCTCGCCCCTGTACACAGAATAAAGCGGTATAGACGATGTGTGTAATAAAATAAGAGAATTACATTACATCTTGTCAGACTTTGCACATTCAGGAAGAAACAACAACTTTGTGGACCAACAATGAGGGACCAACAAACTCTTGGCCCAAGCATCTCCAGCCCAGACTCTATAGCTTTAATAATTTGTGAGCTTCATAGCTTCTGGTTTCTTTCATAGACTGGACAATCCAATCATAAAGATTCCATCACTACCTCAGTGAGCCAGACAGGCATTGATCCTCGCAGGATGTGCTCCAGGCTGCGCTGGTGAGCAGACGACTCCTGCTGTGAAAGAGGCTAATGATTTCATCTTGCGGTCTAACGAGCAGGAGCCGTAACCCAGACCAGGCGTGAGCGGAGACGCCAGTCAGACACTGCTGTATTTTATCTTAGTCGTCATGTTACTGTAGAGAAGGCTGTTACCTTGGTTATTGTGCTTTATATAGTTAAATCTGTGGTGTGCGAACAGGGGTGAAGGTAGTTTTAAGTCATTGACGCTACTACTACTACAACCTTCATTGCTTCATATTGTTTCTTGAAAAAAAAAAAACGTATTGATGTTCTAATACCTGTATGAAGTAAAAAGAAACGCACTTGACATCGGTTATAGCAAAAGATGTTTTCAATGGTTAAGTTGAAAATGAACAAATCTTTCAAAATCCTCATAATGTTTGTATTAATTGTACGTCCAAGAATAAAACAGAAATTGAATGCACGCTCAGTCATATACCCTCACACACAGCTTGTCTTTAGTTGGGAGAATAAAAAAAAAATCTAAATAACAGCACTACAGTAGATATAGACTGTGGTGGTGTAGTGGTTAGCACTGTCGCCTTGCACCTCCAGGGTCCGCGTTTGATTCCCGTCTCTGTGTGCATGGAGTTTGCATGTTCTCCCTGTGCTTAGTGGGTTTCCTTTGGGTACTCCGGTTTCCTCCCACAGTCCAAAGATATGCAGGTTAGGCTAATTGGCGTTCCCAATCTGCCCGTAGTGTGTGGGTGAGTGAGTGTATGTGTGTGTTCCCTGCGATGGATTGGCACCCTGTCCAGGATGTACCCTGCCTTGTGCCCCAAGCCTCCTGGGACAGGCTCCAGGTCAACGCGACCCTGAATACAGGATAAAGCGGTATAGACGAGTGAGTGAGTGAGTGAGTGAGTGAGCACTAGATATAGGTGGCATGGTGACTCAGTGTGAGCCCTGTCGCCATGCACCTCCAGGATCCGGGTTCAACTCCCACCTTGGGGTCTGTGTGCATGGAGTTCGCATGTTGTCCTTGTGCTTGGTGGATTTCCTTCAGGTACTCCGGTTTCCTCCCACAGTCCAAAGACATGTAGATTAGGCGTTCACAGATTGCCTGTAGTGTGTGTGTGTGTGTATGGATTGGCACCCTGTTCAGGATGTATTCTGCCTCGTGCCCTAAGTCTCCTGGGATAGGCTCCAGGCCCCTGCGACCCTGAATACAGTATAGAGCACTATAGATGATGCGTGTGTGAGTGAGTGAGTGAGTGATCACTGGATATCAGACAGCTACTTCATGTTGGTGAAAACTCACGCTCATGATAACTAGCAGAAATGAACGATCAAAACAAACAAGAAAAGATAGATCTCCATCTAATAAACTGCTTTCTAACATCTAACTTAACATTTCTTTGAAATATTTTAGCCTAGTGTCATTTAATCAATAGTTATTACTTAATAATTACATATTCACAGTTTAGCTTCCACGTTATTTCCAGAACCGCGCTCTCAACCGCTACGTTCATTTCCTCGCTGCCACCTTTTTTTGATTGTTCAGTCACAGTTTTTTTTTCTGCTCTGCTCTACATTCATTTGAAATAAAGGTCTGAGATACTTATTGGCTGAATGAGTTCCTCTACCGGGTTTCACTTTAGCTAACGTATGCTGAAGCATCACCACTTCCTCCCGCTACTTCTGCATAATGCGACTTTCTCATGAAGAAGAACAGCTGTAAGTTATTTTTATTTATTTATTTATTTATTCTTTTTCTTTACTCGTCTTGCTTTCTTCTTGCATTTTGCTCTGAAAATGTTCAGTGTGTTATTGGAAATAAATAGTTGCCTCATGTAGAATGTAGCCAGGCCATCTTATGCAGACTTGCAGAAGCACAAAGGAATGTGCTGCATATTTGACATAGTTTTATGTTTCTGGTTTAATAATACTGTATGTTCATGCACTTTAGAAAGACTACTGAGTTTAGTCCTGCATTACTTCTGTTAATAGATTAACACACAAATAGTCAGAAATAAATATACTAACCTGTCACTTTCCTTGTTGTTGAGGTTGTACCATCTAAGGCACATGCATTGTACACTACCTTTAGTCTTTAGGGTCTTACCTGGAAACATTAACATACTGTACTTATTAGAAAAGGTTCAAGATGTACCATTAGATTTTCTGACCACAGTACCGCTGTTAAAACTTAAATCTAAAGGCTAGTTAAAGGTTCACTCCATACCATTACTGTGTATAACATGCAAAGTAATGAGAACGCCAGAGATGAGGAAAAGTAGGGCTTGGTAACGTTATTTCTAACCTGATGTCGTACTGATGTTGCTCTGATTCTAAAGGTCACACTATGCCATACTGTATGTACCACAATGTTTTGATGCAAAATTTAGTACATTCGTATGGAAGTTGGGACCTATCCTGTTTCCTGAGGTTGCATTTGAATTATATGTAGTAATTTAAAGCACTGTTTAGTGCAAATGTATGTAATTTGGGAGGTATCTTGTTTCCTGAGGTTGTATTTTATCAGGCAGCATGGTGCTTAGTGGTTAGGGGTTCGATTCCCACTTCGGTGTCTGTGTGCATGGAGTTTGCATGTTCTCCCCGTGCTTGGTGGGTTTCCTCTGGGTACTCCAGTTTCCTCCCACAGTCCAAAGACACGCAGATTAGGCTAATTGGTGTTCCCAAAATGCCGTTGTGTGTGTACAGTATGTCCTGCAATGGATTGGCACCCCGTCCAGGGTGTACCCCACCTTATGCCCTAAGTCTCCTGGGATAGGCTCCAGGCCCTCTACAACCCTTTATACAGGATAACGCGGTATAGACGAAGGGTGAGTGAGTAATTTGGTTTTGTACATGTCCTGAGGTTGTATTCTAATCAATTGTGCTACTTTGACACACTACTTAGTACAGTGTATATACAGTAGAACTTGGGACATATCTTGTTTCCTGAGGTTGCATTTTAATCATAAGTACTACATTAGCGCACGGTTTAGCGCAATGGCATGTGATTTGGGATGCATCCTAAATCCCTGGCTTCAATTATAATCATTAATATTATTTTTATCACACTATTTACTGTGGTATTACAAGCTTCGGATGCGTCCTGAGGTTGTATTTTAATCACCCGTGCTGCCTGTCACATTACACCTGGACATTAACATGCGGTTTGGGGCGTATTTCTGATACTCAAGGCTATATTTTAATCCGCAGCAGTAATTCGATGTACTATTTAGCACATTAGCATGTGGTTTGATGATGTAACCTGAGTCTTACAGTTGCATTTTAACCATTAGTGTTATTGTAATACAGGTTTGGCCTATATCCTGAGTCCTGAGGTTGCATTTTAATCATTGGTACTACTTTGACACACTCTTTAGCACATTAGTATATGATTTGGGATTGGAACATCTTTGATACAGTATTTAGTGTATTAATATGACGTCTGGGATGTATCTTGAGTCCTGAGGCTGTATTTTAATCATTCAAACATCAATATGTTTGGCAGACCTCCTGAGGCCAGAGAATCAGCCGCACTACTTTACTTACTGTGTTTGGTTTGAGACATGTCCCCAGGTTGTATTTGTCTTTTTTTTTTGTTGTTGTCTTAAGCTTATTTGACTAAAGCTGTTATTTTAATCATCAGCACATCAGTACATGTTTTGATGTCTGCAGTTGGATTTGAATCATTCATGCTAGCTTAACGCATTATGTTGAAGCGCTAGCATGTCCATTGTGACGTATCCTAGCTAGGTAGTGTTGTAATAATACGTGATATTGTGATGTCAAACATTAGTGATGTTAGCACATGATTTGGGACGTGTGCTAGTCATATTTTGTACAGCAGTATGAGGTTTTTGGGACGTAGCCTCAGACAGAAGCGCCAGCTTTCCTGCCTGAGAGACAGGAAGTGGGGGGCAGGGTGCAGTGTGCACTCTCCTGATAACACACAAAAACAGTGATTCTCATTGCAGATTCTTGTTGACTTTAAGTCCCACCAGAGTCGTGTGTGTGTGTGTTTTCTTTTATTTTTTAACATCAGTTGGAGAAAGCACACTTTCAAACGCACGCACGTGTGTGTGTGGACCAACAGAGCCATGTGGGTTCCTCTGAGAGGAAGTGTGTTGTTTGCTAATGACACAGTTTAATACTAGAGCTAATAAAATCCGCTACCGAACAGAGTCTTTCATCTGACAGCTAGCCTGTGTTGTACTGTATGTTGTGTTTCACTCTGATTTAATCTCACTTAATGCTGGTTTGTCACTCTGCCGCATAATGTGTGCTACTGATTGCTGGGGTATTTGTGGATCAGTAACAGCGGTGGGATTGTTCACAGCAGAGTGTGTTCTTTGTCTGGGGTGTGAGTAGGACGCGGCCGTTGCTTGGACCTTCTGTGTGTTGTGACGACAGTCAATGCTGTCATGAATGGAGAGGATTTCCAAACGTTAGAGTGTACAGGAATGAGTGGCAATGTCCGGCTTTTGTAGTTATGAAGATTTTAATGTTGTTTCAGTCACACACACACACATCATATATACAGGTACATCTCAATAAATGACAGTATAATCGAAAACTTGATTTATTTCAGTAATTCAGTTCAAAAAGTGAAATTATTATTATTATTATATACAGACATTACATACAGCTAATGAAATCCCAAAATTCACAATCGCAGAAAATTAGAATATTATTTAAGACCAATAAAAACAAGATGTGTTTGATATGCCTCTATACACACACATATGGATCACTTCATGCATTTCCCATTTTTACAGTTTACTATGTTAAAGGGTTCTTAAACCAGTTCCAGTTAGAGCTGGGCGGTATGACCAAAAATTTATATCACTGTATTTTTCTAAATTATATCGATGTCACTGTATTTGACGGTATTTACAGATATTTATGCATTTTTAGATGTTAACCCCATTTCCTAAAAAATTAGAGAATAATTACTGCAGTATATTGGCTTACATTGACTGGACTAGTATTAACCCAGGTTTGATTTGTCTCAC
>JAOTQY010000032.1:8901453-8913554 GCA_026413445.1 Dolichallabes microphthalmus
GGGCAATTTGGGAACGCCAATTAGCCTAACCTGCATATCTTTGGAATGTGGGAGGAAACCGGAGTACCCGGAGGAAAACCCACCAAGCACGGGGAGAACATGCAAATTCCATGCACACAGAGACGGGAATCGAGCCTGCGTAGACCAGCGTGTTTACTCTTATTAACTTGGGTAAATGTGCATAATGAGCACAAAAGCATTGAGTCACTAATGTATGTTTAAAAAACAACCAAAAAAAAAAAAAAACAAGCATGGTTATCATCAGAACATATAGTTCAGCTGGTATTACTGTAAGAAAGTAGAAGTTAAGAGTTACAGATGCAAATCTTAAATCGATTTAAATTGTTCAGAAATCGAGTTACATTCCTCCATCACACTACAAAGCACAAGCTTTATATAAAAATGTAAAAACACCACAGTTTTCGTATTTTAATGATGCTCTAGTTAACATTCTCTGGGGTGTGTTTGTGTGCGTGTGCGCAGAAGCAGCAGCACGTGGATAACGGCACCATGCTGCGTGAAGCCGGCTCGCTGCTGAAGGAGATGTCTCTGTGTCTGCTCGACCTGAAGGCTCTGTGCAGTATTCTCACCCAGAGAGCGCAGGGCAAGGAACCCAACCTGGCACTGCTGCTGGGCATCAAATGTGAGTCACTACAGTATTAACCTGCACACACAGGTCTGGGCCTCGCCACACCACGCAGGAAGATCTTTCATTTTATTCCTTAAGCTCTATGATATCCCACGATAGAAATATCCAGATTGTGTCAGTGCATTACACAGAACGCTCTCCTCAGATTCTGCCTGGAGAACGTTATAGAAAGTCACCGACAGCAGTTTCTCCATACGCGTGTTCGTGTTTAGGATGGCAAATAAAGTCGTCGTTTTATTACATACAAATAAAAACACTGAAATCTAGTAAATGTGAAAACTGAAGCAAGGCGTACGACCCGCTTGGTGACAAGGTAAAGCAGGAAACACATTAGAGCCACACAGCATTCCCGACGCACAGACACGCTATGAGCATAGTACCGTGGAAAATGGCGCTGTACATTTTTTAAAAATATAAACAATTATAAGTGTGCAATTAAATTCCACATGTATTTTTTCCCCAAAAAAAACTGCCCCAAGAAATCTGTATAACATTCATTCATTCATTTTCTATACTGCTTTATCCTTATATACATGTCACACAGATATATCTACCAATGTACACAACATGGACACACACATTCCTCTGACTTTATGCACGGTTCCAGTAAACATCAATTGTTTGTGTACTCAGGACAAACAAACAAACCTCCTTAACGTGGCATGTTTTAGGATTTAACAATTAAAATTAGTTGCTGTTTTTCCATGATCGGCTGCTTTAAGTGCAGCCCAAAAATTTAAATAAACAGCTTGGCGTTACAGCGAGCGACGCAGTAACAAACGTGACCGATCATTAGTAGCCCTCAACTGAGCTAGCTGAAATCAACTTCAGGATCTTTCAGATTTTGGAAATTTGTTTAAAATAAATAATGAAACTATCTGGATTATGGACCAGCTGTGGTTAGAAACTCATCCTAACAATCTCATCCTCCTCTGTTCCAGCGATGAGCTGCTCCTCCGAGGAGAACGAGAAGCCGCTGGTGGAGGACGGCCTGCGGGCCAAGCTGCTGGAGGTGCGTCAGCTCAGGAACGACATTGACGAGCTGCGGACCATCATGTCCGACCGCTACGCGCAGGACATGGGGGAGAACTGCGTGACGCAGTGAGAGCGACCCCTCCCCCACCGGAGGCCGAGCCGCCGCTTCACACACCAACAAAAGGGAAAGGGGAATAAATCTGACTACTGAATGTTGGACCAAGCTGTGAATCAAGTTTACATCGTCTTTGTAGCTCTGTGTTCATCTCCGTGTCCGTGAGATCTTTTTATCGTGTATTTATTGGGACTACGGAAAAGGTCAGTCATTTCGTTACGGTTTTCTTTCTTTTCCCCTCCGGGCTACTACGATTCGCAGCCACCATCCACATTTGTAACTGCAAGTGTCATAGGGTGGTCACCATGACAACCAGACCATGATTTTACACCCTGTATTGCCGTGTTAAATTCAGGAACTTCACTGCACTTAAAGGGCAAAGGGGAAAATAAATAAATAAAAACAGACACAAAGCATCATGTATTCCAAGAAAATAAAGGACGTGAGCGAGGCAGTGATGAGCTCATACACACACACACACACACACACACACACAGTATGTTCAGAAAATCACAGCAATGCAAAGGGAGCCACACAGACACACGGCGTGTGTGAAGTGGTTCATGCTGCTCCATCAAGTGCCTTGTGACGTTCCAGTGCGTTCGCTGATTGTTTTACGTGTCCAAAGCCCAAACCGTGACAGATCCTCAGTCTCGCCCAAAGACGTTCATCTCCTTAACCGAGCGCCGCAGGTCGCGGGTCGACACCGAAGCAGATTGCGCTCATTTCCACACACAAAGTTGTTTTCTAGTGGTCTTCCCATTCAGCACCTTGTATTTGTGTTAATTTTTTTTTCTTCTCCTTCGTTAGACAGGTGTGTGTCTTTCAGTAAGACTGATATTATTAATGATGTAAGCGATCCAGGCTTGAAGACATGTTTTAATCAGGTCTATGGGTCGCTGGGAAATTACTGGAATTCAGGTTACTGTTTTAAAGAGAACTTTTAAAAAATTGATTTCCCACACTAGCGTTAAGATCAGGCGCTGTGTAGAGACTGCTACAATAGAGGTGGGAAAAACAAAAGATGCACAAGAGATTTTTATACTGAGTTGTGTTACAGTTTAATGCAAAAATAAATCTCTCAGGTACACACAGCCAGCAGTGTTCAAGACAACACCGTTGAGGTGGACCCGCTTTGCTTTCACATTTCAATAAGGGATTTTTTATTTTATTTTATTAAGTTAAAAAAAATTTGGCCCCGGATACGACTAGTTCTTGCTCGGACATGACAACCCGCACACAAACATTTCCTGGACAATGAAAGTTTTTTCTGATATTTATTTATAAAGTTGTCTGAGCTAAAGCTAGCTTTGGTGTTTTGTTTGCATGAGCTTTGTGTGTGCGCGTGTTTTATTGTTCCAGAGTTTTGTGCAGGAACAGAAGGTCGCTGAAGCTGGTTCAGACGTATATAAAGTACTATGCAATCTCATTTACCAGCACAGAATTCAGCAGACGTTGCTTTCCTGTGCCTTTATAAACCTATGCAGCAGAGTTCAGCATGTCCTGTACGTGTATAGATAGATCTATATACATATAAAAAAAACAAATCTGCGTGACTAGTGAAGCCATAGGCACCAAACAATGCACATTTCTACTCAGGTGACGTGAGGAAGAACCTGACGAGGAGTGTACGCTGCATGTATGAAGTGTGTGCGCTTTCGAAACGTGCGTGGTTGTCATGGCCGATTCACGACCACACGATGTGCTGGAGGCCGCTGGCTGGCTTTACCGCGCTACATCCTCCCTCTCTCTCAGAGCGAACTGTTCTGTAAGCTTTTAGGTTTTCCAGCTCAACTTTCCACAAAGCCAAAGCTCTATTTATGTACATTTACACAAAAGTATTGACTCATATTTTTTCATGTAAACACGAAACAAAGGTCAAAAAAGTTTGCTTTCCGTTTGTACAGAAAATAAATTAAATATTTTTATACGAATAATCTTGGAATGGTGCATCATTTCTACAAGTTACTACTCCATTTATTCAGGGCGAGGATCATCTCTATTTTTTTCTCTGTTGTTTTTGAGAAGGGGGTCATTTGTGTTACAGTTTGGGGAGGAAAGTCTATCTTCAAAATACAAATTAAATGATTGAAGTACAAGACTTCTCTGTTCTAGATTTAATGATTAGGTCGGTACTTCTGTCCACACTACAGTTTTGGATCAGAGACATTTCTAATATTGATTAAAATAATGTTTTTTTTAAGGGCAATTTATTTGTATTTGTAGGGTGTGTACATTTTTGGCAGTGTGAGGGGTATTTTTATTCTTTATTAAGGTGTTATTTCTGTGTTATTGATTTGGTGGATAATTGGTCAAGTTTCAGGAGCCAATTCTACCAGCATCTATTAACTCACCCTAGTAAATTAACCTAAAGCTGGACAAGGACAGGTCTTCTCCTTAAAGAAATAATGCAAGAGCAGCAGAGGAGTTCAGCTGAAAGGGACTTTAATAGTCACAGGATTATTGAGATGGGGTGTGGTGTTGGGGGTCAGGGAAAGAAAAAAAGTATTTGGGAATTAAGTGTGCCACACAGACCTTAAACTCTGGGTGGATACAAAATGGAGAATATTTTTATCTAAAAGAAAATAGACATATATATTTAAAAAAAAAGAAAAATTCACCATCATGAGGTGACTGTGCATCACTTAAAATGTTAAAACATTCAGGACCACACACACAAGTTTCACACGGTAGCTCACAGACATCAGCTTTTTCTAAAAACCAACATTTCTAAAAACTGATTTACACTAGAGCATCGAGTTCAGAGTCTGTGGCGCCACACCAGATCCATCAAACTTTAACATCCAGCTCCAGTCCCAAAAATGTACTGCAATATGCAGGAGCAATAAAATGACAACAAAAAAAAAATCACGTGTATATATAAATATGCATTAAAAAAAATTACAAAGTATAAAATGGACTCATGGTCCCCTAAAAATAAGTCACAGGAGAAAGCACCACCTTTCTCTGTGCCAGTTCATGGAGAGCCGGGCCAGAGGACGGGCTGCCAGAGGTCTGCTGAGAGGACGCCAAGGCCCAGTCGTGCGTAAACGTTCTGCAGCACCGTCTGTTTCACTCCCTCCATGTAGAGCTGATCACCTGAGTGCAGGTACAGCCAGATGAGCCGACTGAGCCGAGCGCTCGCGGACGCGCCGTGCAGACTCCCTGCTCACAAACAAGAAGTGAACACCATCAGAGACGACATGCTTACAGAGAACTTACCTTCATGAACTGTTGCTTCTTTAGTTTTACACCAGAGGCTAATGTTGCTAGTGTCACAAAGGTGTTATCATTATCACTTGAAGGAAACACTGGGGCCTTAAACAGAATGCTGGTGGTTTCTGCTTCTTACTAACTAATGTAATGTAAACCGTTTAATTACACGGCTAAACGTTACAGAGCTAAACTTTACCAGTACAAATGTTTTACACATCCAAAACCTTCACATCATTTACTTTGTTATATAAGTATTTATACAGCTTAACTTTTAACTAGATAAAGTTATGCTACGAGTTGTGTACTTACATTTACTCAACATTTCTCACTGAGAGAAACACGTTTAAACCGGATAAACCATGTCCGAATCCGTTCCATGTCAAAACTAACTTTTTAGCTGTCAGTAAAGTTTACATAGTTGACTTGTTGATCTTTAAATTATAAAAAATTTATACATAAATATGTAGTGTCCGTAACCATTTCAAATTCATGTTCAATGTCTTAATTTTGCATTTTAGAATAATGCACTTTCAGGATTTTTCTTCTCCCGATTTTCTCCCTAATTTAGTCGTGTCCAATTCCTCCCTCAGTCACTAGGGGCTCTCACATTAAGGCTACTACCACCACTCAGCCGGGAGGGAAGACCATCATGCGTTTCCTCCGAACCACGTGACGCCACCACATCTTGAACTGCTCGCTCACGCACCATTAGGGGCGACGTAACTGACAGCGCTACCTGCTCCTTCCACGCGAGCTCACAAAAAAAGTTGCGGACACTACATAAAAGGGCATGAAATTGTATTTAGTTTCTTATTATCTGGTAAAAATGTGTATACATAACTACAAAAATAATTTATGAATTGAGAGATGAGAATAATCAAGTATTATGAAAAATGGGGTTATATTTAAATCATTAAATGGCGTTAAAATATTTTTTTTAAAGCAAAGTTTTAGCAAACTTATTTATCATGGTGCCAATCCATCTCAGGGCACACACATACACACAACCAATCACACTACAGGCAATTTTGGAACGCCAATTAGCCTAACCTGCATAGCTTTGGACTGTGGGAGGAAACCAGAGTACCCGGAGGAAACCCACCCAACCATGTGGAGAACCCGGACCCTGGAGGCGACAGTGCTAACCACTACTTATTTATACAGTATAGACTAAAAGCAAAACAACGGCCCTAGACAACCAAGTTTGAATACTAAATACAATATTTAATTGGAGTTAAATATTGTAGTTTAAAATGCATGAAAAATCTAATTGTGGTTTACACAAAAGAAAAAAGAAAAGGAAAAAAAGAAAAGTGGATAATCAGAGTCCATTCATGATCTAGCAAGGGGTGATTACTTTTTCACAGAGGTTTAGACAATAAAGGAAATAACTTAAACCGCATTATGTATTAACTCGGGTTATCTTTGTGTAATATTAATGTGTTTGATGATATGAATTATTTAAAATGTGACAAATATACAAAATTAAAAACACGTTTGTGATTTTTAAAAGCACTGAAAACCATACGGCTCAGTACAGACTGTAGGAATGAGCAGGTCCCGAAGCGTGTGTGTTTGTGTTGGTAAACAGAACAAATCACCCTGCAGACTCCACCCGTCTCAAACTGACCGCAGCGTCTGCGGGTCAGAGATGCTTGAAGCGGAACATCATAAATCCTAATTAAGACTTCACTGACCACAAATGATGAACAGCTCGTACACAGACGAGGGGAATCAGGTCAGGTTTATTCATTTATTTGTGTAGGTTTTTTTATTTTTTATGCTTCACCTCCAGCACCTGAATCGATCCCAGTCTCTCGGCAACCAGCAGCATTCACTCAAAGACCAATTAACACCGCATCACACTTCTCGGGAGCGGCTCGGGAGCAAAACACCACGGCTGCGTTCACAACGCGAGTGATCAGAGCTGAAGCGAAAAATGATGAAGACGTCTCTGCTGCACAGGGGAGGACCTGCTGCAAAAGCTGAAATACTGCGGTGTGTATTATGTTTTAAATAAATATAGCATTCATTTAAACACTAAGAGAAGTAGCGCAGAGATTCTGCTGACAGATGAGAAAATTCGAATATTACTAGTCAAAAGCTGAACTGATGAACTCCCATCATATAGAACAGAACTTTGTCCTGAGTTCTGGTTCAGAAGTCATGGTTTGTCAAGTCAAGTAAACTGCTCGCGGAAACCCCTGATAAACTTTAAAATGCATGAAAAATTATATATTGCTATTCAACAAAAAACACACAAAAAAAGTTTTGCAATAAATGTTAGAAAATTAGTAAATTTATATTAATAGTTTAACAAATAAACGTAAATTCAGCAAAATTGGTTGCGTATAAAATAGTATAATACTGTATACATTTTTGGTACTGTAAAGAATACAAAGCAACCATAGAGAAGAAAAAAAAAATGCAGCTTGTGATGGTGAATTTTATTAGTTAATTATTACCATATTTACCCTACAGTACTTGTACCAAAGAAAGCGTGCTTGCATGAATTACAGAACATATAGTGGTGACATCTGTATTTTACATTCTAGCACTGCGGGAGACACAGCAGTACAGGACCACAAGACCTTTACCCTTTATATACATATATATAAAAAAAGTAATGTATTAAGCGGAGTTCGAAATAAAATTGAAGAATTTTGGGGGAACATTTAGGGTTTAAACTATGAAAAAAGGTGTTAGACATCCAAATATTGTGTATTATTCACAATTCCCGGGTGCTCTAGGAACGCAACCCTGCGAATCTCAGGGTTTCAGATTTGAAAAAATCTGTTTCAGATTTGAACATGGCGAAACTCCAGAAGTTGTTTCCGTTTTCATCTGAGGTCTATAAAGACAGATTCATTCCTCGTTCTCCCAGAACCACTCGTACTTGAGTTCAGGAATACGCCTCAACGATCAGGAAAGGAAAAACTTCAAAATCGTGATAACCAGGTCATTCAGGTCGTCAGCTGACTTCATTTTGTTGCAGAGTCTAGATCTGAGCAACTAATCAAAAGTTTGTACAGTGGTCATGATGCCACATTCGCTTCCCTCCCTTATGCATCCATCACTCTCTGCGACACAAACTCACATTTTTGGGACCTTATCATTGTACGCGTGTGTGGAAATCCTTTTACTTTTTTACTATTCAACGTAGCTGATGTCTACAGTTCAGTCCGATCCTTCCAGTTTTTAAATAAAGCATTTTACAGTTCTTAACCCAACTCCAGTCACTTCAGTCGTCTCCTTAGTCGTTTTCTTTGCTTGATCCAGCCTAATAATTTGGCTCTTGGAAGATGTGCGTCATGATGTTACTTTGTGTTTTACAACATGGTTGTATAAGAAACGAGAAGCTGCTCCCTGGATCAGTTAGAGTTAAATGACTTGTCTCCAGCTGAAACACATTCATCACTGCACTAACCATCCGTTCCAAAAGTATTTGCTTAATTGAATCTAAGTGCCAATGGCTTTTGGGCTGGCAGTGTACTTGAAATAAATCAGATTTGCCCTGCTGCGTGAGCAAAGACGAACTGCCATCAGACGTGTTGAGGAAAAAGAAGGAAAAAAAAGAAAAATGTCCAACATTATCGCCTGAAGGTCTCAGCCGGCAGACTGACGAAGCGTTCGCTAACGCAGGTCTCAGATGTTCTTGAGGACTAATATTACTTTTAGTCATGACATTCACGTTACATGTTAGATGAATATACAGTAAGTATGAGCAGATCAGTGCAATCCATCTAGTGCTCCAACAGTGTTTTTTGGGGGGGGGTAAATGTTCACCCCGCCACCCCACCTCATTTCAGGGTGTATCAGAGACCCTGATGTTCATGTGCTCAGTGAACTTGCCTTGAGAGATCTTGGTGTTGAACTCCAGCAGTGTGAAGAGCTCGTCAGGAAGCATCTCTCTGAGCCAGGTATTGTCCTCCAGGTAGATCCAGTCATGAAGCAGCATCTTCCTGCTCAGGAAACCTCGCACGTGCTGCAGGTACACGCCGTTCCCCGACACCAAAAACAGCCTAAACATCACAGGAGACATTCACACACACACACACACACACACACACACACTTCCTCTTCACATTGAAATGCCATGATTTATGATTTTTAACTGAAGGTCCCCCTCCCTCCTCTAGCTTTGCACCTCTGGGGTCCGGGTTCGATTCCCACCTTGGGTCCATGTACATGTTAGAGCCTGCATGTTCTCCCCATGCTTGGTGGGTTTAATCCAGGAACTCCAGTTTCCTCGCACAGTCCAAAGACATGCAGATTAGGCTAACTGGTGTTCCAAGATCGCGGCCCCTACACGGCCCCTAGTTGAACTAGAGAGGTACTATAGCAGATGGAGGGATAGAAACAGAAAAGGAAAGACTGCACAGGCCAGGAAACAAACCGCAAGAGTGCAGTTTTTGATTTGCTCCGACACAGTCGTCTAGCCTTTACAACTCGGCCCTTATCAGTCAAAACATCTGTGTTTTGGTGGCTAAAGGGAGCACCAACTCAATATTAGGCAGGTGCTCATAATGTTTTGGTTGATCAGTCTCTTTTTTTTTTTCTTTTTTCCCCCCCACACACGATTTTGGAAAGGCTTGGACTGGAGTTTTATTCTCCTTAAACTTCAAAAAGACGGCGTGGACTCTCTCTGGATCTCGCCCTGTGACTGACTGCAGGCTGTGTGTTTGAAGCTGCCCACTGCAGCCCGGTTCTCCCACTGAGAGCGCGAGCAGCTTCAAAGCCCTGGCTGAGGGGGGAGGGGGACTGGGGCAGGAAAGCACCGTGCTTGACTAGCTTAAAACAGAAACAATATCAAGAGCCAAATTATAAAACAGTTCCCGCCAACATGTAAGAAATGAATCTGAAAATATTGAGGGCTTCCCTTTCAACTCCTCCCTCTTTTGCTTTAAAACGAGGTTTGAATTGCTGATCGGCTTTCAGTTCGTTTTAACATTCTTCTCTTTCCCCAGGAGTAGCATTAATAGTCCATAAAAAGTAAGTTTAGAAATAAAGGCAGCAGGTTTATTTAAAATACATAAATAACTTCCACAAGAACACTCCATGCCATTATATAATCTAAAACACCCAAGCGGTGCACTGAGGAAGGGAGGAAGAAAAAAGGAAAAAAAGGCTTGAAAGCTGAATTTCTTTCGTAACAGCCAATTTTTCAGTCCCTCCTTACATACACGAGGCTCAGCACCTACTTGTAATAGGGAAGTGTCTCGATCATCTTCCAGTTGACGTAGTTCACGGCCGTCTCCTCCAGCGTGCATACTCGGCCCATCTGCACCTTGGCCACCTGCCAGAACCTCTCGTGTTCCACCAGCCGTTCCTGCATCTCCCTCTTCAGCAGCAGGTACACGCCATCCAGAGTGTCCTCGTAAACCTGCCAACACATTACAGCACAATAACAAGAGGGGCAACACTGCAGCAGTGGGCCGCTAGTGAACCAGCATTTATTCCTACGCGAGATCAGTAATAATGTATAACCATAACCACATAACTTTGTAAAGCATAAACACTTGAGGGCAGGCAATTATAAGACAACATAATATGATACAGGCAACACTACATTTTTAATTCCTCTGATAAATGTATAACTACTGGTGGTGTTGATGAATTAGAACATTAGATTAGATTCAACTTGGTCATTGTGCAACGTACATGTACAGAGCCAATGAAATGCAGGCAGCATCTAGTGGTCGATTTAAAATGAATAATGTGGTATACAAACAGAAGATAGAGTTATGGTATACATTTAGTGATGCAACATTGTGCAGTGAATGTGATTTATTAAACAGAAGGTGCATTAGGTAATAAAAGATGTGTACTATATATAAATAAATAAAAAAACCTAGTGTACGCTCCTGGGATTTTCATAAAGATAGAAAGGAGCGAGTGTGACAAAGTTACCAGAAGAACTCATTCTCCAGCAAGCTGAGTAAAACCTAACGGCTGTTTTCTTATAAAACTGCACAAATCTGTGTCTAAAACTCCTGATTTTAAGAAATGACTTTTCACTCCAAATATTGACCGTTTATTTTATTTCTCTTTATAGAACTTTCTTTTATGCAGAAATGTTTTCAAAAGCATCTTTTGCTTATGCCATATTTTTGTATGTGCCCAGGACTTTTGCACAGTACTGCAAACATGCAGCCAGGCTGGTTGTAGAACCGATAAAGTAAACTTTCTCACCTTAACAATTTAAGTGTGCAACTATACACATATGTATGACTGGTTTTTTATATTACTAAATTACATTTTCCCCATTTACTGGCAATTTTGCAATTTCCATTCAGGTTTTCTATTCTTTTTTTGGTACAAGACATCAGGATTAAATATTGGCTGATATGTAGAGCTCAGACTATACATTATATTAAAAATCCATCCAAGATCTGAATTAATGTACAAATGAGGGGGGAAAAGTCAGAATTATTGAAACCATGACCGTTTTCTAAAGCCATAGAACATGCTTAAAAAGAGGTGCGACTTCACTGATCCTCCCAACCTATTCTTGTACTGCAGCTCATTAATTCTATTAAAGTGGCAGTAAAATATAGACAGTTCATGCTCAGACACGGAGCACAATTATATAGGACGCATATCGATACAGTATGGCCCTTATTCGTTTAGCCAGCCATTAGACGGGGGACTGTGACTTGTGAAATTACAGACACTAGATAATGAACTAATGACCTGAAGAGATATAATTGCAGGAGATGTACACCACAGGAATATCTAAACATTTCTCTAGACCTGCAGGAGCGTGCTTAAACTTCTTAAACTTTAAACATAAATGAAAAGAGACAAAAGTGAAAGAAAGGGAAATTGAAATTTACATTTGTGACCGGGAGTGCAGTTTGAAGTGAGCACACACAAGAATGTTCTCTAATATGGTAGAACAGGCTGTTTATTTACTGTGTAGTGCTTTTTGTGGGTGTTAAGTGGTGAGGCAGGAAGGATAATCCAGCACTGAGGTTCATTACGGTTCGTTTTCTTTATAATAAAGACTGGAAGCGGTTTGTACCTTTCGGCGTTTGAGTCTGCCCCAGTCACGGCCGAGGATCCAGGCCACCAGTGACTTGCACATGGAGAAGTAGTTTCCCACTGTGTGGATCCCTGCATGCACAAGCAAGAGTAGGTGTTTTT
>JAOTQY010000032.1:8942930-8953233 GCA_026413445.1 Dolichallabes microphthalmus
AAGCCTCCTGGGATAGGCTCCAGGCCCCCGCGACCCTGAACACAGGATAAAGTGGTATAGAAGATGACTGACTGACTCGACAGTGCTGTGGTATGACTGTTTTTAAAAGATGTTTTGAATCTCTGACCCTTAATCATTTACTCTGATTCATAACTATAATTAAGTTGTTTTTCAGGATAACTTAAAGGTTACCTATTACGCACAATGCCTTTTTTAGTCATTGAGATGGATCTCCAGGACAAACAAGAAATGTGGGGGAAAAAAATTTAATTTTGTATAGGGTGGGACTTACATAAAAGCCTATTAGATTTTTCCCTTATTTGACCTCATACAAGCAGATGTGCCGTTTGGCTCCACCCAATTTCTAATGGGGTTTAAATCAGAAGTTGCACTTTGGCGTAGTGGTTAGCACTGTTGCCTTGCACCGCCCGGATCCAGGTTCGATTCCTGACTCGGATCTGTGCATGGAGTTTGCATGTTCTTCCCACAGTCCAAAGACAAGCAGATGGTGTTCCTAAATTGCCCTGCAGTGTGTGAATGAGTGTGTGGATTGGCGCCCTGTCCAGGGTGGACCCTGCCCTGTGCCCTAGGTCTCCTGGAATAGGCTCCAGGCCCCACGTCACTCTGTATACAAAAGAAAAGCAATATAGACTATGAGTGAGTATTTAAGCTGGGGTATTAACACACACTTGTGAGGAGCTGTGAAACCTACCGTAGTAAAATATAGGACCTTTAAAGTTTCTAGTAAATTTCTTCTACTAGTTCCTTGTAGAAAATAATATAATTTCTATATAATTTGGTAAAAGACCCAAAAATATATATAACATTTAAAACGTATAAGGATGAGCTGTGTCAGAATGTCAGAAAAAAAAACTCACTTTTACCAAATCAGCATTTTGGTCTGTTTACAGTGACATGTGACCTGATTTCCCAGAGCACTATAGTTATTATGCAGGATCAAGCTTATATTTTTTATGCTGCAGCACAGTCTCAGATGGTGACACATATTCCAGCACATGTTTCTACACTTGTGACGGTGGAGACAGCTTACACAGCTGACCTGTGAGTGGCTCTAGACTCAGTAATGCCCCTGTGGTACGCCTTGGACGCCTTTGGTACGCCTTGGACACGCTGACAGCACACACAAGGAGCATTGCACAATGCTGAGTATTTAGTCACTGACTTTGCCTGGCAGTAGCACTGAAAAATATGGGCTGGATGACAGTTTCTGACAGTTTCCCCACCTCTATACTGATTCTCGGCCCAATCTCATTCGTCATTCCGGATTGGTGCACGTGACGATGCAGCGTTCGGCCATGAGATCATTTTGACATTTTGAATGAAGCTGTTATGGTTTGCACGAAGAAAAAAAAAGGTGGAAGAGGAAGCTGTGTTAAGTGTGCGCTGTTTTCTCGATATCTCAGAGGAAAAGCTCCTACTGTGTCTTCTTTCAGCTGAGCTCATTTACCGAGAAACAGTAGCACCATGTGATAGATCTCCTGAGCTCACCGCTGAGAGAAAAAATATCTCACGCAGCAGGGAAAGGATATGTGTGCTGTATGTGTGTGTGAGGGTGGGTAGAATAAAGCAGAAATGGCAATCAGGCCTTTCTGCAACACCACACCCTCCTACACGCAGGGAAAAAAACAAACAGGGGTTTTTAATTAGCCTGGCCTCCTGTAGTGCTCTCGTCTCCTGTGGCTGCCCCATTTCAGAAATGGATGGTGTGTATGAATCTTACCTATCTGCCAGTCCCACTGCACCTTCAGCAGCTCCTTGTGTTCCATGATGGCCCTGAAACCGAACAAAAAGCACTTTCATTCAGTGATGCATAATAATACAAATACCATCATGAGGTTGAACGGGATAAAAAGAACACTTAGATTGCTTTCTACAGCTAATTCGTTTACCACCACTTTCAAAATCCCACTACAAATATCAAAACTAGGGCTGTCAATATTATTATTCTGTGATTAATCTAAAATTTTTAACACTTTTTTACACAAATTAATAATATGACCAAGATTGACCCTAATGGCTTCCCATAGTTACCCGGATGTGTGATAATTCCACGTTTGGTGCAGAAAATAGGATGACTGAGGAAACATGACCAGGAGTGTACCAAAGAGCAAGTTTCATTATAAAAAGCTTCTAGATGGAAATTTGGATAAATCCAAAGTTGTGTGCTTGAGCTACCTTCAAGGAGAACTATTTTTACATTAAATGTACGATGTGGGAGTGGTGGCTCAGGTGGCTAAGGCTCTAGGTTGTTAATTTTTCGGATCTGAGTATCCGGGTTTATCCGGGTGGGATGGGGGTTGTCACACATGCAGTGCCAGTCCCATTTGAAGATATTATTAAATGTTATTGTTTTATATTATAAAACTCCTTATATTATAAGTCCGTTTCCTCTAACCCAGCTTGTTATGCATTTCTTTATTCCCCTATTGCACTTTTATAATACAACTAAATCTGAGTATTTAGGGTCCAATATAGGACCCTCTTGTTTTCCTAAGGATTAATTTTTTGTTTGTTTGTTTGGTATGGGGCTGGGTGGGGGCTTTTTGGTGGTTTTAACATGCTCAAAAATTCATGAAAATTGGCAGAGAGGTTGGAATCTTCTGCTATTCGGATGCCTAAGAGTCACGTGGCCCGGGGCCCTCAGGGGCCCTCAGATGAGATTTTGCTGCATAGCTTATGCCCAATTTCACCTAGGCACATGAGACTGCATGTCCTGGGCTAAACTCAACAGCAAGTCAGTTATTTTGGGTCGTTCGCAAAAACACACCCGATGGATTTTGATATTCTCCTCCTAGGGAATTTATACGATCACCATCAAACCGGGCCGATGTGATCTAAAGACATTGAGGACGCAATATTGTAGAGGGAGTTTTGATATCTCAAACGGTCAACCGTGATAATACTGTACCCTAAACTTATGCTGAAAAGTGATTAAGAACTTTCAGTGACATCACATTGAGTAGCATCATAGTGTGATGCTTTTTTCCAGCATCTGCGGCCTATTTTACACATAAATGTTAACACACACACACACACACACACACACACACACATCTCTCTCTCTCTCTCTCTCTCTCTCTCTCACACACACACACACCAACGCACTCAACATATATTTAGGGCCCAATCTGACATCAGCCCTATATATTGTGTGAAGTGTGCAAGTTGTGCACTCGGGTGGTGATGGCTTTTTGTAGGTCTTAACACGCTCAAATAACACACAGGTTGTGCGGTGTGCCCGGGAGGCGATGGCACAGGGTGCTTCGGCCCATCAACGTTGCTTGCAACTATTTTAAAATTTGTGATTAATTGTGATTAATCACACACTACGACTGTGATTAACTACATTAACATTTAATATCAATTGACAGCACTAATCAAAACGCAACTAGTATTTATTAGATGTTGTTTTTTTCCAACAGTGTCCAACAGATTCCAATGATGCCACAGCCGGTTTGGCATCGGATCGGCGCCAAAAGAACAAAACTGTCTCTCTCTCTCTCTCTCTCTGGGTGGGAGGGTCTCTTATCTGCTGTCCCCTGGAAATCACTGAAATGCTAACCAATTCTGACTTCATGTCATGTGTGTGTACTGTACGTATGTGTTACTGTGATGCTGTGATGGAGCTTACATTTTGTGAAAAAATGCTTTATAAAACTGCTTTGTCATATTTGGATAAAATTCCATCAGGTTTTGAGAGTATGTATTTTTGACCACTTCTCAATCAATACTTTTATTTTTGCAAGGTGCAATGCGACATTGCAAACCACTAAGCCACCATGCCATATTATTATTATTATTATTATTATTATTATTATTATTTGGGCCCAAGCACTATGACATCAACCCTATGTCATCATGCTCTTAAAATAATTTTTTTTCAGCATCCAGGCATTTTTGGAGTCTTAACATGCTCACAAAGTCTCGATGGTGCAATGTACTTTGGCCCACACAGTAAGAATATAGACAAATAACCAAAAGCCACATAATCAGTTTTATGAATACTGAGTTCAATAAGATTAGACACAAAAATAAACTAGTACATGCATCTACATAATGACAAACAATGAGATATAAAAATGCTAAGTATAAGGCCCAACATAAAAGTACAAAAAAACATAGGGAGCCTGGGTAAGCATCAATAGCTAAATAGAATGCATAAGAAATCACATATCAAACATCAACCTTCTTTGAGCCAGAACAACAACAACAGGAAGATCAGTAAGGGGACAAAAGCAGAAATGCCACGGTTCAGAATTGGTGCAGGTGCTGGAGGAAAATCCGTTTGGGTACCAACAGTTAGTTTGTGTACTAATGGGCACCTTAAAATCGGTCTGAGTGGCAACATTTACATGATAAACAGGCCTTAGACCAGAAGGAGCTGGAGTGCCAGACTCTGGCCGTACAGGCCTAAAGGCATGAGGAGAAGGGCTGTTTACCTCCAGACGAAGTCTCTTAGAAGGACCAGGATTGGAGTCATCCTTCCTGAAATACGTAAGCCCTCTCTCCTGTAGAAATTGCATCAATGAAACATACCCTTTTTCCACTGCTCTGGTTCCCGTGCCGGGTCTGTGCTGGTTCCCAATTTTGGAACCAGTGCCGCGTTTTTCCACGGAAAACAATTGGTGCCGGTGCCCTAAAATAAGCACAGAACCGATCCCTAAACTCTGCTGGTCTAGTTGCGAGAACCTGTGACGTCACGAGCGGTGGGCGGAGTTATAGGGAGCGTAAAAAAAAAATGGCGGAGACCCAAAGTCTGTTAATGTGGAGCACGGACGAAACAAAATCGCTTTTAGCAATTCGGTTATGTCGATCTCTCTCTTTCAGCGGTTATAACATGTCGAATAAGCTGCCTTTGGATACTGAAATACATTTTCATAGTTTGGAGAATAACCAGTAAACTGACTTCGCCCATGTTCGTTTCTGTTTAGTAGACGTGGCCTGTTACGTATTATCATGCAGCTCCCGCTGAGCTCCTGTTGTTGTTGGTCTTTCGGCTGCTCCCGGCAAGGGGTCGGCAATGCGGCACCTGGCACCAGTACCAGTGTAGTGGACGGCTGACACTCAGCCTGGATGAGGCCCACAGAGGCCTGGTCCATGGAAGGTTCAGTAGGGTTGTAATCCGTACTGCCCATACTGTCCCGAGTCGTCCAGAAGGATGCAATGAGCACTTGGGCAAGCACAATCAGCTATAAGATTAAAATACAAAACGCAAGTACAACAAATTGGGAAGAAATTTGAAAGAGTGCGAAAGAGATGCTGGTCTGTCTCTTGAGAACTGTAGAATAAACCAGGAAAAAACAGGAAATTAAACGCCACCCTAATATATATATTTTTTTATAAACTAAGCAAAAGAAGTGTAAAGATAATGGAAAGTTATTTGCAAGAAAAATTTATTAAAATGGGAAAAAATATAATCACTTGGTACAGATGACGTAGGGAGTTAGATGACGAGGTATATGACGAAACATAGTATGATAGAAAAACGTAAACATAATGGGAGAATTCCTTGGGAAAAGTTTGCCCACTGTATAATGGGTTAATAATTTGGTAAGGAGGGGAAAAGAGATAAGGGAGGAGATAAGGTGTGCATCCATCCCCTGTATTTAATGAGCCTGCAATTTAATGAGCCTGTATTTAATGAGTAACTGTCAGACAGTCTGCCCTTGACCATGCTTTGATTTATGACCTAAGCATTCAAGTGCAGCTCACTTGGGATTTTTCTTGCTGCAATAAATCCTACTTACTTCATCCAGATCTGAACAGAGTCCTGAGTCGTTCTTTGGTTCTTCTGACTAGAGATACAGCTTTTATTTAATGTTTTATAATTAGGCAACATTAACAAGTGGAAGGCTAAAAATCTCCCACAACAACTACCAACCAGGGAGGGCGAAGTCTATCGCTCCCTCTGCGACATGTGACGCCAACTGACATTATGTTTTCAAACTGCTGCTCACTCGGAAGAAAAAGCGCTATCTGCTCTTTCCACTTGCATGAGCTCACAGATGCCCAACTATGAGAATTGAAGTATGCCAGTCTCCCGAGAAAGTATGGCCAATCTGCTCTCTGGACTCCCGGATACGGATGGCTGTGGCATCACCCAGGAATCCAGCTCGCCATCTCCGGATAATAGGCCGATTCTTATACGGCACTTGGGAGTTTTTTTTTTGTGTGTGTCTTTTTAATTGGTAAAGCAACCTTGGGTGTTTGAATACACAATGAATAATTTACAAAGAAAAATCTCAGATCGAACTTAGGCTCATTGGATGCCCCTGCCCGACCCTTTACAAATAATTCCTGCAAATATGTACAGTAGCACACTCTTGGAGACAAATGCTTAATTCATCACCACTGGGAATTGTTTCCTGTTTATCGCTGTTAACCGTCCAAAAATCATAAAGAAATCATGATAGAGAGCCTTAATCCCTTCTGTTCACCTTAACTATGGAGCAAACTCAACATAATGAGGTGAAAAAAAAATTACTAGTGATGCGCTTATGTTTTAACAATGTATGATAGACGAGGTGCTGAATCTCTGAAATTGAAGTAGAACCTGGTCAAACATCCTGACCCTCCCAAACTCCTAAGGATTTAATCAATACACTTCACCACAGTTTGGAGAGACTCTATGTCTCTACAGCTCTCTGAGACCTGCTGCAGTGCCAGCGGTGATGCAAAGAGCAAGGGCAAGAGACAAGTGCTCCGATGTATCTTCTGCCTTTGTGTTCATCTGTTTCATACCAGAGTCGATCAGGAAAGAGGAATGGAGGAAAGCATTTTTGTAGTTGTTTTTTTTAAATCAGTTTCTGTGTTCTGTAACAATTACTATGCAAGTCAGCACTTTATTTAAAGTACTTGGAGAAGCTTTTGCCAGACCTTAATGGGATGTCTGTAGTTCATCTTTTCGAGGACATCTACAGTACTACTGTATAGTCGGTCTGATAATTACCCAAGTATTGTACAAGGTCTTGACCTGTTTGAGTGCCTCATCTATCTCTAATGTCCTTTGATCCTGCATTGCTGTAGTTACACTGAACCCCCATCCTATGTCAAACTGAGTGAAGTTGCAGCAAAGATGCTCCGGTGAGCACTGAGATCTGAGAGGACACTGTTTCGGACACCGTTCGAGACACTCAGAAAAAAGTACTGTAGATTTCCTTCAAAGGTGCATTTTACAGGTGTACCCTACATTTTGTACAAGTGGAAACATCAGCAGCCTGGTTGCATGGAACAAACAGAGCTCTTAGTCTTTTACATTTAGGCATTTGGCAGATGCCCTTATCCAGAACCACTTACATTTTTATTTCATTACACATCTGAGCGTTAAGGACCTTGCTCAAAGGGTCCAACAGGGACATCTTGGTGGTCGTGGGATTGAACCTGGAACCTTTCAAACTGTAGTCCAATGCCTTAACCACTGAGCTGGGAAAGGTTAAAGGTCCTTGCAGCACTTTCCTTGCAGGATTTTGAACTTGCAACCTTCTGACCATTTAGTCTGGTCTTCTTAGCACCCGATGGTTTTAAAATCGACGAGAAACAAATCACTAGACCTGTCTGCTGTGCTTCATCATCCTTCCCAATATCTGACACAGAGGAGTACCAGTAAGTTCACAGAATAGTGGTGTATATGAGCACTAACCCATTTTCGGAATCTACTACATCAAATCCATTCACATGTTCCGGGGAAACAAAAGAATTCCAGGGAAACAAAAGGGTTCATGCAAGCTACAAGAGGAATTGCCAAATAAGGAATGAAGGAGAGAGAGAGAGAGAGAGAGAGAAGAAGAGAGATTTGAGATGTGAGATTTAACACATTCATATCAAAAACACTAACAGGAAGTATCAGAAAACAGTGTGATAACAGCAACCAATAGAAAGCAGAACATTAAAGCTTTTACCAGCCCAGTGGAAGGACTCATACGTTTATGATTTGCTCACCCCTGCCTTAATATGGATACTTCAACCTGAAATCGTGATGAACTCTAAAGTTTAAAGGCTAAACAAACTCTCTGCTCCAAAATGCTCAATTTCAATGTCTAGGTAAATGAGGTACTGTTCAGTTATATCTCTCCAGAGATCTGCAGTGCTGAGCAACAAGCTCTGGGGTTCATACAGTATAAAGGAGGGGCTCTTCTTATATGAGGTCACAAAGGGGGGGATCTAACTGGCTTGTTTAAGCTCTGGAAAATACAAACATGGGAAATGATAAAAAAGCAGGGAATTTGTTTTCTTACATTGTTTGTTTGCACCCCCCCCCCCCCCACACACACACACACACGTGTGTTTCATGGATAACCCCTGGAGGGCACTTTGCGCCCATGGACCTCAGGTGTGTTCCACGTTTTGTGTTTGAACTTTTATGTCGAAGTTAGTTCCGGACTTCATTTCCCAGAATACACTGCACCATAGTCTTGGCAATTGAATTCACTTGAACCTGGTTTAGTTTCATTAACCCATCTTAATGTAGATCTTAGTCGCGCATCTGTTTAATTTCTCGTTGTGCTGTTTGCATTATTGTTTCAAGTATTGCTGTGATGCTTTGCATATTGCTGTCCACAGTAGTACTGTTATCTTGTTCCTGGTTCTGTTTAGGTTTATAATAAAGTCCTATATAATTAATTAATTAATTAATTAATTAATTAATTAATTAATTACTGACTGACTGACTGACTGACTTACTTACTCACTTACTATATTCATCCCCATTGGGAAATTCACAATTTTTTTAGGGCAAAAAAAAATTCAACCACTGTTTAATTGTCTTTTTGTTTGCACTAAAAGTTAGACTACATTTACCTTTTCAGAGAAAATATGCACACTAAAAGTTCAAAGAGTAGCAACCCAAAAACAAAGAAAGTTTTATATCCCATGGCATATTCTCTGTCTTAACATTTATGAAAATAAAATGTTCAATTATGATTCAAATTCATTAAGTGCACCTTTATGAGGCCAGACTGACCCAAAAACATCAACTGGTACACACAGTACAGTGATAATGCAGACTTAACTCTCAGAAATAAACCAAACTTTAAATTGTATGTTTTACCTGCAAAGGTGTGCATTAAGCTTTAATAGGTACATCACTGGTCCTTAAGGTGCAATTACATAGCTTATTTTAAAGGTATTCTTAAATGATAAACGATGTGTCCATGGTGGCACCAAGGAAAAGTACATTTGGTACCTTTATTTCTGAAAGTACAGCAAAAGCCATTCATCACGTTTTGGTGTAATTACGCCCTAGATGTTAGCAGTTGGCGTGGGTAAACAGACCTGCTGGGGTTTGTTTAAATATAGCACAAATCTGGATGTTGATGTATTTGTGAGCGATTCAGCAAACCGTTCAGCAAACGGTTCAGCAGACCGGCTGGTGGTCTAAAGCTCCGACTGGAGCCTTCTGGGATCTTGTTAAACAATGTGATGCATTCAAATAATCCATTCTGGCTCATGGCTAGAACAACCAGGGAGGAAGACAATCCCTTTTGGATCAGGATTGGGAAAGGCATCAAGCTAGTACCAGCAAGAGCCAGCTGGCTGAGACAGAAATAGGACCACGGGGGGACGAGGAATAACAGCTGAGGGGCAAAATCCATTATGAGGCACCTTGATGACCTCATCCAGACCTGGGACTGGCAGAATGGACTGTCATGTTTTTGGAGACCTCATAGGAGGAACATACTTCAAATCAAATTCTAAATAAAATGATATGTGATTATATAAGATTACACAAACCTTGATGCCAGCAGTTCGCACTAGTGAGGTTGAAGTGTATGTTGAGGAGAAACACTTACAGTTGGATTCCGCTGAAGAAGGACCCGAAGAGGCCCATCATGCCCAGGAACTCTACACGACTCAAGTTCTTCACAATGAACTCCTCACACACATTAGAGATGCCATATAATGTGGCACCAGCCAGAACCAGCAGGTCTCCCAGTAGCTTGTGGTCTCCTGTTGAGTGAAGAGCTTGATGTTAGAATCGCCAATAAAGAAAATTCATCTTTTTCATTCTCTGACATCCCTGAACACTATGTGGCCAAAGGTTTGTGGACACCTGACCAATCACCCCTATATGTCCTGTTGAACATAAAATCCAGATTTTTTTCGCCCTCCTTTGTTGTTCCTCTCCTACTCTACTGGGAAGGCTTTCCGCTAGATTTTGGAGTGCGTCTCTTAGGATTTGAGTTCATTGTGCTACAGAAACCTTGTTGAGGTCAGGCACTGATGTGGGGGCCAGGAGGCCTGTGGTGCACTTGTCAACCCAAATGTCTTGGGGGTTGAGGTCCGG
>JAOTQY010000032.1:9393559-9410603 GCA_026413445.1 Dolichallabes microphthalmus
ACTTATCTGAAGCTGGTCGTGGTTTGATCTGAACAGCTTCAGATAAGTGTGTGTCAGTGTCAACAGTTTTATTTTAGCACTAATTTCTTTTATATACTGCAATCCTTCAATTTTCCTTCAAAAAACCAAAAACAAATAAAACACAGTATACAGTACGGTATGTGCTCGTTCGCGCCCGTCCCACCGGTGCGGTTCCAGAGCCGTGTTTGCTCAGGTGTGGACCGGTTAGAGCGAGCCACAGAACAGCACAGGGTAGCAGATAGCGCTTATTTTTTAATAGGTTCAGCTTTTGGCAGCGCGCGGGGGATTTCACGTGGCGTCTTGTCAGGAGGACAAATCCAGGCTTTAGGGATAACAGACATAACAACAAGCGAGTCGAAGAAGTGGTGGAGCCTTGTAAGAGTAAGGCTCTGAGACGTGATGTTGCTGTGCTGCCCTTTTTTTTTTCCTTTTTTAAGGCAGGAAATTCCGTCATCTGCGCCGAATAAAAGGTCTCAAGGAGGTCGTCGTGCGAGACGCGGATGTGTTAGGAACAGAAGAATAGTGTAACGCTGCGAAGTCTGAATGCACAGCTCTGGTGGAGCGCTGATCTCTGAACCCAGCGGAATAATTACAGCCTTTTATGGGGATTTTTTTTCTTTTTTTTTTTTAAGTGGTTAATCTTCGTGACTCTTCCACAATGCGGGCTTTCATCTGGTGAAAATTGATCTCATTCACAGCTACATTTTTTTCACCAGCGGCATGTTTGGGTTTCTTTCCTCCCCCGAATAATGTAGGCTCTCGTTGGCATCCTGGTGCCTTTCCTGAGGTTAGGATGTGTGTGTGTGTGTGTGTGTGTGTGTGTGTGTGTGTCACACTGGAATCCATTATGGAGATGGGAATAAAGGGGGAATTTCTAGGTTTTTAATAGCGTGTGTGTGTGTGTGTGTGTGTGTGTTAATAGGGTGCTGGACAGGAGAAACTCGGGATTTACATCAAGTCTGTCGTCAAAGGAGGAGCTGCAGACATGGTGAGGACATAAATATACAAAACCTGAGCTCCAGTGCTCAGACAGTAACGGGTTTAGGTCATGTGGATGAAATAACACTTTGAGAACGTGTGTGTGTGTGTGTGTTACAGGACGGCCGTCTGGCTGCTGGAGATCAGCTGCTCAGCGTGGACGGGAGAAGTCTGGTCGGACTTTCTCAGGAGAGGTATTTTCCTAACCTTTCAGTCAAATTCCTGAAGCAGAGTTGAAGCTAAGCCTGTGATTTCCTGTCTGTCTGATGGATAAGTCAGGAGTAAAACACTCAGGGGCACAGAGTTACAGGAAAATAATCAAGTTAATAACGCGTGGTGCTATGAACACACCTCAGGGTTGATGTTTGAGCACATCCTGAAGTCTTTTAGCAGAAGGTTCGTCTACATTGAAATCGTTCCAGTTTAACCGTTTTTCGTGGACGCCGATCTGATCAGATGTGTGTTTAGTTGGAGAATAACCCGGCGCAGAATTGTTCTCACTGTCAAGCGAATCATGTAAGAAAAGTAGAAGTAGTACTTTATTCCAACTTTGAAGTTAGGTTAGGCAAATCCCGCTTCGGCATTATGATTGGCTGCAGGGATTCAGTCTTCAGCTCTGATTGGTTAGATGCTTTACCACGTGTGAAACGCGAACCAATCAGATCTCGCTGTTCAGCCAGAGACCCAGGAGATGAAAGTAAGGACGGGTGCGAGGGCGTTATTTGTTCTCATAGTGTGTGTGAGTGTGTGTGTGTGTGTGTGTGTGGCCAAATAAAACCAGGCCAAATAATGTACATAATCTGCTCTTCACCAAATATGCGACGACAGAATGTGTTTATTTCAACAAGAGAGAGAGGTGCTGGTTCACTGTACGCGATGCAGTTTTTATTAGTGTTATCCTGATTATTAGTGGATTATTATTAGCGTCCATGTAAACACAGCTAATCTGACCGTGATTGTTGTTTGTTACAACTTGTTGTCGATTCTGAAGAAGACAGCAAAGTTATAGTTAGACCTCTAAGTAGTACAAAGCACTTATTTCTTAAATAATAAAAATGTACGTCTACTATAAAAAAAAACATGTACAGTAAACTGTTGCTATGGATACGATATATAACGTATTAGATCAATTGCGTTAATGTTTACTTCTGATTATAGAAATCTGACCAATCAGAGTCGAGAATTCAGCAAAAGGAATATTTCAGGTGTATAAAATAGGGTCTGTATATATTTATACACCCAGGGAAGGGTTTGTTGATGTACTCTTTACCTGAATTTAACTTTTCCTCGTCCTGATGTGTCAGACCTTCAGCTTCAGCTTTGTTGTTCGCTTATTTCTATAAACACCGGCTTTAAAAATTACTCTGGTCTTTTTTTTTGTTTAGTGAAACGCTCATTTGTCTGTCAGTTCTTGCTCTTGCTCTGTCCTGTCAAAAGCAGCAACATCCAAGTTGAGGTCGTTGAACTTTGCACTGAAGTGGAGGATTCCTGTCAGATTAAAAGCAGATGGTGTTTACGCTTTCGTAATAGCATTTAAAGTCATAAATCCGAGGAATGTGACACTTGACGCCAGCGCGGTTTCATCTCTCGCTTTGAGAAAGTGAAGTGAAATTTATTCTTTTTTTTTTTATTTTTATTTTTTACTGTAGTTTTCTTTAGAAATGACTCTACTGCAGTTGGGATCGTCGTCGTCGCCTTTGAATTTCTCGCTGTAATTAACGGAGCGGCGTTTTTGTGTCTGTCAGGGCGGCGGAGCTGATGACCCGAACAGGCTCGGTGGTGACTCTGGAGGTGGCCAGACAGGGCGCTATTTACCACGGCCTGGCCACCCTGCTCAACCAGCCGTCTCCCATGATGCAGCGGGGTAAGACGGAGCTTGAGAGATGTACAGTACTGCTGAGCGAGGTCACGTGTACAGAATAATCTAATGAAATGATGAATCTAATCAGATTCTATAGAGAGTTTATATACAGATACGTTTCTAATATTAATGTATCACATTTGTAGCAAAAAAAAAAAAAAAAGGCTTTTTACTTCATCATGTTTCATATTTACAAGTACGAGACCAAGGCAAACCTAATTAGTTTTTTTTATTATAATTATTTGTATATATGGGTTTTTAATAATTATTATTTTGTTTATTGAACACAGGTGTAACTTAAGTGTATGATTTTTGCAAAATATACTGTAATTTCTATTTTGTTCACTTACAGCATCCCAGCGCTTAATAATTAGTGCTGCACAGTTAATCATAGAAAAATTCCAATCGCAATCTGGACCGGTGTAGTTACTTAATTACACATGGACAGGAATTTAGTGAGAGTTTGTTGTTAATTTAATAATACAAAATTTTCTATATGTAATTTTGAGCTGATAAATAAATATATAATTGGCAGACATCCTCTTAAGATTGATTGTCCAAATATTTGTTGGGTATAATAAATGCTTCATTTAATAAAATATCGCAATCACAGTACACGTCGAAATAATCGCATTGTATTTATTTTTTTTATTTATTAGAAATCATGCAGCACTATTAACAATTGTCCTTTTTTTTTTCTCAAAACCAAACAATTTTCATCTTCTTTTTAAATAATGCTCTAAAATTGCATGTTTGTGCGCATCTTTAAATGTGTGCTGTATAAACTGACCAGTATTATTTTTTTCTGTGTATTTAAAAATAGCAGATTATTACATTTTATCTTGAAAATAGTCATAAAGATAAACTCATTCTTCCTATTTATAACATTACAATAAACAAAAGCTATGATTACTAAAATGCTAATAGAAGAAACACATTTAAATCATGTCTTATAATACGGTATGTTGAATAATCTTTTGATTGATTATTATTATTTTGTGTGTGTGTGTGTGTGTGTGTGTGTGTGTGTGTGTGTGTCTAAAACCCCTCAGCGTCGGACCGGGCCCGCATGGATAAAGGCAAAACCAGGCCGAAGAGCGAGGGCTTCGAGCTCTACAACAACTCCGTGCAGAACGGCTCTCCGCAGAGCCCACAGGGAAACTGGGACACGTACCCCGAGCAGAAGAGGGACGAGAGGCTGCTGAAGAACCGCGCAGATCACCGCTCCAGCCCCAACGTCGCCAGTGAGTAACCAGAAACCGTGTTTGACGGTGAAACCATAACATGAACAGTTCTTCCTGGACAAAATGTAAAAATATTCCCAAAAAAGTTGAAAATAACATTATATTTAATATTTAGGTCTCTACGGAATGATCTTTGTAAAAATGGTTATAAATTTCCTGGTACAGGTTTATGTGTGTAAGGTGCCGGCGGGTGCCGAGTAGCAGAAACGCTGTAGAAATGTCAGTATAAGTCGTGTAAGATTCAGACGGTAGCGCTACAAAGTTATCGTTTAGATATTTCAATACTTCTTTAAAGAAAACAGTGAAAAATACAGAGTTTATTTATTTTCTGAAAGCCATGGCAAGTGCTAACATTTCTATTAACTCTACAGTATTTACGTTTTATATAATATATATTTTGTTGCCGTCTTGCAGATCAGCCCCAGAGTCCAGGGGGGAAACCCGTATACCCAGGAGCGCCGGGTAAAATCACCTCCGTCTCCACGGGCAACCTGTGTCCTGATGTGAGTGAACACCATTAAACACCATTAAACACCATTAAACACCATTAAACACCGATAAACACAGATAAATACCATTCAACACCGATAAACACCATTCAATACCGATAAACACCGATAAACACAGATAAATACCATTCAACACCGATAAACACCATTAAATACCGATAAACACCATTAAACACAGATAAACACCATTCAACACCGATAAACACCATTCAACACCGATAAACACCGATAAACACCATTAAATACCGATAAACACAGATAAACACCATTAAATACCGATAAACACCATTAAACACAGATAAACACCATTCAACACCGATAAACACCATTCAATACCGATAAACACCATTCAATACCGATAAACACCGATAAACACAGATAAACACCGATAAACACAGATAAATACCATTCAACACCGATAAACATCGATAAACACCATTAAATACCGATAAACACCATTCAATACCGATAAACACCATTCAATACCGATAAACACCATTCAATACCGATAAACACCATTCAATACCGATAAACACCGATAAACACCGATAAATACCATTCAACACAGATAAACACCATTAAACACAGATAAACACCATTCAATACCGATAAACACCGATAAACACCATTAAATGTATTCAAGCCGCATTTGTCATGGAAAACACCATAAAACACTTTAAGCACATTTGCACATTATTAAGAACCGTTTAAACACCACTAAACACATTTAAAACAATTAAAGACATTTTTATACTATTAAACAGCACTAACTACCATTAAACCAGTCTATATACACCAATAAACACATTCTACCACAATTAAACACTATACACCCTGTATTTACACATCACTAAACACATTTCCAAACTTTGTAAACACACTTTAAACATTATTAAACACCAGTAAACACATTACACACCATTTAACCCATTTAAATGTTGTTTAGTTGAGGGGGGAAAAGCATTAAACATATTTGCCATTAAATCCTATTAAAAATATTTAATCAAACACTTAAATATTATTAAACATATTTGTATATCTAAGCATTATTTAAACACTATCAAATAAATATGAACACCAGTAAACACATTTTCCCATGATTAAACACTTTAACACACCATTAAACACAATTAACACATTTACCCACTATTAAAAGGCTTTAAAATCTTTAAACACATTTATACACCAATCAAATGCAATTTAAACACCACTGCTGTTAAACTTTTTAATACTCTTAAATGCCTTTTAATTTAGGTTAAAACTATTGAACACAAATCATTTTATTTAAAAAAATGTAAACATTTAAACACAAAAACATTTTAACGTGTCACAATTAAACACTATTAATACACATTTGCATATCTAAACACTGTTTAAACACCATTAAATACATTTAAACACCAGTAAACACAATTACTCGCGTTTAAATACATTTAAACCCATTTTCCCATGATTAAACACAATTAGAGATTTAACACACCATTCAACACAATTTAAAACATTTAAATCCCTTTTTTTAAGGTCAAACACCTTTAAACACTATTCAACACATTTAAGCGCAATTAAACATCAGTAAACAAACTTGTATATTATCTAAACACCATTTAACATATTTGAACCACAGTAAACACATTCACACACCATTAAACACCATTACACACGACCATTAACCTACGTTCAACTCGAGTCGCTATTAATACGCTATTAATAGTATTAAAGCGTTTTAATACTGAACCGCTGGTTCAGAATATATCACGTGGCGTTGGTAGAAAAAGTAATGCTTCACTTGAGTGTAAGTCCGTCCTCCTCTGAGCTCAATCTGTGACATCGCAAACCACTTCGGTCCAATCACATCCGATATGCAAATGTAGTGTATGATGTCACACAGAGTCTACGTACAAAACTCAATCTTTAACTCCAGTTGAATGTAAAGTATGCGTTTAATTAAGTTTATTTGAACATCTCATCTCTGATGATGGCATTTTCTTTAACAACTAAAGAGCTCCCTGACTGTTAAAAGTTTTGGCACCCCAGCCCTAGGTCATTTTCTGTTTTTATGACCCTGCTTTGATGTTCGTTGAGGCGAAACAGAGCACTTAAAAAAAAATTTAATCACTGAAGCCGCCACAGCTTGTTCTCTTGTCGATGTCATCTGTTTTCAATCCGAGCATCAGAAGTTTGAAAATCCTCTTGTTAATTCGCGTGTCTCCGCCTGGAAAGCCGTATTAGACTCAGAAACAAGACACGTACATAGCTGTGTTCACTTTTAATCAAGTTTCCAACCACTGTGTCTGATTAAGTAACTAGCTCTGGCTGTGTTCTCTCTCTCAAACACGTGTGTATATACACACACACAACACCCTCTTTTCTCTTAGCAGAACGGTTATTAGTCGCTCTGTAAACCGAACACTACAGGAAGTGCTCTGTTTTCATTAAATGTGGTTCTGCTGGTGGAGCCATCTGGATCAGAGCTGCATCTTCAAAGCCCAGCACGTAAACACCGTTAACCCATACTGTCGTTCTTATTAGGAGGAGCCGTCCCCGCCTCGTCCGGAGGCGTACCCCATCCCTACGCAGACCTACCCCAGGGACTACTTCACCTTCCCAGCCTCCAAATCTCAGGACAGGATGGGACCAGGACCCGGGCAGGTCTGGCAGGGCGGCGAGCCCGAGCTTCTTCCTCCCATGGACGAGCATCTCCATAACAACA
Organism: Dolichallabes microphthalmus; assembly: GCA_026413445.1. Classification (NCBI taxonomy): domain Eukaryota; kingdom Metazoa; phylum Chordata; class Actinopteri; order Siluriformes; family Clariidae; genus Dolichallabes; species Dolichallabes microphthalmus. The sequence continues at coordinate 9,400,883 of JAOTQY010000032.1, forward strand.
TGGCTATGCAGGTTAGCCAGGACAACATGTGCATGCAGACCAATGTGTTTTCTAGGGATGTAACCGAATACGAATGTGTTTTCTAAACAGATGTCAATAATAGGCATTCTTGTTTTTGTTTTTTTTTTCTTTATAGAAAGCTTTGCAAAAATGTTCACAGGGCATCCGGGTGAAACTGCATTGGGACTCAGATATGGGGGTTTAAATAATGAGAAATGAAAATCAGTTGGGAGCAAAAACCCAAGCAAAGCATTTAGTTGACTTATCCACAGTTTTATTAAAGGTCACATATTTCTTTAAAAAGTCTCAGAGTGAACCAAAAGTATGTTTTAATGCCCCACCTGAGATACTCCTCAAATTCTCAAACTTCCTGATGTTCCACTCCTCTTGTTTCAGTATCTATGTAAAAGAGCTCCTGTCGAGCCACGCCCATCAGCAGCCTGAAGAATGGTATCTTCGTAAATGAGGTCACAGTAGGGTCTAAGTCTAATTTGCTTGTTTACGCCCTGACCAATATTTCTAAATATTATAAATATAGTCACAAGCGATGACTCTCCCAGACCTCTCACAAAGTTTGAATGATGAAGCTTAGGCCACACCCATTAAGAAAATTTCCAACTAAGATACAAATGACTAAACAGGCACACCGAAGAAAAACCTTTAGGGATTTTTATATATTTAGGCTTTAAATTTTAAATAAGCCTTATATTGAGGTTTTGTGTGTTTCAGCGAGTAGCACGCTCTCAGGAGGAGCTGTGCGACGTTCCCACTAGATACCCCGGCGATCGAGTGCGGCAGGACGACCTGCTCCACCTGCAGCAGCAGCAGCGTGAAGCAGAGTACCAGCGCGGTGGAGATCCCTGGAACCACCACGTCTCCTCCTCTGTGGAGTCCAGCACCTCCAGCCAGGAGCACCTCAACTACCCCATGTCGACCTCCAGCAAAGGCCAGAGCAACCACAAGAGCGGCGCCGGCCGCTGGAAGACCCCCGGCGCACCCGGCGCCCCGGTCGGAGCGCCCCAGCCGTCTCGTACGGACCTGCCCCCACCTCCTCCTCCACCTCCACCTGCGATCTACGACTACGATCCGCAGACTGACCTGCCCCTACCCCCGCCTCCGTCGGTGACCCAGCAGCAAGCCGCGGTCGACCGCAAGAAACGGGAAGAGCAGCAGCGCTGGTATGAGAAGGAGAAGGCGCGGCTGGACGAGGAGCGCGAGCGCAAGAAGAGGGAGCAGGAGAGGAAGCTGGGGCAGATCCGCAACCCCGCAATGCCTCCACCTGTCCTGCACAACAGCACCCAGCACCAGCCGATGCCCCCACCTCAACAGATCCCTCAACCGTACCTGCCCCCGGCTCAGCCGCCCCAAACACAACAACTTCCCCGCCCCGAGAAGCTGCCCACTCTTCCTCGAGCTGCTCCTCCTCCCACTCCTCAGGACACGGTGATCCGGGACATGCAACCTCAGCAACAGCCGCGCACCATCGAGAGACGCGACCTGCAGTACATCACCATCAGCAAGGAGGAGCTGTCCGCGGCCGACAGCCTGTCCCCCGACCCGTGGAAGAGGGACGCCCGGGAGAAACTGGAGAAGCAGCAGCAGCTGCACATCGTCGACTTGCTCGACAGAGAGATCCAGGAGCTTCAGGCCAAGCCGGAGCGCACGGCCGAGGAGAGCGACCGCCTGCGCAAGCTCATGCTGGAGTGGCAGTTCCAGAAGAGGCTGCAGGAGTCCAAGCAGAACGAGGAGGACGAGGAAGAGGAGGACGACGAAGACGTCGACACGGTGCTGATCATGCAGAGGCTGGAAGCTGAGAAGAGAGCACGGGTGAGGCGCTGCAGGGCGGTTACGGTCACCGTGACCGAGATCAGGATGTAAGATAGTGTTACCTATGAATAGTTCCAGCGATAGATGGAGGCAGGAGTGTTGTAAGGGTACGTGCACAATAAAGGCCCATTCGCTGCTCATATTCGTTTTAATTTTAGGAAACAATTGACCACCTAAAAAAAACCTAAAATGTACCAGATTGTCGTATCGGTGTCTGAACTCAAAGTGCGTCATTATGCAAACAAACCTAAAAGAAACATCACAATGCTTCATGTTTTTGTAACTATTCATACACAAATTCATTCCCTTTTATGTTTTAGAATCCGGAACTTTTTTGAATTCAAATCTTTCAACGATCTTAACTGTCATTCAGATGAAACTCTGTCGATTTAGATTTCACATGAAAAGACATTTTTAAAAAAGTGTATTATTACTAAAATGCTAAATTGTTAAGATGCTGCGACATGAATTTGACCTGGTTACGGACACTACAGATTTTTTTTTTGCTTTTTAACCTTTTACAAAATAAATAAATGAATCAATACATTTAAGAAAAAAAGTTTTTATAGGTCATATGCCTTTATGACGTTACTTTTAATATCAGTACTGATAAAGAAATAGGAATCATTTGCATTTTAAATTATTATTGTTTGAAGCGAGAAAAATGTGCATTTTTGGGGCTCATATAAACTAATCTCCCCAAAACAGCTGGAGTTAGCACCTTTTAAATGTTTAGTGGAGCAAGATTGGTCACTTCCATGCTGCATAAACTTCAGAAGTAGCTTCTTAGGCCGCACAATTTTTGTATTATATGTACAGCATAAAATGAATTAAACCAGCACCGGTACTGTGTTTTGCCCGTCAATACATGGCACATTACAATCCTGAGCAAACAGAGGACACGTTCACATTCAGGCCCTTTAATGAGCTTGAAAATAAAGTATACTTGGAGTCTAACTTAACCAAAAAAAAGAAAAGTTTAGCATATAGTAATATTCAAAATTTCAATATGTTGTGCGGCCCAGATAACTAGCCAGCTAACCTCGGATTCCATGATCGTAAGCTTTACACTATTAATCCTCTTATCTGCGCCTCTCGCAGTGTGCACGTACCCACGTGTTCGCTTGCAAGCGTTAGTTTTGCACTTCCATGCATGTAACCTGGAGCTGAATGCAGTCCAGACCGAAAACGAAATCTTTTTAATGCTTTTTTTTGTTGTTGTTGTTATTATTGCTGTAGTTAAGTTTTCAGCGTTAGGATGAATGTTTGTTTGTTTTTTTTTTAAATCTGTATTTTATTTATAATTGTTTAGTTTTTTTTGCGATGTGCACATGCACCATGCTTACGTCATTGCTTTGCCATGCTGAGCTGCTGATTCCCGCTGCACTAGCGAGAGGGGGAGGGGTTTCCAGGCTGCCGGATGTCAGTCAAGCACCGCCCCGCCCCCTGAAACCCATGCTTCCATCTCCTCACGAAGCGCCACGACATCTCTGATTTACTTTCACCAAGAAGTCTAACTCATCATAGTCTGATCTAATCCTGATTCGCTAAACCAGTTCTCACTGGGACGAAGGACTTCTAACCAGGCACGGCCATTATTTAATGACCTCCTCAGTTAAGGACGAGCTAGTTCCTCTGAAATCTGCTGAATTGGCTAGGAGTTCTCAGGAATCGTCTTGTTTGAAGGTTTTAAATTCCTGAATACGTTTATTTATTTATTTTTTAATCTACAGTATCTGTGGCGTTTTAGTGTGTTTTAAATCAGGGCAAGAATTTCAACTTGTCTTATTGTAAAGAAAAGAGATACAATGGAAAAACCTCCAGCCCGTTAAGAGGTTTAAAGGCCGTTGTTGAAGATGAAGCTGATGAGTTGAGCAACGGCGCTAAAATATGCAACAATGATTAGCCAGTTGTTGTTTTTACGACACCCGGGACGTCTCCCGGGGTTTTAGTCGAACCGGGTTTAGATTTGAACCGTAAACCTTTTTAGAGATGAGAAATAGACATTGGAGACTTAAACCTATCTAGGAAATGTTTTTCTAGGAAATGTTCCTTCCTCCTGGAGAAGATCAAAAAGTCTTTGTATTACGGTATGTATTATCGTATTACGGCGTCGTACTTTAGAAACTCCATCGTTCTCAAGTCGAGGCCCTTCCTGGTTCACTTTGAGCACCGCAGATACTCTGTATGAACACATTGTATGGATTAAAAGGTTGAAACTTACGGATTGAAACACGTGACTAGGTCACGTAGTGCAGTGGAGTCGAAGCCAGTGTCATTTTTTAAAGTGATGCCACTAATGTGATCTCTATGAGACGCAAGCGGAACGGATAGCGCTGCTGTCCGTGGGGTTTCTTACAAAAATAAACGCGCACAAGTCCTCTCAACAGCCTCCCCCCCTCTTATGAAGTTAGACACAAAAATAAAATAATAATAGCTTGATGTTTTCCAGGGAAATGTTTGGTCATGCTGGAGACTCCTCTGTATAGATAAAGTGTAGCGCATAAGGTGTAGTCCTGCGGTGTAACACGGCCTTATTCCTGCCGCTGACGTGTCCCGGAGGCTGCAGACAGACGGACAGACAGACCTACAGACGGACACACCCACTCCACCGTACCGCCTGTGTTAGCCGCCAGAGTCCGATATTTTCCCTTCTATGGTCAGCCGAGCGCTGTGTTTGAAGAGAAAATGTTCCTGGTGTTTTCCTGGAGTAGGAGACGGTGTTGGAATGATGGTTGGGCCAGTTTCATGCCAGCGTGTGTTTTTCCCGACAAGGAAGCATGCCGCGGGCGCTAATCAATCCCACGCTGCCCAGGAATGTCCCTGGCAGCGGCGGCGAAACAGTTTTCACTTTTATCCTCTCTTTCCCCTTACACTCTCACCTCCTCTTCCTACTTTCTATTATTTTTTTTTATTTTTTTTAGATTCTTTCTCGCGACTTGTAATTCCTGCTCTTCCTGCGCTCTTCTTGATGGTTTCTTTCTTCTTCTTCTCCTCCTCCTCTTCTCTTCTTCCTCTTCCTCTTCCTCACCGCAGCAGACTGCTGTCCCAGCAATCTCTGTTCTAGACTTGGTACGTTCTCTCGATCTTAATGACACTCTCTTCCTGTTTCTTCCGACTCCACCCGTGTCTCCTCTCCGCTCCATCTCTTCCCCCCCCGTCATGTGGTCGTCTGGTTTCGCACTCCTCTCTCTTTCGGGGCTTTTATATCACATAATATAACATAACATAACATATATCTATATAACGGGAAGGGGGAGCTTCCACAGGGAATCCATCCTGGGCTGTGCGTCGCTCTCGTTCTTTTTTTTTTTTATTCTTTATTTTGTCGGATAAACCTGATGCTTAACCTTAAATTTGCTTTGGTTAACTTGAATAATTGTTAAGATCCTGAATGACACGATCCGATCTAAATAAAAACAATTTAAAAAAAAAAAAAAAGAGGGGTGCCTGCTCCTGCTCCTGGAGAGCTGGGTTTGGGAAGCTCTGTGGATTTCCGAAGCTCTCGTTTCAGTGTGGTTGGACGTGAGAGGGCTGGTTGGTGCATGATCTATTGGCCCCCTCTCTCTCTCTCTCTCTCTCTCTCTCTCTCTCTCTCTCCTGCAGCGTGAGCCTGGACGCATGCTCAGGTCACCGCCTCACGCCTCTCTCTCTCTCTCTCTCTTGGTCTTTATCTCTCCTCTCAGCTTTGTCCATGCTGCTGTGCTCCTCATCTGTGCCGTGCTCTCTTTTTTTCCCTTTCAGGGTGTCGTTGCCTCACGCGGTCTGCGTGTCTGAAACGTGTCTGTGATTGTTCTTGTGATCACCGAGTGTTAACGTGCGGTTCCTGCATGTACGATGTGTAAAACTCATGTCGGGAGTCACAGTTCAGTGTTTTATATCGGTGCATGTGTGACTGGTGTGTGTGTGTGTGTGTGTGTGTGTGTGTGATGTGACTAACTGTCCTAGTAGTGGCACAATTATTTACCCAGGTGACATTTTTACAGCATAAAAACAGTGTGTGTGCTAATTCGACTATCCACCGCTAATCACATGAATCCAAAGTACTGTACTGTACATCACACCGTTTGTGATTTAGCTTGTGCGTCAGGTTTAGCTGGTACAGCGTGTAAATTTTACATGGTATTTGCCTCAGCGTGCAAAGAGTTAAAACGTACCGACCGCTCGTACGTTCATCCGGGAGCCGTTTATTGATTTAGTGAAGGCGTAGCACCGCGGGTGCCGAGAATGTTAGCAAGGACGGTAGCAAGAAAAAAACGGAGCCGCTTTCAGTTTGGTTTTTAAAGCAGCCGGTGCCAACCGGTGAGGTTTAATGTCTATTTATTTCATATTTTACTTCATTTACATTTTTTCCCCAAACGTTTTGATTGTTTTTATATGCGGAAATGGGTAACATTGGTCATATGTTTGGGCGGATTATCCGCATTTACATTATTTCCTATGGAACAATGCGTTTCACAATAAGAAATTTCGCCTCAAGTTCTCGCCCCCGGAACGGATTAAATTCATATGTCTAGGCTGAATGTTTCAGACGGTACGGATGAGACTCGCCAGGGGTCTGCCGATACGATATCATCACGATACCCAAGTGCAGATTCAATTTAATTAGCCCCCCCCCCCCAATTCAATATTAATTGTTTTCTCAACTCTGAACAAAAAGGCGCTATTATTATTATTATTATTATTATTATTATTATTATTATCAAATAATTTGCTCCAATGTGAGTGCTCCTCCTACAGGATCATAGAGGAACTACAGCGTTTTACCACCTCAAATGCAAACGTATGCAAGTAAAAAAAAAAAAAAAAAAAAGATTTCTTTTGGAAAATCGCTTCTGGATCTCACGTGGAAAAATTTCAAATTTTTTTTGTCCACCATTTGTAATAAAAACCCTGTCGATGTTCTGTTTTGGTGATTTGAACACATCGAGTTTGTAGCCGTCTCCTCAGCTAATAAAAATAAGAGGGGAAAAAATCTGACTCCGCCCACTTTCCTATAACCACTACCATTACAACTATTTGATGGTGATGTGACGGAGAGACGATGCAGCTAAATAAAAGAAGGCATTTGGTTTTACTCGGTGTGAGCGCAGGGTAAGTAGGAAAAAAAACACGCGTCAGAACCGTTTATATTCCCTAATAACCCCGCGCGGTGATTTAACACGTCCGCGGCCTCAAGTCCAAAACAACGGTAGCGTGTTTACAGCCTTTCAGTTTTTCCCTTTTTGCGCCGCTTTAAGATCCCTAATTACAGGAGGATCGTCATGTAATCGAGAACCGTTTGGTCTGAGATATTTTAATCAAACTGCCCATTTTCATGTTATATTTTTCATCTTAGTCTTTAAACGAAGGAAAGCGCGAACCAGACTGGACGTCTGGGCCAATTATGTCTAAGAGGATTCTTTTTTTATTTTTTAACACACAAAAGCCGAGCGAGTTGTGTTTGTGTGTGTGAGTGTGTGTGTACACACCGAGTATACACTTTCTCCAGCCTCAACCAGCTACAGACTCTGAGTCAGAAAGTTTCCAACTTCTCATGAAGTGAATAAAAAACATTTTAAACCTGAGGTGCCGCATTAAAAACAAAGAAAAGGGAAAACGATCTGTCTTGAGTAGGACTAGACGTAGCAGAATTAAATTCAGTGGAAAGACGAGCGTTCAAGTCAAACCAGGACTTGGTGACGTTTTCAGAACACCTAAAGCACGGTATGGACCCGGTGTCCTGAGAGAACCTTCTACCTTGATGGTGTCCAAGCAGTAGTGAGACACTGGGATTAAGTGCATTAGTGTAGCGGGGGATTATATAGAGACACAAACTGAGTTTTTAATCATTTTACGTTTTGAATTATGCACAAACAAAAGTCTCAGTTTGCCTCGAACGCACCTCGTATGAATGACGAGCAACATTAATCAGAAGATAAAAGGAATTGTTAAGAAATAAAAAATCAAAAGACACCATTGAAACATTTTTCTCGGTTTTAAATTTCCTCGTACTTCTTAAAATGTATTTACTTTCCTGTTCGAGTAAAAGTTGCTGGATATTCGAATACACACACACACACACACACACAGCCAAGCAGAGCACCCGAACAGACGGAGCATTGACGGGACAATTTTTTAGTTTGTCATTCATAATTAATGTGCCACTACCAGGACCGGAACAAACGCTCATGTTGAGGTTTTACACACTGTCCTATGCTCATCTTATGTGTGTGTGTGTGTGTGTGCCTCATCAGCTGCAGGACGAGGAGCGGAGGCGGAAGCAGCAGCTCGAGGAGATCCGTAAGCGCGAGGCAGAGGAACGGGCCAGACAGGAGGAGGAGAGACGCCGGAGAGAAGAGGAACGAGCCAGACGAGAGACTGACGAGAAGGTACACCAGGCTGAGTGACCTGAGAGAGAGAGAGACACTCGGGAGAGTCACGCTCAACACTCAGTGCCTCAAATACTGTACGCTGTGTCTAGTACAGGGTTGTTTTAAATCATGGTCGAGGGACGGAGGTGTTCAGGAGGAGAGCACAGTGTTCTGTATTGTACATTTAAGAACAGATGACGATCTTTATTTACATTTTTTAGGTTGATGTTGCGTCTCGTGTCGTTACTAAAAGCTCTGCGACAATAAGATTAGCTTATATTCATATGATAAAGGCTCCAGACTGAAATGTGAAATACAGTACACCACTGACTGGTGAGAACACGTCATCACTACTAAAAACACCTCAAACCTGTAAGTAAACAATCCCAGTGTTACAAACCCGAATACGGACCCCTAAACCCGTACACGCGCAGGAGCCTGTTGATCTTAAATGGCGATTTTATCACAGTGAAATAATATCGACCACTTTGTTGAATATTTCACTTGTACCCCATAATGTACTGTAGTTTGTACATGATTTCAACACATATCTAAACCGGAAATAGTGCACTTTACGGCGAAACGGATACGGCGCGAATGTCGAGTCGGAATTTGCATCTTTAACCGTACAGTACATAGACTTTATTAAAACAGCATAGAAACGCCACAATTTAGACTTTGTTTTTCTATTGTGTAAGGAAGAATGATTTGAATTCTATACTATATCATCACGATACCTATGTGCCGATTCGATCTGTACTGCGATTGTGTCACGATTTTATAAATATCCGTTTCTTTTTTGTTTCGATTCTTTACCATTATAAATAAATGCAGCTTATAATTCACTCCTGTCACACAGGACGCTGTGCTGCCTGCTCATCTGTGAAGAATAGTTTACAGTGCGCCACCTGCTGTTGGCGTAAACGGGAATGGCGACATTTTACCACCTGATACAAACGTGCATATCCAAGTGAATAATAAGAACATGAATAACTATCGACATGAGTTGCCGCAGAAAAGAATCGTGATATAATAACCGGATCGAACCGAATTTTTCCAACATCTCGAGTATGCAGTTGGGTAACATGGTCGGAGGTAGCTTAGGTAGGGGAAGCTTAACGTTTAAGCTGTTGGACGACTGATTGGAAGGTCCCAGGTTCAAACCTCAGCACCACCATCACGGTTGGGGGCCCTTGAGCGAGACCCCTAACCCTCGGCTGCTCAGATGTATATAATGAGATAAGAATGTGAGTCTCTAAGGGCGTCTGCTAAATATGCCGTAAATGTAACGTTAAGCTCGAACGGATAGCTAGCAACTTATGCGTGCTAACAAACTTTGGTTTGACAAAACCGTGTGTTTAAATTAAACTATTTCGAAATGAAGATCAACCCTGAACAAAGTGCGGACTTTGTTTCATCTCCAGTCTTGAAGTTCACACCTGTTTCGAAAAATGTCTAACATGACTAATTGGCGTTCCCAAATTGCCCATAGTGTGTGAATGGGTGTGTGAGTGTGTGTATGTGTGTGTGCCCTGCGATGG
>JAOTQY010000032.1:9523375-9540722 GCA_026413445.1 Dolichallabes microphthalmus
TGAGAGGAAAACAGCATCACCGGGATTCGAACCTGCGATCCCCAGATGATAGGGCGAGTGCTTTAACCCACTGCGCCCCTCGGAGGCCGCCTGTAGCTCCTCTCTTAACTTGCACTGTCTCAGCCTGTCTCTTTGCTGTCTTTGTCTTTTGTTTTTTTCCCCTTGTGTCTCTTTGCCTGTCTTGCTTATCTCTGTTTTGTCTTCAAGATTCAAAAGTGCTTTACTGGCATGACAAATATTTACATCTGTATTGCCAAAGCTTAGAGATAAGGCACAAGAAAATAACAGGAGTAGAAAAAACAAAACAAAGAATAATAGTATAGGAAGAGTAATAATAAATGAATGTATATAAAGGAAGAGTTCAGACATTTAGTCAAAGATGAAGTGACTCTTGTCATGATCAGAAAAATTAAGTATGATTGTATTTGTTTTGCTTAATATTTCTCTGTAGTTCATATCAAAAATTGCAGGGGGTGCAATCTTCCTAAGGTTAAGAAAAGCAGAAAAACACTACTAATGATAAGTAAATAATGAAAAACTGCAGGGTTTGATTATAGATTTATTCAGCACGTGTACTTTGAAGGAAAGAGACATGACGTGGTGGATTGTGGGTAATTTCCCCGAGCCAACCTGCACCGCCTGGTTAGTGTTAGTGGAAACGAGTGTGTTTTTATTGTGTGCTGTCGCTCTCAGGTACTGGGTGTTCAGGTCCTGGGGTCGAGTTGGGACCACGATCGGAGGAAACAAACTGGAGAAGTTTTATGACAAGAACTCGGCCATGGACAACTTCCGCAGTGTGTACGAGGAAAAGACGGGAAACTGCTGGACCTCGAGCAGCTTCACCAAATACCCTAATAAGTTTTATCCTCTGGAGATTGACTACGGGCAGGTGTGTGTGTGTGTGCTTTTCATTGGCTCTTCATCGCTCTTTTTCCCTCATCATGTGGCGCGAGTCTGGTCCATGTGCTGAAGTGCTCAACTTCGAGTCCTTTATCATTCTCTCTGCAGGACGAGGAAGCGGTGAAGAAGCTGACGGCCAGTAGCGGCACCAAGTCCCGGCTCGCCAAACCGGTTCAGGAGCTGATCCGCACGATCTTCGACGTGGAGAGCATGAAGAAGGCCATGGTGGAGTTTGAGGTGAGCGGCTCGTAGAAAACCTGATACTACGCTGTGACGTCTTCTGCACCAGTTCCTTAGGAAGTGACTGGCAGGAAAAACGTCTGTCTCTTTCACACCTCTTTCTCCATGTGTCTGGCTCCTTCTCCTTCTTTTCTCTCTTCTTTTGCCATTTCTTATGTCTCTCTACATCTTTTTTTTTCTTTGTTTCTCTCTCTTAGTCCGTTTCTTTGTCTCAGCCTCTCTCTTTGTTGTCTTTGTCTTTTTTTTTTTCTTCTTCTTTTTGCCTCTTTGCCTCTCTTGCTTTTCTCTGTGTTGCATTCAAGATTTAAAGACGCTTTATTGTCATGACAAATATTTACATTTGTATTGCGAAAGCTTAGTGATAAGGCACAATAATAAAAAAAAACTGAATTGAAAGAGTATCGAAAGAGTAATAAAAAAATAAATGGGTATAAAAAAAGAATCCAGACATTTAGTAAAAGAGAAAGTGACTCATGGACATTTTGTAAAAAAAAAAAAAAAAAAAGCATATATAGATATATGTACACTATAATAATAACAGTGATTAGTGTGTGTGAGATATGGTGTGTGTGTGGTTACTCGCTGCCTCTTATTTGGTGGCAAGTGTGTGTTTCACTCACTCACTTTTCCCCCTCTGTCTGTCTCTCTCACTCACTTCTTCCCTTTTTATTCTCTTTGTCTTTTGTCCTCTGTCTCACTCTGACCCCTGGCTTTTTTCCTCCATCTGTTTTCCTCCCTCCTTTTCTGTATTTTTCTTCTTTGTTTTTCTTCGTCTTTTGCTCTCTCTCCCTCACCATATTTTTTCCCCTCCATCTGGCCATTTCTCCCTCACTTTTTCCCCCTGACTGCCTCTCTTACTGACTTTTTTCTTTTGATGCTCTCTCTGTCTGTCTGTCTGTCTCTCTCTCTCTCTTTTTTTTCCTCTTTTGTTTCAATCTCTCTGTGGCTTTTTTTTTCTCTTTTTCCCCCTCTTTCTCTCTCTCTCTCTCTCTTTCTTCTTCTTCTCTCTTTATTCTTTTTCCCCCTCAATCTGTCTCCCTTTCTCACTTTTTCTCTTCCTCTATTACTCTCTCTTTCATCTTTGTTTGGCTTTCTACATCTGACACTTTTTTTCTTCTCCCTCTGGCCATCTCTCTCTCTCTCTCTCTCTCTCTCTCTCTGTTTTGCATTAACCACATCAGCTTTGTCTCAGCTCTTTGGTGATGTAACTCTCTCCCCACAGATCGACCTGCAGAAGATGCCTTTGGGGAAACTGAGTAAGAGGCAGATCCAGAGCGCGTACTCTCTCCTCACTGAGGTCCAGCAGGTCAGTGTGTGAACGTTCGACACGCCCCCTCTGGCAGATTAGACGACATCACTGCTGCTGTGATGTTACAGCAATGGCATTTGCATGAGCAGAGAGAGAGATGATGATCTCCTGGATTGTTTGATTTGTCTGTCTGCGTATTCAGGCCGTGTCCGATAGCGCTCCCGAGGCCGTGATCCTGGACCTGTCCAATCGCTTCTACACTCTGATCCCGCACGACTTCGGCATGAAGAAACCCCCGCTGCTGAGTAACCTGGACTACATTCAGGTGAGGCGTCGGAAATGAGTCAGGAGTCCTGATGTACGTGTGTGTGTGTGTGTGTGTGTGTGTGTGTGTGTGTGTGTGTGTGGGAAAGGGCTGGGAAATGGATGAGTGTTTTGTACGAGCATTAAAAGTGTAAGAAATGGAAAAGATCTTTTATTATTTTCAGAGTAAAACAATGGAATAAGGGGGGAGATTGTGTTAAATAATGATCTCGATAAAATCGTAAAATTGCAGATTTCTCCATATACAGGCGTTTAATGCATTTTGATTTTAAATTAAGAAATATACAAATGCTACGGTTTCAGATTAGGTATCAGAATTCAGTTATCTATCCGTGTACAAATGTGAAGAAATTTCTCGCTTGATTTCACTGATTTTGCTGATATTAGAGCATAACAGCACTGGCACATTTTATCTATATGCATCACAAGTGGTTCTAGTACTCGAGTTGCGCCCTTGTGAATCACAGCCGTGTTGATATTCTGCACAACAGCACGACCTCGAGTATTGATATTGCTTTTATGCGATCGTTCCACAGACGTCATTTATTATCAACATATTTTGATTTGTTGGTTTATTTAACCAGTTACTTTGGCGACAGACGGAACCGGTTATTAGAACACCTGGGACGCCGAGTGATGCATGAAAGTTAACCGTCCCAGTGCTGTTGTGCTCTATGATCAGTACTCATGGAATGGATCTCGTCTAATCAGATGGGACTTACTTAATTACGTACAGTATGTACTACATCATTAAAGGCAGGTGACTTATATTCTGTGCAACGTTTCCCCGTCTCTCAGGCCAAAGTGCAGATGCTGGACAACCTGCTGGACATCGAGGTGGCGTACAGCCTCCTGCGCGGCGGAACCGAGGACAACGAGAAGGACCCGATCGACATCAACTACGAGAAGCTCAAGACAAAGATCGAGGTTTGCTCATTACTGTGTAAAAAAATAATGAATCTCGTTAAGCTAGCGTGGTGTCCTGAGTGTGTAGTGACGTCGGTGATGTCGTTGTGCAGGTGGTGGATAAATCGACAGAAGAAGCCCGGATCATTCGACAGTATGTGGCGAACACACACGCCGCCACGCATAACACCTACACCCTTGAGGTGGAAGAGGTAGGAGGAGTTATACTATACCTATATGTTTAGCGTGTACGTTTTCACACGGCGATATTATGTGCAAAACATGTGATCTTGTGTCCGTTCAGATCTTCAAGATCGAGAGAGACGGGGAGTACCAGCGTTACCGCCCCTTCAAAGAGTTACCGAACCGCCAGCTCCTGTGGCACGGCTCTCGCGCAACCAACTACGCCGGCATCCTGTCTCAGGGTCTGCGCATCGCCCCGCCCGAGGCTCCTGTGGTACGTAAACAAAGAAGTGCATCAGTCGTGAGACAAACGTTTCCTCATGCTGAGAAAAGGATGAGTGATGAGAGCTCTGTCAGTAAGTCCAGGGGGTGGAGTTGGAGTTGGACCTGGACCTGATCAGGCTTCTCATCTTCAGGTATGCAATAATTTTAGCAAATAAAGACAATCTGGTCCAGCTCCGCCCACTGGATCTGCAGCAAGGAGCCTGTGTTACAGAAACTGCTTTCTAACATACACTTTACACGGAAGTTCAGTGTTTATGGCGTCAAAGTGTAACTCGAGGCGGGGGGGGTTAGCACCTCCAGGGTCAAGGGTTCGATTCCTGTGACAGGTTGGTGTGCATGGAGTTTGCATGTTCTCCCCGTGCTCGGTGGGTTTCCTCCAGGTTCTCCGGTTTCCTCCCACAGGCCTAAGATATGCTGATTCCAAATTGATCGTAGTGTGTGAAGATGTATAGAAGGTTAAATAAATGAAAAAGTAGGTCAGATTTTAAAAGTTTGGTAGCTAGTAATCAGTAAGAAACTCGTCTGATCCGAGTGTTCGCTTTATTAACACTGATGCAGGAGGAATAAAAATAAAGTTGGTGATGAAGAGGGTGCTGTAGCTATCGCTGTAGCCTTGGAGATAAAAAAAAAAAGACAACAATTTGAGCTGCACTTGTGACTCGATTGTTGTAGTTGAAGTCCATGAGGCGACTCGTAACTTTACAAAAACAGATGTTATAATTATCAGTGGAAAGCCAAGCGAAGCAAGTTTACATATATTTTTGGTTTTTTTTGCATTTTGTGCAAGATTTAGTGAAGACTTTGCACCACGGGTCCCAACCCAAGAATGTTAGCAAGAAAAGGAAAAGGGAACCGCTTTCAGTTTTGTATTTAAAGCAGCCGGTGCCGAGAGGAATCATTAATCAAAGTTAAGTGAGGTTTAATATCTATTTATTTCATATTTTGCTTCATTTACACATCTTTTCTAAATATTTTGTTTTTAGCTGCAAAGATATGATGTTAGTGTTGGAAATTGGTCAAATTAAGCAAATTATCTGCATTTACATTATTTCCTATGTGAAGGTGCATTTCACGATGCTTAATTTCGCCTTAAGAATTCAATTAAATTCATTAATTCATTTAATTAGTGGTGTATGCGAAGCAAAGCATCACTTGTATTATCTCTCAAGCATATTATCTTTATTTTTTTTCCCCCAGTACGAATTTTGGTACGTAACTAGTCCCATACCATTTTGTTTTAGACCCGTGAAAGATGTATCAAGTCGTCTAGCTTATTCAGGAATGGGGTGCCATGCATTTTCTAAATGAGACCCAAGCAAGCTGTGTCAGAACATACGCCGCAGGAGGTTATAAGTTGTACCCCTGGGGTGCAAGAGGTGGCCAAATTTGCCCCATTGACATATAATGGCGAAGATTCTCCCCAATGAAACAGGAATTGCTCACAGTTGCATTCCCTGCTATGGTAACTTTCATAGGAGCTTTGAAACGGAACCTAACTGCGGATCCCGTTGCCATGGAGACCACGGCAAGCACCACTCACATTTTCTTTAAATTCCCCTCCTCTTGAACTAATTTTCTGTGTCGTTTCTTTCCCATGTGACTTACAGACAGGTTACATGTTCGGTAAAGGTGTATACTTTGCTGACATGGTGTCTAAGAGTGCGAACTACTGCCACACGTCCCAGGCGGATCCCGTAGGCCTCATCCTGTTAGGAGAAGTCGCTCTCGGCAACATGTAAGTCGCTTCTGTTTTCCGTTCAGATCATGATGTGTGAGTCAGGTTGTATAACGAGAATGTGTTGTGTTTTTCTTGTTAAAGGCACGAGCTTAAAAAGGCTTCACACATTACAAAACTACCGAAGGGGAAGCACAGTGTGAAGGGTAAGAGCTCCTGAGTGTTAGTTGTATAAATACTTAAAAAAAAAATTTTTTTTTAATAGAATCTGTAAAATGAAATGCCTCTGGTTTGCTTTGTTATAGGCTTGGGAAAGACCGCTCCTGAGCCCAGTGCGACGGTCTCTCTTAACGGAGTGGACGTGCCGCTGGGCAAAGGCGTCAACACGAACATCGACGACACGAGTCTGCTTTACAACGAGTATCCTTCCCACCGTGATCATTTGTTATTTCTTTCAATTAAAGAGAGCGTAGTGGCACAGCTCAGAATCACAGCCACATTATGTATACTTTTTATATATATATATATGTTGTTATATATATATATTTTTTTGTGAAGCTAATTTAAAAGTAAAGTATGCTTTTCAGTAGGGAAAACATTTTAGTACAGCATGATGGTGTCCAAGCAGTAGTGAAACACTAGGATAAGTGCATTAGTGTAGCAGGGGATTATATAGAGAAATTAAGGGAGTTTTAACGAAGCGGTGTAAAGTAATGCATTCCTTTCAAATGTAAGGCTGAAAAAGAGCAAGAATTGTTTTGTTTCTGCACTACACTTTTCCGTCATTCTCCTTGACTTCCATTCCTCCAGGTATATCGTGTACGATATCTCTCAGGTGAACCTGAAGTATCTTCTGAAACTTCGCTTCAATTATCAGACGTCTCTCTGGTGAGAGACGCACGCGTCCCTGCGACCCTGATCTCCACAGACCACACACCTTCAAGTTCCTGATGAAGCCCTGATCCCAACTGCACCGTCAGATTAAATACAAGCCACAAGGAGTCCCTGACGTTTATTCACTTTTGCTCTGCTTTAGTCTCAAGCGAGATTTCCTCCGGGTATCCGGTTTCCTCCCACAATCCAAAAACATGCAGATTAAACTAACTGGTGATAGGCTAATCGTCCATAGTGTGTGAATGTGTTGTAAAAATGGGAATAAATACAGTGGATACCATTGGCCTAAACGGTCACTAATTGGTCTACAGTGGTTCCTAGATGGATTGAGGGAGATAAAGAATAGACAAGTTCTCTTGCACCATATATCGTCTATCTACTATATGTGATTTGATGCTAAAGTTAAAGTGGGACTTGATCTGGTTGAGGTGTTTTAAAGGTTTTTGTGGATCCTACCAACAGTATTAGGTAGAACAGTCTTCCATTAGTTTTGTAAACCCATCTCCCCACTTATGTTTGGGCACATTTATGTTTAAACCTTTTTTTTTTTCTTCATTGAAGAGTCTGATCCGTTTTCTTTAGCGAAGAAAGACCAACATACCGTACAGTTTTAGTAACTAATGCTTTTCTTGTACATTTACACGGTTGATTGGATAAGTGGTACTTCTACTAGGATTCCTAGTATTAGGGCTTTTAGAAACGACAAATGTTTGCTTGCTTTCTGTGTACCTCACAGATTTTTTTTCCCCCGTTTTATATTAAGATAAACGGTGAAATCGGTTAATTTTCACAAAGATGTTGAAGTGTGAACATGTGTTTTCTTTGTAAAGCAACATTTTCAACATTTTGCCAGGATGTTCACTGATTGATGTGATTGTAAGATGATTAAAATCTTAATTTGTGTTCCTTATAATTTGGAAATGTGAATAAAAGCAGTACTTTGCCCTGTCACTTTTGTTTGGACATCATTTACGAGGGGGGTATAAAAAATCTTTCAAGATTCGTCCCTCCTCAGATCTGGTCACAGTCGCCGCACGTGCTTTCTCAGAAGCCTTAAAAACCTGGCAGTAGAATTGGCCAATGCCGGTCTGGCCCATGAGGACGAATTCTCAATGCACAATGTCATGAATGTCCAAAAAGACGATGAGCATGCACATGGTCGAGCTGCAGACCTGCCACGCCATTTTCAGTCGCGGAGACTGTGTAGACTGTGGCTTTCGTCTCAGGGTCGTACCCACATGCCAAAGTTTTATCACCTGTAATGATCTTTGATGTGAAGGCTCGGTCATCCATGGCATGCTACCCGAGTTCTTGGCAGACTTTGGCGCTCCTGGGTCAGCAGCCTGAGGATGAATTTGGCAACAACACGTGAGGATCGCCTGGGCTGTTTTGTACGCCACCAACAACCGCAGAGATGTCATCGTGGATGGTCATCACGCGCAAGTTGTCGAACGGGTTGTGCTCGTTCCTGATCTTGTCATCTTCCAGTGATGTTCTTTCGATCTTGAAGCGCGCGTACAACTCAAAACAACTCGCCATCATCGTAAACTTTAAAGACGTCAAATGTCTCTGTGACTGAAACAGATTTGCTCAGTTTGACTCGGAACATCATGTTTGCTCTTTATTTTGTAATCGCAGGCGTGGTAACGCACGGAATCAGAATAGCACCAGTTGTTCAGCTTCCAATGTACACTGGATGGCGTCTTTTGGCACGCTGACTTATGAAGGTCGGCGCGTCCTGTGACTGTGTGCGCTGCCATCTGTTGGTGTGTTACAAAACTAAGTCATGGAACTTTTCGATACCACCTCACCTATGTTCCTGCACGTGTGAGAGAAATGAAAATGGCTCAAGCATTGACTTTTTATTTATTTCATATTTTAAAGTGTATATTGTGGGTTTGTGTGAATTTTTTTTTTTGCCATATATATTACATATTGATTTCTAAGATCATATACATACACATGATCTGAGAAATCAATATATAAGTTTATTTACTACTTCTGGGGTGTGAAAGTTAAACTGATGGCTTCGAGTATTTTCCTTCGGCGTCTTGTTTTCAAACAGCCCTCTCAGCTCGTCTCCTTCCCACAATGCCTTGCGGCAGCCCCGTCTTTGAAAAACCGGCGCGGCTAATTCAAGATGGCGGAGCACGAGCAGCTGTTGGACGAGAGTGAGTGTTTAAAAAAATAAAATAAAAATAATAAAACTAATGCAGCTTTACTAACAAACGGCTAAAATGTTATCGCGTTCATTCAAAAACATTTACACGCACGAATTTGTAAAGAAATATTTGTAAATTTGTTTTTCTCTGGTGCAAAACTAAACCTGTTAGCTGGGAAGCTAACTGCTACCTACTACTATTAGCTAGGTGTTAGCTTTCACAGAGTCCCGCCTTCTTTTCAAGGATTGGTTGAGAGAATTTTTGGTTTGTTCTGTGATTAGTTGAGAGTTCAGCTTTGTGTTTTATCATCCAATCACAAACTGAGGTTGGATTTTTTTTGTGCGTTTAGGAGGCGGGATTTTATATATTATAGGTAGGGAGTATTTTGCGTTTTAAGCTAACTTGCTAATATAAACAGTGTTGTTTAGGTGAACTTTCCAGAGGTTTGGTGGTGGTTATGATTGTAGTGTTGGTTAAGATTATTGTGACCGGGTTATATATGAAATAAGAGAGGCCACAGGTTTAATTTAGAAAGGTTTACGAGTTGACACTTTCCCCCACATATCAGTGGTCCGTGTCGGTGACAGCTGCTGAGGTATTCTCCTTATGAGCCAGCCTCTGTCACAGGCACAGGGCCTTCTGTCTTCAGATGGACCATGTTTATTAAAATGTCCTAATATTTTCATATGCACTTTAATGTGTTATAAGTCTGCTCGGTGCTTGGTCTCATGCTTGTCCTAAATCTTTCAATATTTTCATGATGATCTGTAATTACCCTTTTTTTCTGGTAATAAGGTATACACTAATACCCTTATTCAACATTTTCTTTTGTCTTGGCTTATACTCATACTTGGCTTTAATAGTAAAGGTTAAGATAGATCTCAGAAGGTGAAGACAACCAAAACAAACAGTATAATGATCCCCTTTCCCCACTATCTATCTATCTATCTATCTATCTATCTATCTATATAACTATATATATACACACATGTATACACACAGACGAGAGAGAGACAAAATGTATACACATTTCAGGAAAAGACTTGTATAAATATTTAAAATCTAAATTTATTTGCTATATGTTACTTATTATGTGTGATATTATTAATATTACATTAATATAATATACATTATACTATTTTTTTTCCTTTAAATGTTTATACATTTTAGGCTCTACTCTTAAATTCAGATGAATTCACTCAGTTATTTTGTTGCTGCGTTAATCACAAGAATAGTAATAATATTCATGCTAATATTAATACTCATGCTAATAATAATACTCATATAGTATTATCACGATACCCAGGTGTCGATTTGATCTGTATTTGATGCGATTCTGTAAGTATCACGTTTTTATAATAATCTTAATTCAATATTACTTTGCTCTCTCTCTTCAGATTTTATTACAATTCTAAAAAAATGTATCAAATAATTTGCTTTTATTACGCAGAAAGCTGCAATACCTGATAATCTGTGAAGTTTACCTTCAGGATTATGCAGGAACTGCAACATTTTACCACCTCAAATTTTGTTTGTCACGTACATGACCTCACAGAGCTGAGTGGTTTTTCCTTGTGGGTGCTCAGAATTTCTCCAACAAAAACATACAGATTAGGTTAATCGGCGTTCCCAAATCGACTGGTGTGTGATTGATACACTGTCCAGGGTGTACCCCGCCTCGTGCCCTAAGTTTTCTGGGATAGGCACCAGGCCCACGTGACCCTGTACAGGATTAGCGGTATAGACATTGAATGAATGAACGTACACAACCATATACAGTATGAAACGTAGTGAAATGCTTATCTGACTGGCCGTGACCTAAAATAGAAGGATTTCTTTATGATGAAATAAATTATTTAAATTCATTAGAAAATTTAATATTTCAATAAAATAATATAAAAGTAAGTTGTTGTTTTTTTTTATATAAAAATTATATTAAAAAACATTTTGGCTGAAATTTACAATATTTCGAATTGTTATTAAAAATAAAATAGAATTAAAATAGAATTGTATAAATCATGCAGGACTTATAGACTGGAAAAATTATGTAAACTAAGGTATAAAAGTGTAAGAATATGGAAGTGTAACATTATGTTGTGGGTATGACGGCAGCAGTATTAATGAAAAGTGGAGTATTAAAAATAGTTTGATACTGTTGTGTGTTAGTGTAAACAGATAAATAATTATAAATTATTTTATAATTTTGATTTTGGAGTCAGTGCGGTGAAATGTTGCATTGGCGCACAAAAGAATCACGATTTGTAACTCGCGTTTGTGAAGGATTATTATACAGGAATTTGTGATGCACTTCTTGTGTACTGTATGACAAAATGTAAAATTAAAAAACTCGGTGAAGCTTTCAATTGTTCAATTAAAAGCTTTAGTGACATGACACAAATCAAAAAATCTTGCCCATTTAAAAGAAGAAGCAGAATTTTTTTGTCGTTATCTGGAGTACAACTTCTAAAACGGTGCATTTCAGAAGATTATACAAACAAGAAACATTTTGGACATATGTTTAGACAGTGACTTAAATTTTGATTCCATCACACATTTGCTGTTCAAAGCTTACAGAGGTCAAGGTCGTGTTGTTCCTCTGAGTTTTGGAAATCGACTGACACACAGAGCTCTGATCGACTCACACCATCTTAAAAAGGAAAAATATTTGCTTGCAGTCTTCTGATTTGGAAGAGACGTGGAAGAAAAGAGATGTCCACCTTTATCTTTAAACCATTGACTGTAATGTCTTTAAACCTCCTGAAGGACGTGTAATGTGTGTGTTAGATTAGGGCTGTAACTAGAGCTGCACAATCACATAATTTTGAAATCGCTTCTATTTATTTCATGCTAATATACACGTAGTCTGGAGTTTATGTAGAGTCAGTAATGTGAGGATTTGTGTTTTATTTATTTATTTTAATGTGATTAAGTATTGGCAAACATCCTCTTGATGAGATCATTTGTCCAATATTTTTTGTCTGCTTAGATAAATAGAGAACGGAAATCTTATTAGTTGATATTGTTGTTAAAAATCGCAATCACAATGCTTGTCAAAATAATTGCAATCTGATACAATTGCAATCTGATACAATCTAAAAAGAGAGAAAAACTCTCATTTTTTTGTCGACACAGTCTTTACAGTATTTAAGGTAAAGTAGTGCTGTGCAGTGCCTAGCTCCGATGTTACCATGTTAATTCGAAATCACTCGCCGAACCCAGTGTCGAGAAAACCGCCTGTACTTACAAATAGGAATTCCAGAGGCAGGTTTTTTTCATTTATTTCTTTCTTTTTTAACAGCACAAAGCTTTAAAATCCAGTACATTTGATCACCCTTTCGCAAATACTCATAACGTTTCTTGAAAAAAATAAAATAAAATCTGAAATACTAATTTTATTCGTGCATGTTGCAATTACAATCCTGACGTCGCTTAATCATCTCCAGCGACAACATGGTACCCTGAAGTCTTTTATTCCTTATACTACAGCAGTTTTCTTCTTGGACACTTAAATGTCAGAATTTAACCTCTTATAGTTATACGGTTATAACCAGTTACTTCTTTAACATTGTCTTTTCTCTTTTTAAATGTATTTAACTCTCTAAATTTATAGACAAAAAGCAAAACACCTACTAATTTATTTATTTTTTTAAAAACTGTTAGGAAAAGCTGAAACTCGAGACTCTTTCCATAAAATTTTCACCACAGAAACAATTTGACATTTTTCTAAATAACATTTTTTCCCCAAGTATGTTTATTAATAGTGTTAGATAATAAAAATAGATTACTGTACATGCCGCTTTGAAAGACCTGTTGCTATAGAAACAATAAAGTATTCTATATTAATAAAAAAAAAAAAAAACAGGTGATTTGCCTTGTATTCTGAAATGCTGTTAGATCTGCTGTAACAGAAACAGCTTCTGACCAATTAGAATCCAGAATTTGACCTCACTGTGGTATGTGTGTGTCTAATGTTTTCCTCTTTTTTTTTTAATTATTATTTCAGGCTCTTCAGCTAAGGCTCTTGTCAGCCTAAGAGGTAAGAAAAGAGCTGTGTTAAAATTCCTAGAATAAATGTAAAAACAGATCAAACATTATGACTCGACAAATATTTATTACGTCATGACTTGTGTTTGTTTGTAGAGGGAAGTTTGTCGAACACCTTAAATGAGAAGAACATCCTGTCGAAATCTCAGAACACCAGAGGACGGAGCAGCTACACGACCATGGAGACGGTGAGAAACCTGTCGCACTGTTCATTTTTATTAAAGCATGACTTTAGTAGCATTGATGGTGTTGTAAGTGCTTCTGTTATGTGGGGAGGCTTTTGTGAGACCCTGTATTTAGAATTAGTGTCAAATAATGTGAAAATTAACATTACAATAATTTTCTATATATACATATACGTTTGTTTTTCCCCCTTTCTTTTGACATCAAAGCCAACGAGAAGCTCAAAGAGAAGTCGTTTTTCCTCTGAAGACGAGGAACGATCCGTTAGCTCCAGATCCCCCAGGAGGAGTCAGAGAGTCACCACTGTTCCTCAGGTCAGACAATCAGACCGTGGTGTGGGGTGTACACTGCTAAAAAAGTTGTTCCAAGAAAATAAATGTCTAAAATTCATTATCGCATTTTGTCTTTTGTGCAGAAACTCGCAAGTGTTGCAACACCAGATAAAAAAACCTCACAGAAGATTGGGCTGAGGTTACGAAATCTGCTCAAGCTCCCCAAAGCACACAAATGGTGCATCTACGAGTGGTTCTATTCTAATATAGACAGGTAAGCACTCTGTGTTGTGCCGGGATAGGAAAATAATCACTGACAGCGTACTGGTGTTTTCCTGTAACAGCATGCCTTTGATTGTTTAAAAAATTCTATTTTAGACACCATCAAATACAATTTTATACAAATTACTTAATTACCATTTCAGTGGTTATAATAATAAACCCAAGCACAATAAACTGAAGAGTGCACCCCTTGTTTTTACTAGCGATAATCTATAGAAAACAAAGCTAAATATTTATATTGGGTTAAAAAAAAAAAAAATAAAATAAATGAAATAAAACACAACTCGTATCTTAAGTCCAATTCTTTTAATGTTACTCTCCCCTCCAGGTACGGAGCCTTTTGGGACACGCTGTAGAAACGATAACGAATAATTGTGACTGAAAACTCTGTTCCCTGAGGGAGAGGAACGAGGTACAACACATAACGTATCACGCCCTCTCGTGTCCTGACTGAAGCTATATAGTCTAACCTGTGGTGACGTAGGTGTAGCCCCGTCTATACCTATAAGCCATCGTCACTCAGTTCGACACCCCAGAGTGCAGCCTCATAGATGGCACTCGGCTTTTTTGTTTTGCAACGTTGTACACAGGAAAACTCTTTATTGGTTTTAGTAATGGAACATTCACACAGTTTACGAAAGGCACCATTTCTGGGGCAGTCGAACTGTAAACATCGAGGGCACTTGCTGTAAAGTCCCTGAGAATTCTTTAACACGCCCCAACTGGGGGTTCATAATTTGAAAAGATACACTTGTGTGTGAGGCATGGAGGATTGTGCTTGAGAGACTGTGTTAGGGAAGTGCGGTTAGACGACTCACCAAATGAGGCTGTTGTCGCCAACACCAATAGGTACAGTTAAGCTGATTTTAAGCTCAGTCTTATAATGTAAAATGTAGAGTTGACCAGCAGCACCTAGAAAAACACTACGGAAAAAGGTGTTCACAGCGAGGTGTAGAGCGTAAGAACTGAGAGTCAACCGTGGTGACGATGGCTTATAGGTATAGGCGTGAATATAGATGACTTCAGCCAGGACGCGAGAGGGGGCGTGATGTCCCATACGTTATGTGTTGTACCGAGTGAATCGACTGAAAGGGGACGCGTGTTTTTCTTTTAAATATATAACTATGGTGTGATTTTTGCTGTATCCAGAATGCCTGTTTGAGTTGCTGCCATGGAACATTAATCATCACCTTCTGACCGATCAGAATCGAGTTTTGCTACATGTATTTGAATGATTTGTTTCATCGTGCCTTAACTAATTTTCCTTCTGCATCCCCCCCCCCCCCCCCCCCCCCCCCCTCCCCAGACCTTTATTTGAGGGCGATAATGACTTCTGTTTATGCCTGAAGGAGTCTTTCCCTAATTTAAGAACCCGGAAGTTGACCAGAGTGGAATGGGGAACCATCAGACGATTAATGGGCAAACCCAGGAGGTGCGGTGATGCCATAACAACCTGCATAATATTGTTGATTAATGTACAAGAGGTGTTTATAGAGAGAGTGCTGTACTGAAGATGATTGTTTTGGCAGGTGCTCTTCTGCGTTCTTTGCCGAGGAGCGAACGGCGCTGAAGCAGAAGAGGCAGAAAATGCGTCTCTTGCAGCAGAGAAAAATCACAGACATATCGCTTTGCAAAGATCTGCCCGAGGAAATCCCACTGCCGCTAGTCATCGGCACTAAAGTCACCGGTGAGTAAAGAAAAAAGAAAAAAAAAAAAGTTAGACTTTTACGGTATAATGTTTAACGCACAGCTTGTTAGAGTTGTTCTCTCTAGTAGTATTAAAGTGTTGCCTCGTGGTACTTTGTGATTATTTTCATTATAGGTTGGTGCACGTTATTTAAATTGGTCATGTGTGTTTATCGCAGCTCGACTCAGGGGCATCCAGGACGGCCTGTTCACCGGACAGATTGACGCCGTGGACACGAGCGCAGCGACCTATCGTGTCACCTTCGACCGAAGTGGACTCGGTACACACACGGTGCCGGATTATGAAGTGCTTGTACGTGTTCGCTTTATGAATTCAATCATTAGCGTCTTTACTTCAGCTTAAAAATAAGATACGATGTGCTTTTATTCGTCCCACAGTCGGAAAATTTCTGTGCCAAAGATAAATGTGCAAATATGAAGTAGAGACAAATATATACAGTATAGTGTAGAAATGACAAACGATACAGTAGTTACACTTTCAACAAGTAATATTGCACTGTTTAAAATGCAAAAAAATGTACGTTATTGTTATTGTAAGTATATTTGGCTGTACATTTTATTACTACACACAGATTTTCTATCCTTGTGAGGACCTGCACAATGATAATGACTAACAGTGGCAATGCTGGCTCACACGGTTACGGCTCTGGGTTACTGATCGGAAGGTCTGGGGTTCAAGCCCAAGCCTCTGTTGAGCCCTTGAGCAAGGCGCTTAACCCTGTCTGCTCCAGGGGGCGCTGTATTCTGTCGGAAAAAAGAATATTTGACAAATAATTTAATCAAATTGAGATTTTTTGTTAATTCATCACATACACACCCATGCATAGTATGATCCATGCAGTGAAATGCTTACATGACAGTTTGTGACCTCAAGTAGGAAATAAGAGAGCCAAATGTCAATGGAAAAGAATGTTAAATTTTAAATCTACAATATGTAGTTGTTTTGTTACAGTAAAATAGAAATCTTTTCAATGTTTAACTGTTCAAAGGTTTGGAATCACTTGCAGATTTCTTTGTTTTTGTTTAGTGATTTATTTTCTACATTCTGCAACAAGAGGTTTCAAAACTATAAACACATAACACATGGCATTAAGTAACATCAGTAACAGTTAGTTGTTATTCTGAGACATGAAGGTCAGCTGTTCTGGAACAGTCCCTGCAAGAACAGTATTGTGTCGAGTGCATTTGCAAAACCCATCAAGCTCCATGATGAAACTGTCTCTCATGAAGACCTTCCCAGAAAAACAAGACCAAAACTGACCTCTGCTGCAGAGGAGACGTTCATTTAGAGTCACCAGCCTCAGAAATCACCAATTAACAAACCTCAGATTAGAGCCGTTATGAAGGATTTACAAATTATAAGTAGCAGTTATACATCTCAATATCAACTGCTCAAAGGAGATTATTGTGTTTTTTGGTTAAACAGCTTCAGCATTGCTTTACAGTGTAGAAAGAAATAAAAATCAGGAACCGTTGTTTAATATATTCTTTAAAACTTATATATTCTTTCCAGAGTAACGAGCCTCCAGACACGATGCCCATATCTGCGTTCGCTCAGAAACAGCGCCCGTCCCGCTTCCCGAACTACATGACCCCACCACGGGGGACGTACCCTAGTGCAACCCAGCCCATCTTAATGGTAATCGAACCAGAGACGATTTAAAAACCTATTTAAAACCTCGTTTGATGATCCTGAGTGAGTATAAACCTTATGTGTGAACATGAATTCTCTCACTCTGTGCTCCTACAGGACAGCGATCCTCTGTTTAGTCAGTCGCCCTGGAAGAACAAACTGACCGGAAGTGACGGAGAGACGCTTGGAGGATTCCCCGTCAAATTTCTCGTACAAGTCGTGAGTGTGACGAGGCAAATAAAACAGAATTTGTGTGTGTTTTCATAAAATACTTTGATTTATTCTTTCTTTTCTTCTTTTCTTTCAGACGCGATTGTCCAAAATACTCATGATTAAAAAGGAGCACATCAAGCATTTAAAGGATATGAACACCGAAGCTGAAAAAATGGTATATATACATATTTACAT
>JAOTQY010000032.1:9667771-9679752 GCA_026413445.1 Dolichallabes microphthalmus
GCTTTGGGTGAAAGCGCCATCTAGCGATCATTGTGTGTCAGCGACAGCTTCCCATTCAAAACAATAGGCGGTCAAAACAACCGTGAACCGCGTTATAAGTAGGTGCCACTGGCCCGGCGCTTCTAGTGTTAACCTTATGAATTAATTAATTCATTAATTGTTACTAGAGCTGCACTAGAGGAAGAGAGAAAATCGAGACCACGTGACTCATACTTCCGGCTCAATCTTCCCATCCCCAAAACACTGAAGGGTCGAGCTCCTAGTACAAACTGAATGTCTATATTTTAGGCCAGACTGAAAGCAAAACACAGTAATTCTCTCCATACCTGTTTAACAACGCACTTGTAACTCTAATCCGAGTATTATCTTACCCGTTTGCTTCGTCTCATTGGACGACCCTTCCTGGCGAAGGATCATGTTTGGCATTACTGCCACCTGCTGAACTAAATCGGTAACGCTGGAGAGTTGAGTTTTTTTGCGAGATCTCGCAAACTGTTTGCGAGATCTTGCAAAACTTGACTCGGGTCCCATGTCCTGGTTTTTTTTTGTTTTTGTTTTTTTTTTGTGGGGAATCCCATGTGCCCCCTTTCCATCCCCACCAAATTATTTTTTTTTTCCCCACTCCCATGGCCTTTAGAGGCTCCATATGTTATAAAGGCCACAAATTCTCTTTAAAAGTGGTATTGTCTATAATATACAGGTCGCTTTTTCCAAACATCACTGACTGGTGACTTTATACAACAATTTAAAAAATGTTTTACTTAAGATTTTGTTAACCAAGAATTTGGTCTCTGGCCTTATTTGTGCAATGTTTTTTTTTTCTTCTTCTCCCCAGTAAACTCATTACTGTTATTGTTCAGTACAGACACATTAAATGGGGATTAAGTTAAAAAGCTGCTTGAGGAGTACTTACCTGATCTATGTAATTCCCTCCACAGTTATCCGTCTCCCACCCTTGCGGTGCGAGCAATCCCGACCTGGTATTCTCCAGCTGAGCCAGCGGTTATCCACCAGCGATGTCCGAAGGAGAAGCAAAACAAGCTCCGGCACCGACTTCCACCATGGAGGCGAAGCCCGAGGCAGCGGTCACTGCATCGACCGCTCAAGGCGTCTCGTCGGTGTCTCCCCCGGTGTCCACGGTAACACAGGCTCCACCGGCACCCACGACGGCGACCGAAGACGAAGAAGAGGAGAGCGAAGACGAGTCTGAGATTCTGGAAGAGAGCCCATGTGGACGCTGGCAGAAACGTAGAGAAGAGGTACGGCAGCATGACTATGTTTAAAAAATGTACAAAAATATTGGTGGCATAATTAAAATAAAATAAAAGAACACTGATTTATTTATTTATTTAAAAATTTTTTTTTTTAAGGTCAACCAGAGAAATGTTCCAGGCATCGACAACGCCTACCTGGCCATGGACACAGAGGAAGGCGTGGAGGTGGTGTGGAATGAGGTCATGTTCTCCGAAAGGAAGAACTTCAAGATGCAAGAGGTACAAAAGAACACAGACAGATGTGTGTGTACGGGATAGACGTTAACCACAGGAAAAAGTTTTATTTTCTGTGAACTAATTCTTTCTCTCTGAACAGTAAACTTCAGTGGCTGAAAAAGAATAGGTTAGAAAAAATTCTGATGATGATTGTTTTTAGCAAAGGCCTTATCAGTTCGTGAGAAACTGTATATAGAAATTGTTTTTATGAGACTGATCAATAAATCATGTGTACTCTGTGTTTACCCACACATACATTAAGTGTACTTTGATGTAAAGCGTATCTCTGGTCTAGTACATTTGCCTGCCCTCTTAAAAACATTTGTCCAGGAGAACGACATCATCCATGATTGACTGACTAGTAGCAGACGGTCTCCTCTCTCATTACCCATCCTATGCCTGTTTATGTTGCTACTGAGAGGCAGTGAACACAGCGGATACCAGCTGCTGTACAAAGTAGTCCTTACTGACGGAAACACAGCGAACGGGCTCTTCTGTAAAAACAAAATCCAGGAGGATCAAAACGTTAGCGGCACAGATCTGAAAAACAGGCGTCTGAAAAATAAGCAGAAAAACACTGCTTCTACGGTTTTGACAGTGGAGGCTTAAGACATTTAAAGTATGCATTTCTGATCTGAGTGTAGTACAAAATAAGCAGTAGAACTTTTAATTATGATTACTAAAAGACCTAAAACGTGTACTTTTTTGTGCAGCTGGAATATGGCAATGACGTCGCCAAAAATTTACAACTCTCAAAATGCGTACATTATTATTATTTGGTCTCGGCCTAAACAATCATAAACATTCGATCATATAAATCTTTTCTATTTCGTTGCCTTTTCTTTTTGTTTGGTTTATATAGTTGGTTAAAATGAAATAAAATTCAGTTTATCATATTGCCTAGGTTGTGCTGGGAAAAAAAAAGGATGTGTCGCTCTATATTGCTCAATCCTGACCCATAAATATATGTATTCAAACGTAGTAATGCAAAAAAAAAAAAAAAGAGAGAGAGATCTGGTTATGAAGGGCTACGTCCTCTGACAAACAGGCGCATCTTTGTGTTTAGTTCTTAATGTTATTATTATTATTTATTTTTTTTATTATTAATTTATTTATTTTTTACACTTCATCTTACTCTGCATGTAAGTTAGTATGTTGGATCTCTGAAATGTGAAATTAGTAGAAATATTAAATAAATCAAAATGTTGCGTTAAAGGTCATGTGTGTCTGTTGGTTGTACGTAGTTGTACGTATAGCGCAAGTATATTTCACACCTGTGGGCAACGCACGTGTCCACATTGTATTTTAATACTCACTGTTAGATATGCTCCAATGTAGACGTCTTTTATAGAAGCTTTATAGAATCTTACACAGTTGCCCAGATCGTGCAGTTTGTAGATGCTCCCTACTTCAGTTCAGTTCTATTGCATTCAGCAAGGATTAGAAATATAGATATTTTAAAATAACTGAAAGTATTAAAAAAAAATTTGTACTACAACATAAAGCGTTTACTCACAGGCCGATCTTGGTGTATTTTATGGCATGACATTATCAATAGTCACGTGTGAAAAAGCATGATGGAGTTTTGAGATACGCTCGCAGCGGGTGAGAACAGTTTAAATGAGTATTAATGTTTATTATAATTTCTACATATTTAGTAGTAGAGTATTAAGGAAGCACAATTTTACAATTTTTGCTCTTTAGTCTCGGCATATGATTGGACGGTTAGTGCATTATTGAGTTTTTCAATGTGACTCCCCACATATTTCACAACGCATTCCCTCTGGACTCGTCCTTAATCATCGTTTTGCTTTCACTGCAGTTTAGTAAACCTCGTCCATTCAGCCATCTGTGCATGTGTTCTCTCTCACACACACACACACATTACAGTACATCCGCTTTGTAGAAGCACATCCTGCACTTTTAAATAAACACAATAAAACGACTCGGTTATAGATTAAATGTTGAGCTGGAATGTGTGGAATGCTCCACCGCTATCTGATAAGCTCGCGGCTTCAGTCGAGAATAAACCTGACTGCAATGTGAACAGACTCCCACCCACCCACCCATTTATACGAATGCAACCTTGACATGATGACTTCTGGCACGTCTCACTGTACTTCTTGCCTTTTTTTTTTTTTTGCCGCATATTTCGAGGAACACACAAACTGCACCGATGTTTTTAACCTTGCCTAACAGATGCACCATGCCTACTAGGTCATGTACTAACAAGGTAAACCTGGATGGAGCTACAGGCAAACAAAGCAGAGTGATGGAACATCTGTGCTCATTATCACTATACACACTATATATAGACTGTTGGTTAAGAATTCTTTGAGCTTAGATTTATGGATTATGTGTAGGAGCTATGGGCTTGACTCTTAATTAGTGGTTCAAATGGACATAAACCAGTTTTTACAGTCATATTATGAGTGAATTTTGGATTTTTATGCTTAAACTAGACATGTTCTTTGTGAAGTTATATGTTTCAGACAAGTAAAGAAAATATTTTATAGTTTTCCCTGACTTCAGACATCACTACCCAGAAGACACTGCTCAAAATCAATTATATATATTTTTTCATTCCAGGAAAAAGTGAAAGCAGTTTTCGATAACCTGATTCAGCTGGAGCATTTGAATATCGTGAAGTTCCACAAGTACTGGGCGGACGTGAAGGAGAACAGAGCCAGAGTAAGTGACCCTGTGAGGTCTCATATGAGGTAGAGCCGGATTTGTGTAGATTTAGTTAAAAGCAGATTATTTCAGTCTAATACCTGGTTCAACTCAGAACTTAGAGGTGTGATCCGAGTTATGAAATTCCCAAAGACAAAATTCTGGCTTGTAGTGCTGGTAAAGTGTCATGTCTAAGCGTTACTTTTCTTTAAGCTGAGAGTAGAACATTAAATTAAGAGATTAAATACTAAATGTTTAAGACAAAAGGCTTCAGTGAAAGATCAAGAATTTATAAGAGGAAAAAAATAAGTGTTTATTATTTATAACATACAGTAGCATATGGTCTACATATTTACTCTTAATCTAATGCATACTTTATTCTCTCAAAATATTCCCACTGACATTGTGAACGTCTTGTAAAATTAAGCTACAGGATAAAACTGGTGTAAAATAAAGTTTTATTTTCGAACCTCTAGACTAAAATATTAAACTGGTTATATTGACCTTCATTGGCATCTTGTTATGAAAATGATAATGGACGACATGTCAGTGTTATAAAGTTTAGCCCCTGTTTTTTTTTTTTTTTTGTTCCTGGGTTTTTTTCTTTCTCTTACCATGGCAGATACGTTTATGGTCATATTTCTAATTATAGAACATGTAAAGTTGTCTCTGAGAAACAAGTTGGTTCCCTAAACCGTGATTTTCTTACTAGTCCGTCCTTTATTCTCTCTCTTAAAGTGAATACAACAAAACAATCAATTTACCAAGACAATATCACCTAGGAAGCAAAAAGTGTAAAAAAAAAAAAACAAAACTTGAGCTCTTCTTTTGAAGTTCTGAAACTGGAGCCTCCTTTCATAAATATTAAATACTGTCACCTTACAGAAAAATACAAGTATATCGTTTTGCATGAAAGTTAAAGTCCCTTCTTTTCAATTCTCTGGGGGGGGGGTTTTGTTTCGTTTTTATTGTGTGTGTGTGTGTGTGTGTGTGTGTGTGTGTGTGTTTAAAAACATAATAAAAATCATCTCAGTATTTTCAGGGTCTCTGTATTATGCAAATACATCCTCCGACGAACAACATATACCGGTAACTTTTCACTGTGTCAGAAATGAAGCGAAGCATGAAAATGAATAGATTCACCTTCAGCTGCAATCACTAAAGTAATCATGTCCTGTATGACTTCATCAGTCACTCACATTGTTTTGGTCCTTTCCTCTTTACAGCATTGCTTCAGTGTATTGAGGTTTTTGTCCCTTCGCTTTTGCATAGCTCTCTCAAGGTCCCGCCACAGCATTTCACCTGGGTTGAAAAATAAAATAATCTGGACTTTTACTAGAACATTCCAAAACCTTGATTGTTTTATTTTTCAGCCAAATGTAGATTTACTGGTCTGCTTTTAGATCATTGTCCTGTTGCATGACTGGATGTCGACCAAGCTGTTGGACAGACGGCCTCATATTTGCCTCCAGAACATTCCGGTAATTGACATAGTCGACCCAGTGACCGCAAGGTGCCCAGGTCCTGTGGCTGTAAAAACAAGTCCAAATCATCATCCTTCCACCACAAGTGTGTACAAGTTGTCTCTGCTAAAATGCGGTTTCGTTTTTTGCCAAACATGGCGGTGGCCCATAAGGTCAAACAACTCCACTTAGGACATTGTTCCAGAAGTCTCATGGTTTGCTCAGATGACATGCTCACCTGTGCTTTTATGGTGTTTTTAGACAGAAGAGGCTTTCTCCTGGCAACCCTTCTTGTTCAGTCTTCTTCTAATCGTGCCGTCATAGATTTTAATATCAAGCATGCTCAGTGAGACCTGGAGGGTCTGAGATGTATCACTTGTTTTTCTTCTTTTTTGTCTTTGAGTATTACACGGCCTGACCTTGGGGTGAACCCTTTCCAGATTGACGTGCAGGAACACTTGCTTCTCTAAGACCATTGCTTACTATGTTGTTCTGTAACACACACCTGAAAGCTCCAAAGCAGAAAACTGCCAAAACTTCAGCTTTTATAGAGGTCTGCACACCTACTGAAGATCTGTTAATCAAGGGCTGATGATTAGCGACACCTGGCTGCAACTAAGGTGGTACTTGGTATTGTTTACATTTGTTTATAATTTAAAATAAAAAATGGCACGGTAAAAAAACAACACCACTTGTTTATCTGAGGTTGTATTTGCGTGTTACTAAGATCAGATGATTTTCGTTATGTTTTTACACAAAATCACACAATTACGAGAGGGCGTACTAAGTTTTACACATGCCTGTACATTTATTATTAGCTCTAGATACCGTGAAGCATCCACCGTAACCGGTCTCTGTGCATGTGAGCCGTTGCCGTGGAAACGCTGATGTATTAGTAGAACGAGCGCATTAACATTTAATACGTTCGCAAACAGTTCTGTATATTACTAATAGCCGCATGTCGTTGTTTTGTATTATTTTGGGCTGGAGCTGAACCTGAAATGACATATTTCGTTCTTTCCCCATCAGGTTATTTTTATAACAGAGTACATGTCCTCAGGGAGTCTGAAGCAGTTTCTGAAAAAGACAAAGAAAAACCATAAGACTATGAATGAAAAGGTATGCCTGATTCACTAAATATAAATGATAAAGTGAATATATGTTTAATAATTGTCTGTGTCCTGAAATCTACATGCTAGATTTTTGTAACTTTATTTTCTTTTTATTAGGCGTGGAAACGCTGGTGTACTCAAATATTATCTGCGTTAAGGTCAGTTTCTAACCTGTGCATTTTTTTTTTACTATATTAAATATTTCCTTTTGTTAGAATTTACTGTCAAACTGACTAATACGTAGTATTTAATAATGTACTTTAATATTCATGACGAGTTATAAATAAATAATTTATTCCTCATGGAGCAGAGAGCAAATACCACACGTGTGCCCTTCTTGTTAACTTATTTTTTAGTTTTTCCTTCAATGTCCCTTCAGTTATCTGCATTCATGTGAGCCCCCAATCATCCATGGGAACCTGACCTGTGACACCATCTTCATACAGCACAATGGCCTCATCAAGATCGGCTCAGGTAAAACCACCGCTCGCTTGTGGAACAGTGCTGCTTAGTTTGCAAACGTGTCCAAAAAAAAAAGTGTCACACTTTCAGTTTTGGTAAAGTTAAAAGCGATGTGAGGATGTGTTCAGTATTTCCTGCTTGCAAACTTTGAGAAATATCAGATGCAATAAGATACTGATTGTGTAGAGGCTTATAGTCAGACTGAAAGACTGTTGCAGAAAAAAGGTTTATATCTTTATATGAATAAAAATGCATCAAGGGTCCTGGCTTTATCCACAAATAGGGCATGAAACAACTGTAAACCAACAAGAAGTACAGAATATTTTTTTGTGAAATAATCACTGACTGGTTGGTGTGGTAAAGCTAGGTGATTTTATTTTATTTATTTATTTATTTTTATATCTCTAACACACAAACATGAATGGTTTATTCCAATTTACAATTACAATCACTGTTTTTAGGTCAAATAATAAACTATGTCAAATAAACTCTGACGTTGGATCAAGACACACTTTACCTTTTAAAAATCACTAGGATCAAGTGACCTACAGTATACAAGATGCAGGATAGGACACACAAAAGCAACACACACATTTTTACTGTCAAGAGAAAATCCACCACAATGTTCGTCATGCAGAACCCAGTTGTCCATCAAACATATTTTATTTGACTAACTCTTTTACTCCTTTAAGGAACTTGTTTTACTCTGTTGACACTTTAAAAAAAGTTTTTGAACAAGTAAATCCAAATATGGTTTTAAAATTCTTATCTATTTTAAATTCTTATCTATCTTATCTAGTTTTTGAATAACAAAAATGCTTCTCGCCATGAATGTAGCCATAGAAGCTGGCATGGCGTTAAAAAAGAGAGAAAGTTGCATTTTAAAGGTCCTTTTTTCACTCCTCTTCTAAACATACTGTTTCTGTGTTTATCTAAATGAGCTGCTGCTGAGACACACCCTCACAGAAAATAGCAGAGCTGAGCAACAAGCCCTTCTTGTGGGGGGGATTACTTAAACTCTGGTGAATACAAAAATAGAAAGAGGGCAAACAAAAAAAAACTGGGAAAGTCCCCTGTTTTGTCGCAATTATTTGCAACTTACAGTAACGAGGATGAGACATGTGTGAACAGTCAGCCTAGTGTGAGAAATGGTAACAATCTGACTTCAATCAGTTGCCTAAAACTTGGCAAAAAAAAACAGGGTGTGTTTGGTAGTCAGAGACAATGACCTTTTCTTTGCATATTTGGCTCGAGACATCCTCACCAAATAGGTGACGTAATGTATAGTTCTGTTACCGTTGTCATGACGACGGGGACACCATTACATTAAACTTACAAAAGGAAAACACTTACATTGAACATTAACCTCAGGCCAGGATTGCAGTAACAACCTCCAAATAGACTTATCGATTTATAAATGAATACATCATGTTTTTATTTCAAGTTAGGAAATATATATATATTCTTACACTTCATAATGTAATGTTTGTTTTATTTCACTCCTAATTTGATGATGTGGAGCCCTGCACTAGAGGCTCCTTCTATAGATGTTCAATAAAAAACAAAAAAAATAATCTTTATCTGCTGAATTCAACTGAAACTAGTCTATAATGACCCATTTAGTAAATATGATGAGATGAGTATCTGAGATATAAAACGAGATATTAATACAGTGATTGTTCCGTGTTTTTCTTCTTCACAGTCGCTCCAGACACCATTAACAATCATGTTAAAACATGTCGGGAGGAACAGAAGTGTTTGCATTTCTTTGCACCAGAATATGGAGGCAAGGGCCCTTTTCTCCCCCACTCTCAACAGCTTGAATAGATGTCTGCTGATTTTTATTGTTAGCTGTACTGTACAATGTCCAGTAAACGGTTACAAACGGTATTTTATCTCTGCTTCCATACAGCTGTCGCTAACGTCACCACAGCCGTGGATATTTATTCCTTTGGGATGTGCGCCTTAGAGGTGAGCGAAGAGCGCTGTTCGTTCTCAGGATGGTCGGGTGGAAAAGCCATTTCCGGTCGTTTGTTTGTTTCATTTCAGTCTCCCTCTGTCCATAGATGGCCGTGCTGGAGATCAGCAACGGAGAGTCGTCCTATGTGTCACCTGAAGCCATTAACAGTGCCATCCAGTCTTTGGAGGACCCCCTGCAGAGAGTGAGATCTTTCACACGAGCACATTCCCTCATACCAGTATTCATACCAGTGCATGCCTACTATTGTTCTCTAGTTCCGGCATCAATTATTTTATAGAGCTGTATTTTGTTTTAGCTTTGTTCAGAATGTTATACGGTTTCTCTATTTTAAATTAATTCATACAAAGCATGCAGATGTCTAAAATTGAGCTTTGGACATCTGAATGGTGTCTAAGCTGTTGAACGTGTGTGAATCTGCAGGAGTTTATTCAGAAGTGTCTGGAGGTGGACCCCAGTAAGAGGCCCACAGCTAGAGAGCTGCTTTTCCACCAGGCGCTGTTTGAGGTGCCACAGCTGAAGCTCCTGGCCGCGCACTGCATCGTCAGTCATCAGCGTGAGTCTAATGTTCTGGCTTTTTATTAAGGATGGGGGAGGGGGGGATAGTGAAATTCAGTATATCATACTATTAAAAAATATGATCCGTATCTCTTGTATACCAGAAGCTTTTGTTTTTATTTTTTTTTGCATTTTAGATAGTAGAGCTTATTTACAGTGTTGTATTCATGACTCGTTTTGGAGTTAAAGTCTTGTGCTTAATTTGTATTGTTTGTAGAGAATTGTTTGAGAGTTACACAGGCTTGTTTTTCTTTTCTTTCTTTCTTTTCTTTAATTATTATTATTATTCTGTATAATGTTAATGTAAATAGTCTCGTACTGTTTGTCATAGAGGTGTCAAATCGTGAGGCTTATTCAGGAATGGGTGCTTGACATGGCTTTTCTAAGGGATGAGGGGAGGTAAATTATTATTTTAAAAAAATAATATAAATCCCATAGACTTAACATTGATACCAACTTTGATGGATTCTAGCGCAGAGCAAGAATTTTTATAGAAATATATAAAATTTACCACATTTGAAGAGCCATGCAAGCTGTGTCAGAACATTCCCCGCAAGAGGTTAAAAGTTGTACCCCTGGGCGGCAAGAGGTACCCAAATTTGCCCCATTGACTTATAACGGTAAAGGTACTCCCCATTGAAATGCTCACAGTTGAATTCCATGATTTGGTAACTTCCATAGTTACTTTGATATTGAACCAAACTGTTCTCATGGAGATATGGAGGTGGGCTAATTTTACTCAGGCAACCAATCAGTCTCTCAGGATCATTGTGAAGCTGTCAAGCCACGCCTTAGCAACCACTTTAGAGCAACTGATCCCATAGACTATCATTATAAAAGGCCCAGAGGCCTATTCAATTCAGTTCGGTTTTATTTGCGCTTGTAACAATTGACATTGTCACAAAGCAGCTTTACACAATCAAAATAATTATGTAGGTTTGTATGAGATGTGAACATGTCTAAATCAAAATGATCATATTGTCCCTGATGAGCAAGCCGAGGACGACGGCGACAGCGGCAAGAAAAAACTCCCTGAGATGGTAGTAGGAAGAAACCTTGAGAGGAACCAGACTCAACAGGGAACCCATCCTCATTTGGGTGAAAATGGATAGCAGGGATTGATCTGCAGTCATACTGTGTGTTAGGAGGCAGGCAGTTCAGTATAACAGGAGATGTGATTAAGTTAATATAGAGTCCAGTTTTTTACTGGAGGCTCAGGTAGACTGTAGGAAACATCCTCAGAGAACAGCTGTCTGCTTCAGCCGAGGGTAGGACCGTTTTCGTGGAGAAGTGGAACTGTCCCCAGTCACCACATGCGTCCCATCCGTGCAACGAGATCTCCAACCAGAAGCGTGACACCAAGACGAGTCGGACAGGTCCAGAGGGCAGAGGGGGTCTGGATCACTGGCAGCTCAGGAGTGACAGGTATAGCTCGACAGAGGGAGAGGAAAAGAGAGAGAGGGAGAGAGCAGAAGAGTAGGAGAGATAACAGTTAGGTATGGTCACAGTCACGCAATGTATAAGGTGAATGTACATTAAATGCCTAGAGCACAAGGCACCACTCACATTTTCTTCAGAAAATATACTAGTTATTATCTAGTTATTTTCATTATTTATTTTCATTTGAGGTTTCAATTGATAACCAGTGGTGTAGGAGCGAATTATATGTTTAAAGAATCATAACAAAATAAAAAAAAACTTTTATACCGAATTGGGACATTTATAAAATAGTGATCGCAATACAAATCGAATCGGCTTCTAGGAATTGTGATAATATGGTATTGGGTGGTTCCTGGTGATTGATGGTGTTCTCGCTTGCTCAAACTCACTCGCTCTCTCACATGTTTGTTCTCTTATCATAGCTCTGAATGCACTGTATGGCATGTGACCAAAAAATACTAATATAAAAAAAAGGCAAATCTGTGAATCTGCTGTTTGTTGTAGATATGATCCCTGAAAATGCTCTAGAGGAAATGACTAAGAACATGGACCCCAATCGGGTGATCATGGAGATGAAGGAAGTGCAGCTGAAGTAAGTCTCTCTCTCTCTCTCGCTCTCTCTCTCTCTCACTCACTCACTCTCTGTCTCACGTTCCTTTAATCAGGAGGCTAGGCAGTAGGGATGGGCATTTTTGTTCATATTACATTTCGAGGAATCAGAGGTTTGAGAAACGAGTACTCGATTAATTGGGGGTGGAGTTTAAGCAAGGGGTGGGGCGTTAGCGGCACCGTAAACAGTAGACAT
>JAOTQY010000032.1:9693088-9703213 GCA_026413445.1 Dolichallabes microphthalmus
TACATACATACATACATACATGGCACCATACATACATACATACATACATACATACATACATACATACATACATACATACATACACACACACACACACACACAGATACCTAGGGGCAATTCAGAGGAGAATTTAGCCATAGATTCACCTAATGGTGGGTTTTTGAGAGGCGAAAGGAGAAAATGGAGCAAACCCACATGGATACAGGGAGAACATAAGAAACTTTGCAAAGAAAGTAACCTGAGCTCAGGATCAAACCGGAATATGGTGCAAATATGCTTAATTTTCATAATGGATACACACTTTTGCACTCAGCTAAACCATATGCCGCCGCCACCACTACCAAAAAAAAAAAAAAAAAAAATCACAGACAAATACAAACATGAAGCAAACCAAGCACAGAACAGCCACCGGTATTCACAGATGCCGAACACAAAGGCAAACGGCACAAGACGGTCAGAACGTTATTAGTGAAACACAAACGTTACCTCCACTTCTTTTTCTAGCGCTAGCACTCGATTGTCTTTCCCCTGATAGTCCAGCTGTAGCTGCTTGTACTCTGTGTCTAGATCTCTAACTCTTTTCCTTAACAGCTGCGTCTCGCTGTGTTCCTGCCTAGTGGACAGGGAGAAAACACAGCAAGCGTGAGCCACGGCGCCGCGAGCAGCTCCAGCCGCGTTATCATGCTTGTTTTTGTCAATTGCAAAGAGGGGAAAGGAAAAAACAATCATGGATGTGCATTTGAGCAAGCAGCAGCATTGCAGTATAATAAATCATATTATGCATGAATATGTTCAGTCAGCTCCAAAATTATTGGCACCCTTAATTAAAACCGTACACGTTACACGTTTATTTCTAACCTGTTCGATGCGTTACGTAGTAAAAAAGCTGCCTCGTTGAATTTCTGCGACCGAATGTCCGCCAGTTGTTTTTCTACAGTTAATCTGCTCTCGGCCTCCACTCTGGATTTCTTCTCCAACACGGCACAACTCTGCTTGTCCTTCTGCCTGGATTTACTCAGATACTGAAGCCTGAAGAGCGACACAGAAAGAAAAAACAAATAAAAAAATGATGACAAATCAGAAGAATAACCGTTACATGTACAGCAGGATACATTATCCATTATCTTTTCACACTCCAGAGTTACTGTACTACTGAACTAAAGTAGCTCTTCTATTGGACTGGACAACACAGACGAGCCTTCGCATCAACCTGTTCGTCCAGGTCACCAGCTTTCATCCATGGACCACTTGCATCCCACAAGAGCTACAGTTCAGTCGTCTAGACTTCACAATTTGGCTCTTCAAAGTCAAAGTCACTCGTACTCTTGCCCATTTTATTTTTTTCTGCTTCCAACACACTGCTGCCTAATACATCCCACCCACTTCCAGGTGCCATTGTAATGAGATATTGTAACTTTAGCTACTTTGACGAGGGCTAGATTGTAATATGTGATGGGTCAGAGGTCCAAACTCCAATACTACATCTTTAGTGGGATGTTCCTGGTCTGCAGTGGTCACATCCTACCAAAAAAGTGGCCCAAAGAAGGTAAACTGAATCACAAGTGGCCAAGGCTTGTTGATGCTGGATCATGTATTCTGGTCGTGCGACTGTACAGTAGCTCAAATGGCTGAAAAGGTGGTACTGCTGGTTCCGATAGAAAGGTATCAGAACACACAGCGCACTGCTGTCTTGCTGGCGAAATTAGGCATAATGTTATGGCTTATCAGAGTATATGAACAGTCCCATCAAGATTCTTTGCACTGTTATATATAGATAAATTCTGTTATAGATCAATATCTCTAAACATCTCGTCTTGGTCCGAGCTCTGGGCTGCGCTTATGAAAAATGCATTTGTTGTTAGAAAGGATAAACCAACGTAAAGACCAGGATGCTCTCTATGGAGAAAAAAACGAAGCCATTCAGATGCTGAGAAAAGAGTGAAAATGCATCATAGCCAGTACAACAATTTGGAATGCCATGAAAAAGAGAAAGAAAAAAAACAAGTGGTAGCAGCTAATGAGAACATCATAGTGAGAACTGTGAAGAAAACCACCAAAACAATGGCATCACTAACATCTCCACATCATCTCATCTCTCACCTTTCTGTCTGTCAAATTACAGAGAAATGCATCAAGACAACGACACAACAACACTGCCAACACCACAAATGCCTTCGTCAGTGAGGGAAGTGGGCGGATTGAGACCGGCCAAGTCGATCAGCAGACCATAAAGGGATAGTTCGGGGTTCTCCAAGTCTGTCTTAAATCTAAATTGAGGTGTGTGTATATACTGTAAGTACATTACCATAGAACTTATTCGTTATAAACTTTCCTTCTTTGCCTTCTGAGCTACATCAAGTTGGTATCTTTCAAAGTTATGGTGTATATAGTACAAATTGAACTCTTTTCTTTCCTTGGTTAGCCGTACGACTGGTCCTGGTTAGACGTACGGTGAAAAGAAAAGAGTTACATTTGTAATAATTACACCATACCTTTGAAAGATGGTAACTTGATTTACTGCAGATGGGACTGCAGAAGCTTTACATGAGACTCAGCTGAACTTTGGAATGTATTTTTGCACAGTTGTGGAATTTGACCCCGATTGCGTACATTCGTCCAAAACATGGTATTGATGCTAAAAAGTGAATCTTCGTATAGTAAAACACCATTTTTCATAATACTTAATCTCCCGATCCATGCTTATTTTTTTTGTAAATATGCTACACGTATATTTTTATCATATAAACAGAACACATTTGCTAAATAAAATTTTACTATTATTATTATTTTTTTTGTGGATTTTTCCAATTTTATCCCCTAATTTAGTCGTGTCCAATTCCTCCACGTCACTAGGGGGCGCTCCCACATTAAGGCTACCACTACCACTCAGTCGGGAGGGCCGAAGACTATCACGTGTTGCATCCGAACCGCGTGACGTTAGCCGACCGCATCTTTTCAAACTGCTTGCTCATGCACCATTAGGGGCGGAGTAACACAGTCGGAGGAAAGCGCTACCCGCTCCTTCCGCGTGCGCCCGAGCTCACAGACGCCCCTGATTAATGTGGGAGCGCAAGTAACTCTCATCCCTCCCCCTGAGAGAGCTCGGCCAATCAGCTCTCTCTGTGCCTCCGGCTGTGAGAGGAAAACAGCATCACCCGGGGTTCGAACCGGCTATCGGCGGATGATGGGTGCTAAATTCAATTTCATGCCCTTTTATGTTTTAGTGTTCAGAACTTTTTTTGAATTCAAATCTTTCCACGATCTTAACTGTCATTCAGATGAAACTTGGTCAATTTAGGTTTTACATGAAAAGACATGAACCTGAAAAAGTGTATTATTCTCAGACACTAAATTGTTAAGATATTGCGACATGAATTTGACATGGTTACGGACACTACAGACTTTTTGCTTTTAAAGCTTTTACCAAAAAAAAAAAAACAATTTAAACAACAATTTTTACAGGTCATATGCTTCTTAAAGCTTACACCTATTTTTGTATCAATACTCATGAAGAAATATAAATAATTAGCATTGTAAATGATTATTGTTTGAAGCGAGACAGTATAACGCTGAAAAATGTCCATTTTTTGGGGCACATATAAAACCATGTCTCCAAAACGGCTGAAGTTAGGAACTTGAAATTTTTAGGGAAATGAGGTCACGTCCATGTTGCATAAACTTCAGAATGAACTGCACATTGTCTGTATTATATGTATACTGTAACTACCTACCTACCTACCTAGCTACCTAACTAACTAACTAACTAACTAAAATCAGACCCAATACTATGTTTTGGCTGAGCAGTTAAACATATAACAACCAAGACCTATGATAATGTACTTACATGCACCTCAATTCTGATTTAAGACAGACATTAAAAAAAAAAAATGTAAACCATCCCTTTAACCTAACTCCAGGAGAGGAGACACCCACTGAAAGAAGCTGAGGTACAAGCTTGGAAAAGCATCACAAAATACAATACACCAGTTTAGTGATGTCACCGACTTGATGCAGTTATTCCAAGTGAGGGATACGGCTGCAAATATTAAGCATTATTAACCTGCTTCGGTTTTCAATTTCCTCGACTTATGATCATATGAGTTTTCCAGGAGTATGTTTACACTGCATTGCTGCAATAACTTTACACTCCTTTAGGGAAACTAGGAGCTCGTATGAGGTTCTTTCCACTAGAGTGGCTGATTTAAGTGGCTTAAGCCCTCACTTGTTCTGCAGAAGTTCATTGGCGTGTCTGAGCAGCGAGACTTCGGGCCGCAGGCTGTTCTCGCTGTTGGTGAGGTTACAGATGTGACTGCGTAACTCCTGCTCGTTCTGTCTGCTCGTCTGCAGCTCCACCTTCAGCTTCCTCATCTCCTGCTCCAGCCTGCAGACGTACGCCATGCTGTCTTTTACTAAACATTCAATACATTCTGGAAACATTTTCTACAATAATAAAAGTTTCTTAAATATATTACTATATACTGTATAAACGTATTAGTGTCTTACTTCGAGATCTGCTCAGCATGAGGATTGTGAAGAACCTGGATGTTTGTGCTCCGTTCTCCCGCGTCTCCGTTGGAGCTGATGGCTTTTGGGTTTTTCTTCTCTTTCTTCTCTGCTTTGCTGGTTACGATGTTCACCGAGCTCTTCTGCACTTTAACCTGGGGTCCTCTAGAGACTCTCGGAGCTTTCCCGCTTTGCTCCTCCTGAGGTAGTTGTTCATGGACGTCTGGAAGCTGCGCCGTACCTGAGCGTGCCTCGACCACGTGCTGCTTAGATCCTGGAGGCTGAGGGTTTGGTTCTCGTATCCGGGCGTCCCCTGCATCTCGATCGGTTCTCCCGTGCAGCCTGTAGAGTTGGGGACAGTCCCCGTAGTCTTGCTTGTCTTCTGATATGACGGCGTCGTTTTGACACGGGTATTGCATGAGTCCTGGTTTGGTCCTCCATTTGGATTCTGGATGAAGAACAATAATAATGCATGAATACAATGTTGCTTTGATGGCTCGATGGTTAGTAAGTAAGTAATGAAATAAGGAAAAGGGTCTGCTTGCCTTCCACCCCTGGCTTTGGGTAGAGCTGTGTGTACGGAGGTAGGGGATGTTGAAGGAAATGCATGTGCAAGTCGTTATCGCTCTGAACTGCTTTTTGTGTGC
Source organism: Dolichallabes microphthalmus (assembly GCA_026413445.1). Lineage (NCBI taxonomy): Eukaryota > Metazoa > Chordata > Actinopteri > Siluriformes > Clariidae > Dolichallabes > Dolichallabes microphthalmus. The sequence goes on from JAOTQY010000032.1 coordinate 9,698,239, forward strand.
GAAGTTTTAAGATGCCAGAGAAGTAACATGTTGCATCAAATCCCATGTAAACCAGCGGATAGCCAATGCTGTGCAGTTAAAGAAGGACATTATTACTGTGTCCATCACCAACATGACAACAGCTGCATTAGTGTCTTGGCCCTTGTTAAATGTCAACAGTGCGCCAATATTAAAAAAAGATTTATAAAAAGCAGACATTGACCAAACAGCATGCGATTTTCGAGCATTTCAAGTCATGATTCCCTGATTTTCTCCCCCATTTAGTTGAAGCCAATTCTCTGTGTAAGGACAGGCTCCTATCAAGGCGACAACTACCAACCAAGGAGGGCGAAGACTATCACATACTTCCTCACCATCAAACTGCATCTTTTCACACTGCTGCTCACACAATCAGAGGAAAGTGCTATCCACCCCTTCCAACTGCTTGAGCTCACAGTCTGGCGTGTCGGTATGCATGATCACTGATTGGCTGCCTGAGTGTACAGTCCGGGCTAGAAATTTTTTTTTATCTAAAGCAGTCGTTCGAGATCATTTTTGTACGGCTTGTATTTTACGACATACCAGTGAGCAGCAAATAGGTGAGAGAGGTTGGTGTACGGGTTCTTCAGGTCTCTCAGCCTGAGCGAGGTCTCCGTGTAGACGAGAAGGATCCATAAGGTCACAGTTGACAGGCAAATACCTTTTTCTAAAATAAAAAAAAGACAAAGTGTTTTAAGAATCTGACAGCACATTCGCTCTGCTTTATGGACGCTGAATAGAGTAACATGGTTATGAAAAATGTTCTCCTGCTTACCTGTGTGCCATATGTAGTTGAGTAACACGTATGTGCTGGCTGCGAAAAACAGCCAGTGTAGCGGTACAAAAATTAAACAGAATATATCCAGCGTAAACGCGGCGCACACAAAGACCATACAGATGGCCTGAAAAAGAAAAAACCGTCAGAGACTGAAAAGTCAAGTAACATCGAGTAAAGAGTGATCACTACTCACATAAAAATGGGCATTGAACCAAAAATGTGAGAGTTCATAAGAAAACTAGTTACGTATTTCTGTTAAAAAAAAAAAAAATTGTTAACTGTTAAGATTAAATGCAGATTGTCATGCTATGTAGATGATGAGAAACTGATGATGTTGGAAAACCTGCAGTTAAAAAGCTCTGAGACTGGAGACTCATTCCATGGTAATGAATAATAAATAAATGTCTCCTCATGGAAAGACTTTTCCATATTATTGATTACATACAATTCCCTTTGCTCTTGGTTTATTATCAGTCTTGATATGTGGAGTGTTTGCTGTACAAGTCCTTATGAATGAACTGTTGCTATAGAAACGACATATTGAAAAGGACTGAGTGTTCTCGACATGTTTTGCAGCTGAACGGCTGTAAGAGGTGCTGTTATAGACAATTAATCAAAACATTCTTCTGACCAATCAGGGTGGAGGATTCCACAGCACATTAACAAACGGATCCGCACGTATTTCACAATTGATTGAAGAAATGGGGATGTACAGTGGTGGCCAAAAGTATTGGAACGGACCTGAAATCCAATATTTTAAAGACATTGCCATTACTTAAAAAAAATAAAATAATAATCAATCAAGGTATTAAGAATAAAATGTTATTTTACACAATTAAATTACTATAAAACAATAATATTTAGTATTTACTCTAATCACCTGTTTTGTGTACCTGGAGCCTATCCCAGGAGGCTTAGGGCACGAGGCACGGTACACCCTGGACAGGGTACCAATCGATCGCAGGGCACACACACACACTCACACACTCATTCACACACTATGGGCAATCTGGGAACGCCAATCAGCCTAACCTGCATATCTTTGGACTGTGGGAGGAAACCGGAGTACCCGGAGGAAACCCACCGTGCCGCCTAATACATGACATATGCTGTCTTAATACTTTTGGCCACCATTGTATGGGTCAATAGTATAAAAATGTCTTCATATTCTTTATTCTGAAGTAAAAATGTTGATAATAAATGCATATGGGGGAAACTGCCTGTGTGTGATAACAGGACAAGCTGCATTAAAGTGACTGTGGTGTAGAGTAAAGGCGTGTACCAGGCCGTGGCAGTGGAACGTGGTGTAAACGGTGCCGAGGAAGAGCCAGCATGGCCACAAGTATTCCAGTCTGAACTCGAGAATAAAGTCAGCCAGGAGCACCACCATCCACACGGTCATGAACTTCAGGAACGAGTACGCACTAGAACCAAGGACGAAAAGGGGTATTTGAGGAATGGTGGTCATCAAGCAGAGTGAATGATTAAGAAGGGCATGTATGAAAACAAAGGGTTAACTGGTTTGTATAGTTTCTAGTGATGTCTTTGTTTAACCCTTAAAACAGCATTTTTTGCATTACTATGCATTGTGTTATATATGCGGGCTCAGGATATATCCTGAATTTCAGCACAATCTAAGCAATGAGATGATTAAAATAAGATTCATTTTATTTCATTTTAAGCCCCTATAAAAAATATAAGTTTCTCACATTCGTTCTGCTGGACACAGTTTAAGGTAAAGTGAGACCTCTTGTACTGTACACATGTTCTAATGTTATTTAGAAATAATATTATTATCTACTGAGCAAAAAAAAAAATCAGCCACATTGGGAATTTAGTTTTTTTCAGTTGTTTCTATGACAAAAAAAATTTATAAAAACTTGAGCATTTTGTAAATTTGACAATTTTGCAATGTCATTCCCATAGTCCAGTAGAGGTAAAAATTAATTTATTGTAAAAGTAACAATAACGTGTTTTATTTGACATATCCGAAATCCTCTATTGACACACACAGGCAGGACGTCCTTACACTATGTACAGTCGCTTTAATAATCGGTCCAGTCATATTTGGCCAGTGTTGTGTTTCCGGCACATACCGGTTTTAAATTGTATTAAATCAATAAGATTATTCCTTTTTTTCCCCCCAAGATTATTATAATGATTCCCGCCCATGTTTATGAAGCTCCGCCCCTTGCAGGATTTACAGTGGTCTGTAGAGTAGAGAGTTTATAGTGACTAACCGGAGATGACAAACAAGCATTCCGGGCCGGAATTAGTTCGATCATTAGTTAACAGGCTTAATGCTGTTTTGCTAAGGCCATGCCTTAATCAGCTGTTTGAATCATATTTTTGCATATTTACACCTATATCACCATCTTTATGGGTCTAGTTTCCTACGAACATTTTAATTATTTATGCATTATTTATGTTGTATATAGTGAATGATCTGTGCAAGGAAAGTGCAGTGTAATGATAGTGGAGTTAGTAAATAATAGTACGTTAACTGTTTCCAGAGAAACAACACAGTCAGTTTCAGAGATCTTCAGCTGTGCAATTAAAACTGTTCTGAGGAAGTAGGAGGAGAAACTTTTTTTCCCCCTGAAACCTCCTTTTTTTTTTTTTTTTTTACTAATAATCCTTAGAACTTCCTTAGAATAATCCTAAAAGTACATTCAAATTAGTAGTCCATAATGTTTTTAAATTTTTTTGTTTAAAACCACACACAAACATGAATCCTTTTATAAACAGGATTGATTATATATATATATATTGAAAAAAAAGTTTTTTCCTTCCACAGGTACAGCCTTGATTGTATAAAGTATTTCATTATGAATTACATTTCTTTCCACATTACTGCATACTTTTAATTTATTTCAATAATTTATTTAGTAATGTCTGAACACTATTTAAAATTTTATTTTGTAATTTTTTTATATAGTTAATTCATTTTGTAATTTTTGTACTACATACCATTCGCACTAGAGTATAATCCAACAAGCAATTGAAGCATAGAACAGTTTTACAGTGTGTATGTCTATGTATAGTGGATGTATAAAATGAGTCTCGTAAAAAAAATATATAAAAATAAAAGGAAGTTTCAGAAAATGATGTTCATATGTTACTCATAAAAAGAATGTTGTTGTTTATGCTTTACATGTAAAATACATTTCAGAAAAATTTTATGAAAAGACGGATAAAAACCAAATAAAAATTTTTAAAAAGAATAATCACATTTAAAAAAAAATGTTTTTGTGTAAAAAATAAGTTCTTGTAAAAAAAATAATTTCACAATAAATTCTAACACAACATTAGCTTTTTATTTTTTAAATCCGCCCCTCATTTTTATAATCACATTTTCATGATATCAATTCCCCTTTCTTGCATTTCTAGGCTTAGATGTTTTCCTTCCTGACTGAACGCAGACACTGAGTGTGTTCATCTGTTCATCAGGAACATAAACACACCACGGATCCACGGATTCCTGCGCTCTGCTTTGTTCATCAAAAAAAAAAAATAACCATAACTTGACACAAAACGTCCGGATGATCAAAAGGGAAGGCGAAATTCATCTCTAGACGTGAATTAAGCTGTGGAGAAGGTGTTATGGCGCGGCATTGGCGCCTCTATTGTTTTCACTTCCTTTGTTCAGCATCCTTTTGTGTTCGGTTACCATGGCAACCTCTGATCTCATCACCTGAAGTGTTTTTTGACGCGGCTATTTAAGGAACGGTGGAAAAGAAGACACGGCGAACACATACACACAGAGTGAGCTTGCACAAATCACCTGTTTGTGAAGATTAGATGAATGATTTAAGAATATGAATATGAAGATAAATAGTTTCGGTAACAGATTAAAGGTTTATCACGAGCTCCGCTCCTGAACACTGATTAAAACACTGATATAGATAATTTTTTCCTTTTAAACAGCAAAACAGCCTTTGTGAGAATGACAATGCCAAACACATGATAATGAGATTTTTTAACAATGTAGAAATATGCAAATTTTTAAAAATAATGTTTGTTTTTTTTTAAGGTAAAATTGTTATTAAATCTGTACTTGACTTGACTTGTTTTATTGCATGATGTAGAATAGAATTATAATAAACTACTGTATTAGTAAAAATACTTTTAACCTTATATATATTTTTTTCTTTTTCTTTTGTTATTTTTTTTTGTTAT
>JAOTQY010000032.1:9730852-9742646 GCA_026413445.1 Dolichallabes microphthalmus
CGAGCCTGGCCGGGAATCGAACCCGGACCCTGGAGGTGCAAGGCAACAGTGCTAACCACTACACCACCGTGCCGCCAATCATAATAATAATAATAGAGAGGCTGGTGAGGAATTTTCTGTTTATAGCTGCTATGACAGAAGTGAGAACATGGACATGTTTTGTGGGTGTTTCACAATATTAATTGTAACTGTAAGTGAAAAAACAATATGATTTTATTTGAAATTCAGTCCTTTAATTAATCATTAATAATCAAGGAATAAAACACTCCAGAATTTGTTGCTGAGGCAAAATAATCCACTTGAGGATGTGTAACGGTGATTTGGACTCTGCTAATGCACTGTGATTAGTTTCCTAAAACAACATAATGTACAATTCCTAACATAGTGTTAAAATACACATACTGTACATAGGACTTGTATGATAACGAGTGTGTGAGCTGTGCTCTGATTGGACACAAGGTGGCAGTGATTACAAATAATACCATTCTGGGTGTGTGTGTGTGTGTACTGGTGAGAGACAGAACAGGAGTGCAGAGAGGCTGCAGTCTGCTGAAGCTATAAGCACAACTTCAGAGGACGTAACAGAGCACATCCAGATTTTTTCACCGTTTTGTCTCGGCAGATGTCTGATCTTACAGCCACCCACTCGAGCTGATCGCCGGTCGGAGCTGGAGTCGGAGCCAGAGCCTGTGTCTCTCCGCCTGGCACGGGATGGCATCTGCCCGGCACTATGGACGATCGGCCAGGGACATCGCCAGCGTGATGCAGAGGCTGCAGGGTAGGTGCTGATGCTGCACGCTTTCTCTTAAGGTGACCTCGGCACGGTGCTGTAGCATGACGCAGCACATCCTCTCAGGAGCAGCAAGGAACAGGAGGAGAATCGATCCTGAAGTTATAAGAGCGAGTCATTGCATTGCAACGACTCCAGAGATTAGAACTGAATTAGAATACATAGATACATGATGCCGTATGTACTGTTTAGTGCACTTGGTAGCCAGAGTTACCCTTTACGCTGGTGTTTGTTAGAGTGCACGCTCTTGACATCACAGGATGCACTAATATTACGTAGCCGGTTTAATTGTACAATCTACGTCATAATATTCACATATCACATATTTTATGCTTGCACAGGCGTAGGATCATTTGGGTCAGTTATTATGAACGATGATATTTTTCATTTCTGAAATTAACAACACTTTATGTCCAAGGTGATGTTATTTACAGACGACTTGTTTTTAAGAAATCTGCCGATAAGATATGGCAGTTTTGACCTTGTGGGGACATTTTGCAAAGATTTACAAAAATACAGCTTCTAAAAAAAAGGAAACAAAGAAAACAAACAAACAAACAAATAAACAAAAAGCCTAAGAGAGACACTGTGGTTAAGGCTGGGATTTGAGGTTAAGGACAGTAAAGCAAGGATGTGCCGTTTGTGTGTGTGCGTGTGTGTGTGTGTTAAAGTTTGCTTGGACAGATCACAAGGTCAGAGCTTCTATTAGCGTTTTATTATTTCACCCACGTCAGCAGTTTTTTCCTCTGTTTCTATCACACGGATGCTCAAACTATTGACCAACATGATTAAAGAAAAAGACACAGAGGGGGAAAAAAAAAACAGAAAACAGAGAGAATTTTAGACATGATGGTGATGGGAGATTGAGAAATAGCATATAAGGACCAAGGGAGAAATAGAAGGAAGGGTTGAAATGAAAAAGAGGAATCGGAGTTCAGGAATACGATGAAGTGACGGAGTGAGGGAGGGAGTGAGGGAGGGAGTGACGGAGGGAGTGACTGAGGAAGTGACGGAGAGGGAGGGGTGTGTTAAGTGTGACGCGTGTGTAATCTGCTGAAGAGCTGACTCTGTGAAGAGAAGAAGAGACCCACTTTGAGCAGCAGCCAAATAAAGATAGAATAAGAATCACGTCTTTTAAAACTACAGTGGTCGCTCAAGTCAAAGCGGGACTGTTGATTGTACAGAATAACAGAACACGGTGATAAGAGTAAAACCTCTCTTTATTTCTCTATATAATCCCCCTCTACACTAATGCACTTATCCTAGTGTTTCACTAGTGCTTGGACACCATCAAGGTAGAATGTTTTGTCAGTACTGCCTGTCTGATTCACGTCTGAAACGCTGGCCTCCCAGGAACTCCGTTAATATCCAAAAAATGTGAATATGGCACACAAAGACAATTCAAAACATTTTATCCAAAAGGAAATGGATCAAAAAGTATGAAGTGTGGCTCTTCATCCGATTAATGTTGTATATTGTGCAAATTTACTGTAATATCAGGGGAAATAAGTATACATAAATATATATAAAAAAATCAAAAGGTTTCGTTTGTGATTATATAAAAAAAAAAAAGGTGTTACATAATTTATTGTATATAAAGAGAAAGTAGCTGAAAGCTGACACTCTACCTAGCTATCACTTTATTACTTGGTATATCGTTAAATTCAATGTTTTAGATATCAAATTGAATTTTAATTACACAACATTTAGTTTCGACTGTGTAATCTGATTGGACGACATGCATAAAGCATTACAGCACTGGAAGGTTTAACTATATGTATCCTTCGGCGTCCCAGGTGTCCCTCGTCCACAGTGTTTAATGACACTAACTGTGTGTCTCAGCGTGGTTGAGAGTAGGTCTGTACGGTCCGTAGTACTGAGGAGAGAGCAGCTGCCTGACAAAACCCACGTTCACAACCAGTCACAGAAGCACTTTCAGCAAGAACACACATCTGATAACGTTATGGCGTCTTAAACAACACGCCGTCTCTGCACTGATCACTTCTGAGCCGTCTGTGTCCTTTTATTTACGGCTGAATCCCAAATTCAGGGAATTCCCCTGATCGAGGGGACTACTTGGTATGTACAGTATGTGAGACAAGGGATTGTACACATTAGTGCACTCGCTTTCTATTTAATGCTATTTAGGATTGAACCCGAAAGTTAACAGAGCTGATATTCTAAAGTGTAATAAGTAGAAATATAAAGAGAAACTTCATGCTTCATGGGATTTACTGGACTGTCCACCACCTTGTCCATGGTTTATTCTCCTCGTCTTTTAGCTGCGTAGTACCGATAAGAGTTTAAAACTACTTTCACTTCCGCTACTTACACTAAATGTCAGTCACCAGGATTGTTACAGTAGTTCTACCAATTGTGAAAGGATTTGTGTAGCTAAATATCTCGTTAAATAAAGAAACAAATCATAACCTGTTGATTAATAAGTGGTGTCTGTTGTCCTGGATGTCCACACGGCTACAGCCGATATTCTGTACAACAGCACTCCTTTGAATATGATACTGCTTTAATCATAAACCTCTCGTTTGTGGTTATTAAGAAGAAAAAAACAACAAAAAACTTGTCCTTTTATTTAAGACTTTCCAGTGGTGGAAAACTTTAATCTCAATCGCTAACGATTACAAAATATTAACACTTTTGATTCGTCCCATGAATCCCAAATAGACATCTTCTAATAGAAGACATTTACATCATCAATGATTTACAGTATGTCATTACAGTGGTGTAGCGGTCAGCGCTGTCACCTCGCACCTCCAGGTCCTGGGTTCGATTCCCACATGGGGTCTGTGTGCATGGAGTTTGCATGTTCTCCCCGTTCTTGGTGGGTTTCCTTCCACAGTCCAAAGACGTTCCCAAATCGCCTATAGTGTGTAAATGAGTGTATGTTAATGGAGATCTTACCACTGTCGTGAATAAATACAACGGTTACCATTATCCTCCACGGTCAGTATTTAGACGTGTACAGTACACCTTCTGACCAATCAGAATCGAGCGATCAATATTAATATTTTATGAAAAAGTGACTCCGTGTATCTGTGTTTTTTTTTTTCTTTCCTATATTTTTCCAAATCCCGATATACAGTAATCCTATATGGTGTCTATATTTACATGATAGCAGCGACAAACGACAAAACTCAACCTTCACACATTACTGCGGGAACGTTCCCAAAAATCCAGAGTAATTACAGATCAGCTGTCATCACACGTCCCGCTGAAAACATCTCCATTATTTTCCCTTTTGTCTTCGTCATGTCTGAGCACGAACTCATTTTAATTACAGACAATATGAACTCTTTCCTTCTTCTCGGAAACAATGTAACAGCAATTATCACCACAATGGATAAATAATGATGGAAATAATGGATTGCGTGTGGTATATAGTTAGACCCCCCCCACCCCACCCCTATTCCCCCAGCCCCTCTGCCCCACCCTCTCACCCCCACCCCACCCTACCCCTTCCTTGTCTTTTCTTCTTCCTTGTTCTTTCTTGTTCTTTTGTAAAGACTATTAATGATTATATCTTGCTTTTTTTGGAAGCTTTCTACTTGTACGTCTTTCGCGCCACGTATTAAACCGGTCTGAATTTGCAGTTCTGCCCAATTTGCATTCTTCTTCCATTGTAGCTTATCATTTCTCGCTAATAGAAGAAAAAAAAAATGTGTTACAGTGTGTAATTAACATGTTGAAGGTGTGAGCGTCGGTCCCCATGGAAACCAGATGTGGCGTGAGGAGATTGACGGCATGTCAGGACGGAGGCGGGCGACTCCCGTGGACGCGCTGCAGTCTGAAAATTCTGAATTGTTCGCTCGTGTATGTCAGTGTTTGTGGGTTTGATTGACCAGGGAAGGATTGAATTTACTGTGTAAGCAGATGCGTGAGTGTATAGAGCCAATAAATCACAAGAAACTGGAGAAAAAATACTTAATAAAACAAAATTATTAACGATAAAAAAAAGTCTGAACCACAGGGACTTTAACGGGAGGATGATCACTTCGCTCCACGTCGCCCCCTAGTGTTTATAGAGTGCAACTGTTGTTAATGGAGAGCATCTGCCTGCCAAAAACCGGAAGTTAAAGGAGCTGATATCCTAAAGCAGAAAAAGTGGACATATATGATGTAGAAAAACTGATGAGATTTACAGGACTGTCCACCACCTCTATGGTTTATTCTCATCACCATTTGGTGACATAGTACCAGCCGCTCGCCAGCTCCGCCAGTCTTGGAAGGATATGTGTTTGTAGAGCAAAATAACTGATTCAATAAAGAAACAAATCATATTCTGTTGATAATAAATTATGTTTGCGGTCATGCTGTTGTATTAAACGTCCGGCTGTGATTTTATATAGACTTCAATATTTGGACTGCAGCACACCTTCGACCGTGCTGATATTCAGAGCAACAGCACTCCGTCAAATGTGACATTGCTTAATCGTTAAACTTTAATTTTTTTGCCAACAAGATTCAAAAGTATAAAGATAAAAACAAACCAAAAAAAAAAAAACTAAGTTGAAGATGGTCACTTTACTCCATGTCGCCCCCTAGTGTTTATAGCACATTATACATATAGTGCAAGTGTTACTATATATTGCGCGGAATTCGATAAAACCTCATTTTCGTTGGGATTAAAATATTGGCACCCTCTCCTACTGTACAGCTTAACACGCTCTGTTAATAAACTGTGTATCCTGATCACTAGTGTATCTAGGAGAGATGTTCACATTTTAAGCTTAGCATGAACAACATCTTAGCTCCGTAGAAAAATGTCTTTGTTAATACTTTATGATGTTAATGTTTAACTCGTGCCTAGTCCCCGCCCCTTAAGCTCGAGGAAGCTCCTCATACTTTCATTATGAAATAGATCCAGATTTTGGATTAGTTTTGGTGCCGTGCCGTGGTATTGAGGTGGTTACTCAAATAATTTCTTAAAAAAAACAAAAAAAAAATTTGATCTTTCGAAAATCAGCAGTTTTTGTTCTTGTTTTTCTTTTGAATGAAAAGATTTTGACGGGCGAATCAGACTAATTTGTTCCTCGTCTTTGATCTGAACAGATTAGCATTTCTCAGTGTGTGTGTGTGTGTGTGTGTGTTTGTGTGTAAATGAGTGAATAAGGTGCATTTAGTTCCCCTTTAGTGCATAAAAATCCTAAATGGTCACATTCACTCCCTTCCGAATGCAGCTTCTCCGTCTTAAAACTCTGGCTAATGAACACCTGTCTCTCATGTGCACGTCCCCACCCACTAACACACACACACACACACACACACACGCATTTCTTTGCTATATTTCTAATCATTCTGTCTATATTTTCTTCATTATGTCTGAGATATGCACATTCATTCATTCATTGTTTTTTTTTTCCCCGCCGGTGATTTCCCAGCGGTCTGTTATCACTTAGCCGGGTTTTAAGCGTTACACACTTTGCACTGCGAGTACATTATGCATCTCTGGGTGGGTTTTAATGAACAAGATCTCCTGATTTCATTTGCATCTATCACTGGTTGCTTTTTCTTTTTCTATACCAAATGAGCTCCGGGACGGTATTGTGCGTGTCTCACTTTTCCACCGTCTTCCACCCGCACAGTGGTGGCTTGAAAGAAAAAATAAAAAGGTAGAAGGAGAAAAAAAAGCGGAAAAAACAGCAATTAGCGGGACCATATGGCAGAAAAACGGGGAGCACTTTGAAGACCTCCCAGACTCAAACCTCGATCCGTATGTTGAGGAATCCCGCCATCCGTCGTCTCTCGTTATTTCGGCATCTTCTCGTCGCACTTTTGCGTGTGTGGTCCACGACGGCGCTGCTACCTCCGGGAGCGTCGTTTAATCCTGCGTGTCCTCCTGAAGATTCCCCGAGGACTCCGTGTGTGCACTCATTAACACTCTCTTTCCTCCTGGCCAGGACTGGATGGTGAAAGCCAGCATGATGATGATGGAATAAAGATCTTTTTATTTCTATAGAGTTTATAAACGAGCTCTTGCTCACTAACTGCTACAGAGCAGATGCTGACACTGGAGACTCCTTCTTAATAATTACACTTTTATTTATTTATTTTTTATTAACTAGCACCACAGGTGTACCTTTTATTTGAATCTTAGTTCGTTTGCGTCTGCACTAGAAGTATATGAGCCGTTACCATGGAAACGAATTCATTATGAGGGTGCGGATATTATTACACTCTTATTATTTGCGATGGATTGGCACCCTGTCCAGGGCGTACCCTGCCTTGTGCCCCAAGCCTCCTGGGTTATGCTCCAGGTCCCCGCGATCCTGAATAGAACGATAAAGCGGTATAGAAGATGAACGAATGAATTATTTGTGTACATTATGCTTACTTAAATCGATCAGGACATATTGGTAGGATTGAGTTTCCTCTCTTTTTTCTTATGCAGTGAAATATTAAAGAGTTTGGTTACACATCGACGTCTCCTGTAGTTGCGATCCTGGTGTAGCGAATAAACTGGAACAAATGGCGCAAGAGTTGGAACAAATTATTGCAACCGGATTAAAAGCAGAAGAAAAGTCACTTTAAAAGAAGTGAAAGACTTTATTTTTGTTCTAGTTAGTCTTTATCTATAGGGGACACGGTGGATTAGTGGTTAGCACTGCCGTCTGGTACCTCAAGGGTCTGGGTTCGATTCCCACCTTGGGGTCTTTCCTCCTACATTCCAAAGGCATGCAGATTAAAACTGGTGTTTCCAAATTGCCCATGTGTGTGTCTCCTGTCCAAGGTGTACCCCCAGGCCCCCTCGTTTCTGGAGCCTATTCCAGGAGACTTGGGGTATGAGGCGGGGTACACCAAGGACACCATCGCAGGACACACACTACGAGCAATTTGGGAACGACAATTAGCTTAATTCTGTGGGTACGCGGTGGAAACCCACCAAACACGGGGAGAACATGCAAGCTCCTTGCACATTTTGGCGGGAATCAAACCTGGCAGGGAATCGAACCCAGGCCCTGTAGGTGCAAGGTGCACTCATCTTCTATACCGCTTTATCCTGTGTTCAGGTCGCAGAGACCTGGAGCCTATCCCAGGAGGCTTAGGGCACGAGGCGGGGTACACCCTGGACAGGGTGCCAATCCATCACAGAGCACACACACTACGGGAAATTTGCGAACGCCAATTATCCTGCATATCTTTGGACTGTGGGAGGAAACCGGAGTACCCGGAGGAAACCCACCAGGCATGGGGAGAACATGCAAACTCCATGCACACGGAGACGGGAATCGAACCCGGACCCTGGAGGTGCAAGGCGACAGTTCTAACCACTACACCACCGCGCCTCTTAAGGTTTTAATCTTATCATGATAAAAATGTATCGGTGATCAATCGATGATTGATTGTAAATGTTCGCTCATGATTTGGTGGTTTATTCGGATTTTTAGATTAGATCTATCTATTAAGTGTATAACAAATTGTGTATGTGTGTGTGTGAGAGAGCGAGATTGGCGAGATTTAGAGCTTGTGATGTCAGACAGTGTGATGATGGATGTGATACCCAGGCATCGAGGATGAGAAAGAGAATTCCCTGGGATTTCATCGACCTCTCCGACTGTTTGAGAGGGGTAAAAAAGCCAGATATCCTGATTTCAGTCCTTTCCAACACATCAGGGAGAAAGTAGCACACCAGCGAGAGAGAGAGAGAGAGGATAATGAGGGAGGGAGACACATGGAGGTCACACAGTACTTCAGCTCCCTCTTTACCACTGCTGGCACGAAGCCACACGAGCCCAGCAAAAAATAAGAAGCCATATTGGCTTGGCGAGCTGCCACAGTGGCAGCGTGTAATGTTATGCCAGAGATGGCAGGGACAGGAGCGTTCTGTACTGACCAGCGCCGACAGTCACCTTGAGCGCCGTCTCAGAGCCTCCTGCTCTCATTAAGCTCACGCCGCTGGAAATCTAAGCAGGTTATTTCAAATCCAGCGCAGATCGAGCTCAGCCTCTACATTCCCTGCAAATAATTGATGAGATTTGTGCGAGATATACAGTATGTGTGTGTTCGTGTGTGTGTGTAGGCATGTAAGCCCCACGTGCACGGATGTGTGTTTGGAAATGTAGCCGTTCCTCCTTTCATTCAGCACAATGCTCGCTCTCAAAGCGCTCAATCCGATTACAAAGTCCATTCACCTGCCAGTCAGAGTGTGTAATCGCCAGATCAGACTCAGTCGGCCGCCGCCCGAACCCTACAGTGTGGGTGAACGAGGCCGTGCCCCGATAATCATCCTCTTGTGCTGCTGTCAATCAACGGACCAAACGAACAGTGTGTCCGAAAGCTTTTAAAGGGCAAGTGTGTATCGTTGTACCGCGCCCGCGGCTCGGTGTGAAAAGGTGGTCGAGCCGGCTTACGGAGAGCTTGATATTAATGATGATAAGAGAAAATAGTTTGAGTAAAATTTTATGACATAGGTATGCTACCGCGTGACATACCGCTTCGATCGCCCATCACCGACTCCGTATACACACGCCGTTTCTCGAGACCGCGGCTAAGCAAATTCATAAGACCGTGGCCAAGGCAATCCATCAAACCGTAGCTGATTCGATTCATGAGAGCATAGATGAGTCAATTTGTCACACCGTAGCCATAGAGTCGATCTCGCAGAGTCCTTTCATGAAACCAGACTGTAAACGCGTGGCAGATTCAATACATCAAATCACAGCTGACGCGACTCGTCAGACCGTAGCGGGGTCGATCCGCTAGACGTCAGTCGAGATATCTCGCCAGACCTTAGACAAGTGGACCCGGCAGGAGATTTAGACGATTTATCAGATCAAGGCGATTCGTCCTATAGTCAGGCCTGGGCTGGCCATAGGCCATAGGGCATGCCCGGTGGGCCGATGCACATTTTTGGGCCGGATCTGTCAGTCATAATTTAAAATTTTTGAAAAGTTTATTAGGCCAAATTATCTATTACCGCAACGGTAGAGTATCAGACACGAATCGCGGCCCATTGGTTGACTGTCTTAAAGGACATTGAGCTACGGTTCGGCATGCATGATCTGGACACGCGCAAAATATTCGGCAGTTTATAGCAGTTTGTAGTCGATTCATCAGACAAAGAAATGTTGATTCGTCAGACTAAGAAAAAAAATTAATCATCAGATGATGGACGAGTCGATTCATCAGACAAAGAAAAAAATGAGTTGATGGCTGAGTTGGTTCGGCAGACAAAGAAAGAATGATTCATCAGCTCACAGCTGGGTTGATTCATCAGACCAACAACAGTCGATTCGTCAGATAGATAGGCGATAGATTCAGGAAAGATGAAAGACGAGTTGATTCATCTGATGATTTCAGTGTTGATTCAATAGATGTTCATCTGATATATGGTGGTTTGTTTTTAATAAATAAAAACGTGTAATAATTAGTAAATTTATATAGTATATACGAGGAACAAAATGACATCAACATAGCGTTCGGTATAAATTATTTATTTGACCCATGCATGGAGACGTCCATTAAACAGCAGTCTGGTCCTGAGTGACGGTCACGTGTCCGGTTCTGCTCTAACTGACAGTAACTGATTCATCAGATACCGCGACTCCTTTAGCCTCCAGGAACATCACTGGCGCTAACGCTCACCTGCAGGTGAAAAGGGAATTGTATTTATCTCACAAAGGCAGCTCGACAATGTCGATGTTCCCCGCGCATCAGACGGCTCCCTGAAACAATCAAAAGAAACGTGATGGAGCGCTCATGGCCTCTGGCAGCTCGTGTGATGTGTTGAAGGTCACAAGGGCATCTGTTGACCTTGTGTCAGGGATTTGGGTCCCTGAACAGCGCTTGTGTTTGATGAGAGATGTGTAGAAGATCTGTTTTCTCTCTCTTGTTCGTGGTCTTAATGAGTACCTATACGCTGCCTAGAGCACACACGCTGTGGAGAAGGTAGAAGCGATACGGTGTCCATCAGCAGCCTCCCAGGCTGTTCTCCAAATTTGCTTTTCATCTATCACGCGAGCAGTGTGTGGGATGAACAGCTCAGACTGTCTGGCCCAGTTCTGCCATCAGCACCGCTAGGTTTTAATCAACCCGAAAGTCCACAAAGCTTATTTTAGGATCTCCATGGCGAGGAGCTGACTCGATCCGGCTGGTAAGGAATTCATGAGAACAAATGAACTCCCACGAGACACTTTGTTCATAATTGAGTGGAAAAGTTATGAATATATAGTGGATATAAAAAGTCTACATACAGTAAGTCTGTTAACAGTGTAGGTTTTAGGGAGAAAAGAAAGAACTTCAGAAAATAAACTCAATTTTATGTAGCGCTTTTTACCAACAGACATCGTCTCAAAGCAGCTTCACAAAACTACAAAAGAAAATGATGGAAATGTGTATAAGCAAGAAAAGTGTGTATAGATCATAATGATCCGTGAGATGGTAAGAGGAAGAAACCTTGAGAGGAACCAGACTCAACAGGGAACCCATCCTCATCTGGGTGATAACGGATAGCAGGGATTGATCCTGTGTGTTTGGCAGCTGGAAGTTCAGTATAACAGAAGATGTCCAAGTTAACATGGAGTCCAGTTCGGCACCAGGACGTTCAGCATGTGCAGCTCCAGACCATCACGAAGCAGAAATCGATCTGGAGTTCGTCCTTGGATAGTAACTTTCATACACTCTGAACAGGGACGTGATCTGGATCCAACACAAACGATTAAAGTTGTTGTTTTTTTCTTGGGTGTTGTTTGCCTGATGACGCCATGGTCCTCAAAGATCTTATGAAGGATGTACATGATGTTGTCGTCGTCAAAAAAAAGTCTAATGGCTAATAAATAATGACAAAAATGTACCCTGGAACGCTGTAAAGGCCATCATCAAATATCAGAGACAATCAGAAGTGACATCATCGTGACATCATCACCAAGACCTGGATGTGGCGTCCTACATCCAGGAGAAAGCGTACCGGGAGTAGGGTTGGGTATCGTTTGGGTTTTTTTCGATACCGGTGCCAAATCGATACTTTTAAAACGGTGCCGGTGCCAAAAC
>JAOTQY010000032.1:9802117-9818650 GCA_026413445.1 Dolichallabes microphthalmus
CTATCTTTATATCTAAGAGTTTCTATTTTTAAAAAAGTTAGCATTTTTTTCTTTCATTTTTTCTATTTTTGCGATGTCACTCCTTTTTTTGTAACTTAAAGACTTGTTCCTTAAATTCTTATGTCATTGTATTATTGTAACATTACAAAAATAATAATTTTTAAAGAAAATTCTGTTATTACTTAAACTTTTTTTTCTTAAAATTCCATAAGCTCTCTCTCAGTATCCTGCAACTTTATTGTTTGTATTAATGTCATCTGTGAGTTTCCCAGCAGAAATTGTTGGTTGTTAAAACGTTGTGGAGACGTTAATTTGCCAGCGTTACAGACATTGGGACAGCGTTGGTGTTCGGTTGTTTTTGAAAGTTAGAATTATTCAGATGAAACGACATCGAAAGCAACATTGATTACAGTTGATTACATTCCGACCTAAAAAGCGAAGCCGTTGTTCTGTAGCTGCGTCTCCTGAACGTAACTCCTGCACTGCATTTAGTTTTCATCAGTCCGCTACAGCAGTGCTACACAAAAAAGCACTTTTCATGAATTGGCTGTAATGATGATATAAAAGCTACAAGTGTTGATTAGAGCCATATGTAAGTGTGCGGTAGCTGTAGTTCAGACGTGTCCTTGTCTGGGTTAGAGTTGAGATAGGGGGGAAAAAACAACGTGCAAATTATTTATAGCCCGTTAAGACCTCTGACGGTGTGACATGTGTGTTGTTTTTTTCTCACTTCACGCAGGATATCAGCGCTCGGTGAGATTCAGGCACGATGGCAGCATTTCAGCTGTGACTCAGAAGCGCTCTCCTCCTGGGTGTGTGAGAGAGAGAAGGAGCTGGAGGCTGTAGACGGCAACACTGCTGTCTTGGAACGACACATTCACACCGTGGAGGTAAAAAAAAAAAAATCCCAGCGACTTTTTTTAGAGTTTAAAATTTCCGCTGTCGTTCTCATGGACTTGCGTTGTTTCCTAGGTGATAGAGGCAGCTTTGGAGGAAAGGAAGGACGCCTTGAGTCAGTTAGAGGCGGAGTCCCGTGCTCTGACTCGTTTCATGACTCCTGGGAAGGCGGAGCATGTTAAAGCTCGCTTATTACAGACCAGCAGGTCCTGGGAGGAGCTTACCAACAGTGTGAAGCGACGATGGGCGGAGCTTCGGATCAGCTTGTCGCATAAAGTGAAGTTAACTGAGGACATGGATGAGGTTCGAGTGTTGGAGACGCTGCTCCGTGTATTTATGTGCTACTGTATGTATTGTTTATTTGAACTTCTGTCTGTTTTTGCATCTTTAAGGTTAAACATCTGCTCAAAGATCTAGCAGAGAAGTTGGATAAACCGGTTACGGGTTGCACATCAACATCGGGGACGTACCAAGCTCTCCACGAGCATATGGTACGTGTCTTTGGCTTAGAGAGCTAGAAATGAGAAAGTGGAACATGGAAGTGACCAATCTCTCTTCCTAAAACTTTCGAGTTGCTAATTTCAGCCGTTTTGGAGAGATGATTTTATATGAGCCCCAAAAATGGACATTTTTCAGCGTTATACTGTCTCACTTCAAACAATAATCATTTGAAATGAGTATTGATATACTAAAATTGGCGTAAGCCTCTAGAAGCATATGACCCTAAATGTTGCTTAAATCAAAGAATTACATGCAAAATCCATTTAAAACTATAGTTTATTCAGTTAAAACTGCTTTTTGTAGTCTGCCCAATAAGTAGTGTTAACACATATATCATTAAAATTCCAGGTCGACCTCGGTGTTTTGCGCGAGAGATTGGTGAAATCTTAAAAAGCTAAAAATCTGTAGTGTCCGTAACCATGTCAAATTCATGTTGCAATATCTTAACAGTTTAGCATTTTACTGTAGAATGATACACTTTTTCAGGTTTATGTCTTTTCATGTGAAATCGACATCCGCCAAGTTTCATCAGAATGACAGTTAAGATCGTTGAAAGATTTGAATTCAAAAAAAGTTCCGGATTCTAAAACATAAAAAGGCATGAAACTGAATTTAGCAAATGTGTTTCTTTTTATCTAGTAAAAATATAAATGTGTATGTATATTTACAAAAAAGAAGCATGGATCGAGAGATAAAAGTTATTAAGTATTATAAAAATGTATGTAATATGATTCTATCTGAAAATTCACTTTTTCACCCACAGGTGAGACACTTTTTAATATGTTTTGTTAGTGCCGTTCTTTGGGCCGGTCAGAACAATGAGCTCATACTTGGGTCCAAGAACATCAGATGTTGTGTAATTTTCTTACTGAAACTTAGGGAGAAAAGTATTTGATTCTGAATCAACTTGCAAGAAGTGAATTAAACAGTTTTTTTTGTTTTGTTTTTTGAGCTGCTGAACTGAGCTCCAGGGTAAAACCCGAGCCAAAGCAGAACTGCCGCTGCTGTAGAGATATCCTGAGCACGTGTGCCTGAATGTGTTTAGGATTTACATGTAATTATCATTTTACCCAGCAGATGAAGATATTAGTTTTTGAAATTGATCCAGCCAGGGTCAAGTTCATAGTGTAATAAGGTCAAACAACTGATTTAGATTTTCTTCTGTATTTTTTTTACTTTTTAAGTGGTACTTTAAATGACACACTCGTAATACTAAAAAGGATCAGACTGATTGATGCTTTTGACTTTTTTGAGCTTTTACTCGGCCAAAACATGGTATCAGTGCTAAAAAGTCTCTCACCTACAGTAGGTGAAAAAATGAATTTTCAGATAGTATCATATACAGTAACACAATTTTTTAATAATACTTAGCACTTCTTATCTCCCGATACATGCTTAGTTTTTTGTATATATACATACACATTTATATTTTTAGCAAAATTAAATGCAACATTTGCTAAATACAATTTCATGCCCTTTTATGTTTTAGCGATCTTAGAAATCTTTCAACGATCTTAACTGTCATTCAGATGAAACTTGACATAAACCCGAAAAATCACATTATTCTAAAATGCAAAGCTGTTAAGATATTGCAACATGAATTAGACATGGTTACAGACACTACAGATTTTGTGCTTTTTAATATTTTACCAAAAACCAATTTAAGCAGCAATTTTTATAGTTCATATCCTTCTGTAAACTTATACCAATTTCAATGTCAATACTCGTAATGTCAATACACATAAATTCCATATAAAATCATCTCTCTAAATCAGCTGATGATAGCAACTTGAAATTTTTAGGGAAGATTGGTCACTCCCATGTTGCATAAACTTCAGAAGCACACACTTTTTTTTTTATATATGTATAACATAAAAAAGCACTAATACTGCGTTTTGTTTTTCCATTTTAATTACAAAAAGTGTTAAACCAAACTCTACAAAAGAACAAACAAACCAAAAGCACAAATTTCATTTGAATTCAAAAGTGTGAAGGTACTTTTTATGCTTATGTACATTTCCATCACTGCTAGGACACATGGCAGGCTCTTAAGCTCCTGCAGCCCAGACTGGTGTCCCTGAGCCTGGGGTTAAGAAGAATACCTAACAGAGAGCAACTGGAGAAAGGTGTATCAGAGCTCCAGCAGACTCATATACAGTACACTAGTAAGGCTGCCAGGAAACAAGCCAGACTGGAGGACCTGTTGACCCGGTGGCAGCAGTAAGCCCAGCTTTGTTTTTCATCTTTGTTCAGGAGACCTTCAGGAGAACTTCATGCAATTTAGGATTTCAGAGTTGACAACAGTTAAATCGATGTGTATTCAGAGTCAGGTTGATTATTCTATAGTGGCTACTGTTGTACTCTGGCATAGAAAATAAGGACCGAGAAAAAGACATGGTTTTGTTTCCATTTGCCATTAAATGTAATACTATGCGAAATAAAAGCAAAAGACAACTGAAAATGATTTTTTAAAAGATTAATAAAGTACAAGGATACAGTAAATTATTGTCATTTTTTTTACGGTTGTAATTGTCAACCTTTTCCCCCTAATTCATGATAATCAACTGAAATTAAGGCTGAATCTGATGTGCACAGTTTCTGTATTAAATCCTCACTAATGTAAACCTAAATACAAACCTTGGTGGAAAATTTTATCTTTAGATCCCTAAAAGCTTTCAGCCGACCTTAAACTAATAACTGAGATTAAAATTAAACAGTTGTCGCAAATTCAGGTTATTTAATTCACGAAATTCAGAAAAAAAAAAAACATTTAAAGATTCAATAGATTTAAATTAATGTAAAGGCTGCAAATTAATTATTTTTAATTGTTTTATTGTAATTTTTTTAAAACATGAAATGTTATAACCTTTAATTTTAATACCTAAAATATTTTATTTTAAAACTTGAATTAAATCTTAAGGTTCAGCATGGTTCTCCTCCTCAGGGCTAGAACCATTAACCGTCCAAATAACCGCTGGACTATCCCATAAATATTCCAAAGTTAAGAAGAAGCTTGTTTTAGTATGTGAGATGGAGTGCAGAACACAATATTATGTTGAACTTTTAATGGTGTTGGGTGTTAATTTCGATTTCCTTCATGTGGTTAGGTATGAAAGAGGACTCTCAGTTCTCCAAAGCTGGTTAGACAGTTCAGAGAAACTCTGTAAATCTGATATGCCATACCTGGTCATGGATAAAACCAAACTTCATAGCCAGCTACAAACGCTACAGGTAAGTCATAAGAAAACAATCTGCTAGGGTTGTTCATGGGCCTAGAAGACCTGTTGGCTGAGCAGTATTTTTATTTATTTTTAATTATTAATAATTTTGTGTTGGGTTTATTTATTACCTGGTAGGACTTGCAGAGTGAGGTTCCCTCTCATGAGTCTTTGCTGGAGAAGTTGGAGAACCAGGCCGAGTTTCTGTATCCCACAGCCTCGGAGGAACGAGTGGGAGAACTGACAGAGCTTCACTGCATCTTGGAGGAGAGGTGGTGCTCTCTCAGTGTGAGCATACCTCTTAGGTAAATCTCCAAATGTACAGTAGCTATTTGATGTTGTGTTCTACTGAGAATTTCACCTCAGGGATGGTTCCTGCAGACCCACTTAACTAGAAAGTCTTTCATCAAGTACAAAGTTTTTTTTCTTCTGGTCTTCAAGTAGAATCTATTTAGAAAGATAAGATCTTAACCATCCAAAGAATCCTTAATGAACACGTATACACCTTTTTACTGCAGATGATTTCAGTTACAGAAAACCTTAAAGATCCTTTGGAAATCATGACCTATCCAATCATCCTTGAGAAACCTAAGAGCAATGTATTCCCTTTGAATATTTTTGTTTATTGCTTCAACTGTGGTGTTTCTAGTTGTTGTTTTGAAATCGCTTGTAACAATACTCAGTTTTACTGTACCTCCCTAAAGATGCAACAGTCCAGTCACCTTTTTAAACCTTAGTAAACTTACCTCAAAGGTTTTTCGGATGGACACTCATTGAAAGTTTCTTGTGCGTTCTTAAAATGGACTTTTAGAGTGCTCCAAACTTCCTTTATAGTTCCCCAAACAATCAACCCAAAGAACCATTGTGTATTGAATGAAACCTTTTTACTCAACTGTAGAGATTTCATGTGATTTTGGCTGAAATTCTTCATATAGACATTGCCTGAAGACTTTTCTTAGACCTTTCTAAGAAGGTGTTCCTCAACAGTTCTATGGCTGGTTTAATGGTTCATTAACTACATGATAAAAGATTAAGGAGGGGTTTAATTAACAAGAATGTAGATGACTAAAAAGAAGAATCCGGAAAGGTTGATTGGTATTTCCCTTTATTTGGTGGGTACCTTTCAAAGGTTCTATCTGCAACCCTAGAGCCGGACCTTGGAGCTTTCTGAAAGCCATTCTAACTAGATCCACTGTTTAAGGTTATTTCTGTAAAGAACGCTTGAGGAACCTTGTATTTCAATAGAAGTGTAGGTTGATAGAAGAGCCTGTAGTCATTTATAGATTTCCATGCATTTTTCAGGATTCAAGAACTTCAGGCCCATCTTTCTCGCCTTGAGCAGTTTAACCAGGTTCTAATGACATTCACTCAATGGAGTGAAAACTTTCTCAGGCAGTTAAGAACCAGATCCAAAGTCACCATCACTGACCTGACGTTGACTGATACCCAAATCAAGGTAAAGACAAACTTGTAGTTGTAAATATGGTCATCAAACTTTCTTGATTATGATGTACTTCCTTATAGTATTTTTTTATTTAAAGGACGATGAAGCTCTACTTCAAACCCAAAGCAAAGTAATGGAGGATCTAAAGAAGCACATGGAGGGACTAAGTCCTTCCCTGGCTCCACTGGATCTTCAGCGATTGCAGGCCAGGCAGGAAGACTGTCTCCAGCCTTTCTCAGAGGCTAGGAGTCTGCTACACAATCGTTCTGAGTCTCTGGTTAAACTTGAGACCTTCTTGCTGACCTATAGTTCGACCACCACTTCTCTTCAGACCCTGCAGAGAGCTGTAGGAGAGGCGAACTGGGACCAAAACAAGGATAGGAACGTGAACCAGGAACTAGAGCAGTTGTCGCAGGAGTTAGCCGCTGTGGAGGTGCAGGCTATAAGTCTGGACAGTAGTCTGAACAAGGCATGTCTACATCTACATGGGATTGATGGGGACAGGACGTCCTGCCGGGGGCTGGTGGAGGACCTGGGATCAGGATTGCAGCAAATTCAGAGGAGCATGGGGACCAGGCAGAGCGAAGCTGAGGCACTAGGAGTTATGAGGAGCTCCTTCGTGAAAAGAAAGGAGATGCTTTTGAAGAGTTTAAAGGAGCTAGAGGATAGAGCCAGAAAACCATGGCTTCAAGAACCAAGCACACAGAACTTCCAGCAAAGGTAACCATAGAAAGCTTTCTCTTGTATGCAGTAGCTTGCATAAGTATTTATAACTATAGAGAAGCACGGTGGTGGTAGCATCATACCGAAAGTTGTGCGCAGACACTTTGCACTTAAATATAAGTACAAATTAAATATAAGTACCCTAAAATTGCAAAAGGTTCATCTCAGTTTTTACGCTTCTACCTCTGACACTGGAGACTCCTTCCATTTATGTATAAGTCTCTTTTGCTTATATGGCTCTTAGTATGCAAACCGTGTCGCTCCGCTACTATCAGATATGCGATTTTCATTCATTCATCTTTTTTTAAAAATCTAGAACTTGTATATATGTGTGTGTGTGTGTACATTAGACTGTGGATGCTAAACCAGTTGGAGGAGGAACTCGAAGCTCTACAGCACAGTCAGCTATGGTTAGGGGAGAAAGGCGAGCAGTTGGCTCACAGAGACCCTGAGATGGTCGAGGAGGCCCGGCGAGATGTGACCCTCGTTCAAACCAGTTGGGAGAAAATTAAAGATGTCATCTCAGAAGAGTAAGTGTACGATCTAACGGTTATATACAGTAGGTCACCCGGAGTGAAACCACGGGCCTGAGTTTGGTTTGTGTGTGTGTGTGTGTGTGTGTGTGTGCAGGCAGGAGCAGTGCAGAGTGCTGGTGGAGATGTGTAAGGATTACAACAGTCTGAGGTACAAACTCGGCTCAGTTGTTGAAAGAGCTCACGCTATCACTGTCGCCCCGTCTGTCTGGCACAACCCCGAGGACATCCGGAGAGCCTTGACTCGGGTCAGTGTCGTGCCTCAGGAGGATACAAGAAGTGTACCAGTATGAATGCTGATACCGTCCTCGTCACAGAATGTTTTGTCTGGCTCGCTTTATATACCTGTTCATGTTCATAAGGCTGCCAGCTTCTTTCTTTTATTTTAGTTAAGGAATTTAATTTAAATGATGCTCATTATCTAGTAACATTAGTCACATTAGCTAGAGATGAGCAGATTTGTTTTCACTTTGCTTAAGTTTTACTTTCCAGCTATAAAGTAAAAGTATGTTTTGTTGTTCATTTTCAATGACTACAGTAATTGTCAACAGTAATTGTCAACAACAACATACTGGATACGATAATTTTTTCTCACCTAGCACCTTCTGTGGACATTTCGTTAACTTGGGTAATGTTCACATTGCTTGCCCAATACTTTCTTTCGGCTGCTTCCGTCAAGGGGTCGCCACAGCGGACCATCCGATCCGTAAACATCTTGGCACAGGTTTCACACCAGATGCCCTTCCTGATGCAACCCTCCCATTTTGTAACTGGGCTTGGGGCCAGTGGTAGGGTAGTATGGGGCGTGGCAAACCCACCAACCGGGGCGTTTCAAACCCAGAGCCTCAGATCAACAACCTAGAGCCTTAGCCACCTGAGCCACCACTGCCACAATTGCCTTACCTGATCAAGGGACTAAATTCTGACTGTTTACCCAAATGTGACAGGGATTAGTTTTCACGACTGTCCAAAGAGATCAGATCTGAGCCACTTTTTGTATGTGGTCCTTTGCTCGGATCCGATACTTGGTCATGTGACTTGAATGAGAACGGGAAGATCAGAATCCATGCAACTTTTTGTTTTTGCCTCTGAGTGTGCGTAGGGCGCTTGCTCACCTCATCAGTTCTTCTGCACGTCGACAAACACGGCGGACTAACTGCTTTGTCATTCTGCGGAGCAAAATCCCAAACAAAGGTATTTTCGCTGAAATTGCATCCATTGTTTGAAATGAATGGGCGGTTGCACAAAATCGCGACGTGTTTTCGCCCAGGTGGTGCAAGCAAAAACATATTGGGCAGAGGTAGCTCAATGGTTAAGGGTAATGGTTGGACTAGTGATGGTTCAAACTCTAATATCGCCAAGTTGCCACCGTTGCTCCCTTGAGCAAGCCGCTTGTCCCTCGATTGCTCAGGGGTATAATGAGATAGTAAATGTAAGTCACTCAGGACAAGGGCACCTGACAAATGATGTTAATGTAAATATTAATGGTCCTGAAATGATGAATATGAGCCATCACAAAATTTTATGTAAACATATCCTTATTTAGCTGCTAAAGATGATCTTCTTGTCCATAGTCATTAGCATGTATAATTGGGTTTCTTGTATTCTTCTCTTGATGTTTCCGCAGAGCAAGCAATTAACATATTTGTATCGATCTTTTCCTGTAACAGAATTGGCTTTTTTTTCCAGAAATGTAAATTTTAAAATTTGTTTACAGAATCCTAGAACTATTTATACAAATGCGAGCGTTTAGAGTGTCCATGCGTTTCTGTAGCTGGAGGCGGTGAAGTCAGAGATGGCAGGCGCTCAGGATGACCTCGATTTGTTCATCTGTAAAACCAAATCCTTCATCAGTAATCTAAGGAACTTTCCGGATGACATAACGGAAGCTGTCCGCGTGGAAATGGACACCGTTGTGGACCAGTGGACGGACGTGAGATGATTATAAATCTCTGTCTATGTATCCAGATGACCGTATAAACGCCTCAACTCCAGGCTTGTCTGTTTTCCTTCCAGACATCAGAGCGGATCGAAATCGAAGCGGACCGCCTTTCATCCGCTCTCGAGTTATGGAACGAGATTAACTCGATCGTCAACGACGTCGAGTGTTGGAGCTCCACCTCGGTTAGCGAGCTGAGCGACGGACCTGTTAACCTCTTATCCAGCGTCAACATGGAGGACTGCCTCAGCCAGTTTAAGGTGAGTATACTGTAACAGTCGGATATGTGTAATCACATTTGTAAAAAATATTTCAATGGAGGATAAAACGAGGTGTATTTGAACAGATGGAGATTGAAGGTAAAAAAGTGCTGATGGAGACCCTGCAGGGAAAGCTCGCCAAGCTACAGGAAGTGACGAAGGATCAAGAAGCTGACATCGAGCTCCAGGTAAAAATAGAAACATGTGTACGTAGGACCCTAAAACAGCAAGTTGGACGCCCTTGGAAAGCTAGGAACCGTTAAGGAACCCAACATTTACAGTTTTGTTTTCTTGACTTTTTTTAGCGCCAAAACTTGAATAAGGTTTAATTCCAGCTGTTTTGTTAGATGATCTTCATCATACTGTACTGTATAATCCGACAGTTTTGATTGTACGGCACACTTTACCCACTGTACATATTGATTCTGACAAGGCCATGGCAGCTGATCTGAGGAAGAAGATCTTGCACGCTGAAGAGGTTCACGAGCAGGCCAGCTCCATCCTGAGGGACTTCAGCTGTCAGAGCCAGCAACTCCAGGACGTGATTTCCCAGACGGCTGAACAACTGGACGGCGTCGAGAGCAGACTGTCACAGCTATCGCAGTCATCTGACCCAGAAAATATGGCCAAGATAAAGGTTAGGCTTTTCCATTTGCACCACTCGTACGTGTTAACGCCGTCCACGTTTCGACTCGCTGCGCTGAAATCAGCGAACATCCAGTAACACGTGCTTTACTTTACACGTGATTTTATGTCAGGTGACATGATGCCAATGATGATGCATCTAGCTACAGTAGGTAGGTTTATTAGTGGTGGGGGAAAAAATATACAATTGTTGCTATGGTAACAATATGTCTTCTGATGTTTGGTTAAATAAATCAGTGCAAAAGAGACTAGATAATTTTTTTAAGCTTTTGTCTGTAATGTGTTCTAATCAGGAATATATTCATAGATTGATTTCATTTTAACAATAATAATATTCATAGACCAAAAATTAAGGGGTGAAACATTTCATTTGGCTTGTTTTGTTATTTCAGGAGCTCCAGAAGATTCTGAAGCAGGTCGACGATGGTTTGGACGTGACAGCCGAGTCTCTCAGAGTGCTCTGTAGAGCTTACCCGGCTCAGCAGCTAACCACTCTGGGTGAGAGCATCACCAAGCTGGTGAAGAGGAGTGAAACAGCCGCTCAGAGTTCAGGCCGAATCCTCCGAACTCTGCAGGAAACACTTCTGCATGGTTTTAACGGTAAGGGGATCATGCAAAGATCTACACCTGTTGCCACACACATGCGCGCACACACACACACACACACACACACACACACACACACGTGTTGTCTTCCACACACAGTCTGACAGCTCTCGCTGGGAATTGATTAGGCCTCGTTACTAGGACGACAGAGAGGCTCTTTTTTCTTTTTTTTTTTCTTCATCCAGACCCACCCACACAGACCATCTGCTGCCATAAACACCAGCGTCAGTAAGTGCTTCCATATATGACTTTGCTCCCTCTTTGTCCCTCTCTCATCCGTGACTCATCCTGTCTCGCTCACAGAGCTCACACAGGAGTTCCACAGTTGGCTGTCGGAGCTGAGGGCGGGTACAGGCGAGCGCTCTGACCACGCAGGAGACGTTCCGGAGCTTTCCGCTCAGCTGCACAGGCTCAAGGTAGCATCATGTCTGAATTATTCCGGAGATTATTCTCAGGTCCAGTTCAATCCGGAAACAATCTTTTGCAATCTCCGAGGCCACGTCAGACCTCTTTGCTGATTATTTTATGTAACAACATGTTTTCTGCTTATAACAAGTTTTTTTTTTTTTATTTCCCTCCTGAAAAGTTTATCGCTGCTTTAACATCAATGTTATATGTAATTACTATATTAATGGATAAAACGTCATTCTTCGGAGAAACATTTTAGGATGTACTGATGTTAAGGCCGTAAAAAAAATTATCGGTGCTAAAAAGTGTCTCACTTACCGTATGTGAAAAACTGAACTTTCAGATCGTATCATATAACTCCATTTTCCATAACCCTTAATTCTTCTTATCTCCTGATCCATGCTTCTTTTTTTTGTAGATATTCACACACAATTATATTTTTATCAGATAAAAAGAAACACATTTGCTAAATACAATTTTATGCCCTTTTATGTTTTAGTGTCCGGAACTTTTTTGAATTCAAATCTTTCAACGGTCTTAACTGTCATTCAGATGAAACTTGCCGAGTTAGATTTCACATGAAAAGACATGAACCTAAAAAAGTGTATTCTAAAATGTAAAATTGTTAAGATATTGTAACATGAATTTGACATGGTTACGGACACTACAGATTTTTTACTTTTGAAGCTTTTCCCAAAAATCTATTTGAGCAACAATTTTGATTGTTGCTCAATGTTTTTAGAAGCTTAAACCAATTTTAGTATCAATACTCATAAAGAAATATGAATAATTTGCATTTTAAATGATTAGAATGATCGTTCGACATGAGACAGTATAACGCTGAAAAATGCCCATTTTTGGGGGGGCACTATAAAATCATCTCTCCAAAACGACTGAAGTTAGCAACCTAAAATGTTTAGGTAGGCGAGATTGGTCACTTCTATGTTGCATAAACTTCAGAAGTAGCTTCTTAGGCCACACACATTTTTTGTATTATATGTATAACATAAAAAAAATTAAATCAGCATCAGTACTGTGTTTTGGCTGACAGCAGTAATTCAGCTTCCTAACACCACATTGTTGTTGATTATTTTCCTATAATTCCATGAAATTGAGTGTTTATTCTGTACTCAATTATTAAGCAAAATGATTTATACAGTTATATTGTTGATTTTCTTATGATTGAACAAGTAGGACTAACTCACACAAATTAAGTCATGCTAGAGTTGTGCACAAAACATTCCTGATTATTAAAAAAAAAAGTACTTATCAAAAGTATAAAATATTCTCTAAAATCTCTCTCAGATGAAACCAAACAGTTTTACCTTGGCTGGCGACTTTCTGTAACTCCACCCTCGTGCTTCAGGTGTCTCTGGAGCGGCTCGGTGAGGGCGAGGAACGCCTGGCTAGACTTCAGGAAGAGGAAGAGAAGCTCCTGAGACACCTGTCTAAATCTGCAGCCGGAGGAGTGCAGGAGCGCCTGGCGTCATGTCAGCTGGATCTGGATGGATTTACTGCGGCCTGCAGACAGAGAGTGCGGTGTTTAGAGGAGAGCGCCGCCCTACAGGACGGGTGAAGCTCGAATTCGATTTTATTCGCTACGTTGACGTGGACATGCGTTAACTGTGTTACAGATGCACTTACACAACGCTATGTGATATGGATAGCTGTATAATATAGTAAAGCAGATCTGAAATATTTACATAAAATAAAGCATACAGTATTTATATGCAGCTTAGCATTGAAAAATTTAATCTGTTAAAAAAAGAAAATCTCCCTAATTTGTTACCGGTCAATTCCCATCATGCAACAGCTACAAGTTATGGAAGTGCTTTCCCTGAGACAGCTTAATGCATCTTTTCAAACTGCTTCTCATGCAAAGGAGAAAACGCTATCTGCCCTCTTCAACATACATAAGTTCACAGGCACCTCATGATTGGATAGTGCTGCTGTGATTGACAGGAGAGAAAGGGTAGACCCCTTCCACCCAGAGATCCCAAACAACTTTGCTTTCTAGACCTCTGGCCATAGATAGTCATGGCATTCATTGGGCATTTGCTTCACCAATCAGGAGCTCGTTTGCGGAAAGAGAAATATATCCAGAAATGCAACCAGTGACTTCATGTGTCTTCATGTGACAAGAAAGACACTTGATGGAAAGGAGAAATGTACATATGGAGAGAGAGAGAGAGAGTGAGAGAATTATGGACAAAAAAATTATGAAATTAATCAAAAGAGAAAAATGAGAGATATGGAGAACAACGAGAGACGGAGGGAAACAGAAATGACAGAAATGGCAAAAGACAAATGGGAATAGAGAGAAATGGGGATGGAAAGAGGGGAAGAGACAAAATGAGAAAGACGGAGAGGAATAGAGAGATGGAGAAACAGACATGGAAAAAGAGGTGAAGTGAGAGAGAAATATAGACAGAAAAGGAGATATAAAACAATATATTTACAGACATAACAGATTTCATGATAGACATTTTGCTTTTCTTGGGGTTTTTTTTGGCAAAGATGGTGTGGTTGAGGCTTTAGTTGTTTCTCTGCTCATGGTCTGATTAGAGACCTTTACTCCACACATTTATTTTTTAAGTGAATTTAGCAGCAGCCTTTTGGCAAAACCTTAAAAAAAAATTATAATTACAAAACTGAATCTCTCTGAATCTCTCTGGTCTTACCGTATCACTAACGTTTTTAGGTTGGAGGTGTGTGTTGATGAGTTGAGAGTCTGGCTGAGGCAGATGGAGGAAAGCCTGCAGAAAGAGGCAGCGCTGTGTGTGGCGAGCCAGCCAGGAGTGCCTGATTGCTCCATCCAGCTGAAGAGAGTGGAGGAAATCCACAAAGAGCTGCTCTCCAGAAGGTTTGTTTTAATCTAGATCATTTGTTTTGGCTCTGAACTGTATGGATTTTTTTATTATTATATCAATTAGTTTATTAAAACAAGTAGTTAATTACCCTTATTCACGTGTGCATTTTTAATAAACAAGCGAAAATTGATCAGAAAATTATTTTAATGTTGTCTGTTTTCACAGTAATTACCCGATTCCTACTTGTAAATAGTGCATAAATCACTGACAAATGTATATTTACAAGTTAAAAATCCTCTGTATCTGATGTTATTGATAAAGAAATCTTAAACTGCAGAAGCTGTCAATTCCGACATAAGGTGAACTCACTGTTTACACTGAATTTGTGTTATTTTGTCAAAAAGTATGCCAATGAAGGGCATGCAGCACCTGCTTAGCTGTACCATACAGTATGTGCGAACCCTGTATATAAGGATAAAGCGGTACAGAAAATGAATGAATGAATGAATGAATGAATACTGTATGAGGTACTGCATAAGACTATGTAGGATGTGTTATTAAAAAATAATAATCATCTTCAGGGTCTAAACAGTATCACTGGATTATGTTGTTGATTATTTTTCTTGAACAACACATCCTACATAGTGAAGGTTTTTTTTTTTTTCCTTTTTCTGAAAAATCCCCAAACATATACTGTAGTTTTTAAAAATGAGTTCAGATCACTTAAATGGAAGGAAATTATTTGCAAACATTTCTATAACAGTTTTAGTGTCATATGTATACAATGTTTTTGTTTGTTTGTTTTAATTATGACAAAATGGTGAAAACCATGCGAGACAGGTGCATTTGTTTTCTCGTCAACTCCTGAATCCTGAAACAGTGTGTTTTGTTCTCAGGCCGTCTCTGGAGCATCTGTATCAGGCCTCTCTTCCCCTGTCTGAGGTGAACAGCGTCCCCGCCGAGCTTCTCTCCTCCCACCAGGCTCTGCTTCAGGAGGCCTGGACCCGGATGCGCCACCTACAGGAGTACCAGGCCTTCGGGGAGGCCCTGAAGGCGGTGGGGGACTGGCTGGAGGAGGTCAAAGGCCGGCTGGAGAATCTGGAGAGCACAGAGGGGAGCAAAGAGGAGGTGGAGGAGAGACTGGAGCGAGTGCAGGTACAGCGTTAGGAGCGTGATAGAGCACACAATTCTCCTTGATATGGGTCAGGATCGAGACCTGAGGGGGTTGAGATTGAATTTGAATGGAC
The DNA here is from genome assembly GCA_026413445.1 of Dolichallabes microphthalmus. Taxonomy (NCBI): domain Eukaryota; kingdom Metazoa; phylum Chordata; class Actinopteri; order Siluriformes; family Clariidae; genus Dolichallabes; species Dolichallabes microphthalmus. The sequence continues at coordinate 9,817,349 of JAOTQY010000032.1, forward strand.
CTGAAAAGTCAAGATTGAGACAAAAATCAATCGGTTCTGTTTAAGGCTTCTTATGTTTTTTTCCTGATGACTACAATGTTTTCTAGAAGAAATAATTCTTGTTTAACTTTGTGCATTACTTTGTACATTTCTAAAGAGGAGACACCAATAGTTTTTTAAATTATTATTATTATTTTAACAAACTATCAGTTGAGATCATATTTAGCATGACCATTGAGACAATATTTCATATCATATTTAGCAAGACCAAGACTGAGACAAGTCTACTGTAAATGCTAATAAACCGATCTAATATAAGTCCACGTACAATTTAAGAATCAGCGCCAATGCATTTTTAAGAACTTTCCAGGAAAAAAAAACATCTCTGACACAGTGATAATTACTGTATATCAAATAAGTGACTAAAAACTGACGTCACAGGCAAAAATTCCTCTGTTTAAAAAAATATATTGAATTGACTCTAGCGTCAGATATGACGCTAAAACTTTAAGTTTTCTGAGATCTTCAGGACAGAGAAGTTTACATTTTCAGGTTCTCAGTGACTAAAAGTAGGCTGATGAGAGGCTGGTGAAAGAGTGACTGTTTATAGCTGCTATAGGGTAAGCAAAAACAGGAAATAACTTTTTTCTTGGATATTCTACAACATTAAATCATTAAATGCAACTATAAAACGTATCACTTCACAGAAAATAATACTCTTTAAAATCTGTTAGCAGTGTTGGGTGTAACGCGTTACAAAGTAACAGAGTAAAAGCGTTAGAGTACTGGGATTACTTTTTGGATGGAACGAGTAATCTAACGCGTTAGGTCCGCCATTTAAGTACTCAGTTATTTAGTTATATTTTCGAAAATCCGTTATTCAGACAATTTTATGTAATCCGTGAGCCAGACAGCAGTGATTCCGTTTTCATTTTGTGCAATGGAAAAGTAGTCTAACTAGTTACTTTTATCAAAAGGTAACGCTGTAATGTAACTGATTACTTTTTAATGACAGTCATTTTGTAATGTATTTAGTTACTTTAAAAAGAAACGTCCCCCAACACCTTTGGTTAGTAAATTTTATAGCGTAGTGTTAACATTAATTCCTTTGTTAATTCACTCTGTATACACACTTCAGGAAAAGAAAAATAGTATGATGTATATTCTATTCATATAATATTAATACTATTATCATATTATTATTGGCATATGTATATATACAGTATATGATAATATTATGATAATAATATGATACAATTATTATTATCATAATATTATCATATATATATAAATATATAACGTATGTCAATAGACATACTATTA
>JAOTQY010000032.1:9847305-9857744 GCA_026413445.1 Dolichallabes microphthalmus
CTATAATTTTACATTGTATTATATTTAAAAAAAACATCTATTGCTTCTTTAAAAAAGTCTCACGTTTTACATTGTGACGTATTAACAACAAAAAACACTGATTGCCCCTTTAAACAGTTTCAAGTTTTACATTGTGTTGTGTTATCAACAACAAAAAAACACTTATTGCCCCTTTAAAAAAGTCTATAATTTTACATTGTATTATATTTAAAAAAAACATCTATTGCTTCTTTAAAAAAGTCTCACGTTTTACATTGTGATGTATTAACAACAAAAAACACTGATTGCCCCTTAAAAAAAGTCTCATTTTATATTGTGACGTATTAACAACAAAAAACACTTATTGCCCCTTTAAAAAGTTTCAAGTTTTACATTGTGTTGTGTTAACAACAAAAATACCCACTTATTGTGTTATTGCTTAATATTTTATTATTTTTATTATTTCAATATTAGAAATGTGTGTGATGTGTGAATGTCTCAGCCCCCTCCTGGTGTTACATTAAGGCATGCCTAAGGAACATTCTCAGCACTTTTACAGATTTTTTTTTCTTGCATATACAATTATACATTCATTCTTTTCCTCCTCTTTTTTTTTACACAGCCTTAAAAACATTTCATTGTATCAGGGATTTGTCCATTAGGGATTTAAAGCTTTTTAGTCTGAGACGCACTGATTCAGATTAAATAAATAATGAATGTGAATAGGCATTTTAAAGGTTTTGAATGAATGAATTACTTAAGCGAAGTCTTAAAACATAATGCATTTAACATTCAACACACCTACGCAAATAATGATGTCTTTGTAAGTCAGTCTTCTGCTGTTTCTATAAGCTCCCCTCTTCTCTCTCTCTCTCCCTCCCTCTCTCTCTCTCTCTTTTCTCTCTGCTTCGATCTGTTGCTTTTTGCTCATCATTAAAGAGCCGAGTTCCTCTCACGTCTTAGCAGCGGCAGCGCTAAATCCCAGCGTCAGCGGCAGGGGCCCATTAGTCTCAGCTCTTTGTTGAGACAGCAGACTCGTACCACACCGAGACACCTCCAGATTAGCCGTACAGTTCAGGCTGATAGAGTGAAAGGGGGCGTGTAGGGGGCGTGTGGGGGGGCAGAGGGGGTCGCGTATAGGGGGGGATGAGCCCTGCTGTGGTGGCCCTGTTTAAGACCCGGTAATTGGTTCTTCCTTGTGTATCACATGCTCAATCCTCACATCTGTCTCTCTCTCTCTCTCTCTCTCTCACACACGCACACTCTCTACTGTATGTCTCTCTGTTTCTCGCTGTTTCTCTCGCACACACTTCAAAGGCCTCTTCAGGAAAGTCCACTTCAGAAGAGAAGCCTCATCACTCAGTGCGCTCCGGCTGTGTACAGAAGATTTCAGTACCGTGTGGAATCAATGCTTTTCTCCGTTTATTCGTTTGGTGTTTTTTGACGACAAAGTTGTTTATTTTAGGCGGTCAGGAAGTCATTTCTTTTTTCTGGGAGTGGTGGATGATCATAATATTAAATGTAACTGTAAATGGATTAAAAAGTGTTGTTCTTTAATGAAAAAAATACATATAGTTGTGGCAAGATTCTCTGGTTATACGAGGAACAACACACTTCAAGACATGCTGTTATAGGAAAACAATCAATGGTAATGCTGTTTTATCAGCCTGTCCTTGATTCGTTTCCTATAACACCACATCCCCAAGTGTTTTATTCCTTACTTACTTTTGTTACATGAGCCTGACTCATAACAGTCTGTATTTTTATAACGTGTTTGAACTGTTACTATAGAAACAATGACACATTAAAAGGAGTTCCTTAATAAAACCTGCCCTAAAATTAATTCCTCATCTTCTGACCAATCAGATTTAAGAATTCAGATGAAGATTTTTATTTTCGTCACTTCTTTTAGTGTCTACAGCGCGACACGGACAAAGGCCACGCCCTGTTTAAGACCCTCCGTGAGAAAGCCGAGCAGGCCGTGTCCTTCCTGGATGAAAGCGGGGCGTGTAAGCTGGAGGAGGAGGTGAAGGAGAGCCGATCTCAGCTGGAAGATCTCGCTCTGGCGTTACGAGCCGAGCACGGCGCTACGGAGAAGAGCACGATGCTTTATAAAGAGTTCCTGGAGCGTTATAAGACGCAGCTGCAGTGGCTGAGAGAGACTCGAGCTCTGCTCGGATCTTCTGCAGAACCTAAAGCTGAACTCTACCAGAGAAAAGCCCAGCTGGCGAAGTATAAGGTGCATCAACAAAATTTATTTGTAGAAAAACATATACGCACGTTTATAACATGTTATAATGCCTTCGTAGTTAATAATTATTATTAGGGTTTCAACTTTGAAAATTCTGATAATTTCTTTTCTCTAAATTAATTGTTAAAGAGAAAAAAATAACTGTATAAAGAGACTCTACGAGCACATTCATAAGGCATTCATAATAATTATATTAACGTTATAATGCACTCATAAGGCATTCATAATAATAATTATAATTTTTTATGAAAACACTTTGCGCTTACATGTTAAATTCATTAGATTGTTAACATGATGCATTTGCCCTAAACTGTCATTCCTTTGTATAAATTAATCTTAGAATGTGTATAAGGCTTAATGAGTGCATTATAACATGCTACACACGTATTACTGTAGGTAAGTCCTAAAAAATGTAACCTTGATAAAAAGTGTTGATGAAAAGAAAAATCCAGACAATCCAGCTACCTTATACACTGCTGCTTGATTTCTATGTTCTTGGTGCTATAATCTGTTATGAACACTTATAATGTATCATAAGCACATACTGAAACACTGGCTTTTCTTTTTTAAATCTTTCTTACAAGTCATAGTGATAGCTATATACTGAAGCACTTGTTCATAAATCATTATAACCATATGTTGAATGTTCTATGGATGTATTATGACAGGATATGAATGCTGTTATGAATGTGGTTTGTTAGTGATTAATGTGATTACTGTGCTGTGTGTGTTCAGGTGTTGGAGCAGTCGCTGCTGTCCCGAGACTCTGCTCTGTGTGCGATGATGGAGAAAGGGAAAACCCTGCTGTCTCTCCTCCAATCTCCGTCCATCACGGAGAACATGGACAAGTTGCAGAGTGACTATCGGGAGCTGTGTAACGCTGCTAGGGTGAGAAAAACAGATATTTCACTTCATAATGTGTTCATAATGGTTCATAAGTAATTTATAAGTCTACATAGAAGATAAGTCTTTCATTAAGCTTCATAAGGCTACTTAAGTCATTTCTATGGCTGCACAAGCCTTTCTTTGAGCTAAATAAGCATTTTTTTATTAAGCTACATACACTATTCATAAGGCTACATATGCATTTTATATAGTTATGTAAGCCCTTCATAAAGTTGCATGAGTCATTTATAAGTCTACACATAAGGCTGGCATTTTACAAGGCTACAGTATATAAGCCTTTCATACTGCTATGTGAGTCATTTATAAGCCTACATAAAACTATTTTAAGGCTGTGTAAGCTATTTTTTGAGCAACATAAGCCATTCATGGGAATACATACTGTATAATGTTTCATAATGATACAAAAGTCTTTCATAAGTCTACACAAGCCTTTCTTAAAGCTAAATAAGGTTTATATTAAGCTACATAAGCCATTTATAAGGCTACATACAGTACGTAGGCATTTTATAAGATGATGTAAGCCTTTCATATGACTGTATGAGTCATTTATAAGGCTATGTGAGCTTTGAATGAGACAACATATGGTCACATGAGCTAGTCATAAGGCTACATATGCATTTTACTGTATAAGGCTACTGTATATAAGCCTTTCATAAGGCTACTGTACGTGATTCATTTAAATGATAAGTCTACCCAAACCGTTTGTAAGGCTGTGTAAGCTTCTTATTGAGCTACATAAGCCATTAGTGGAGCTACATACTGTATAATGTCTTTCATAATGCTTCACAAGTCTTTTATAAGGTTACACAGGCATTTCATAAGGCTACATGAGTCGTTTATAAGACTACATAAACCTTTTGTGAGGCTGGGTATGGTTTTTATTAGGCTACATAAGCCATTGTATTATGGCTTACTGTATTATGTCTTTCATAATGCTACATAGGTCTTTTATAACGCTACACAAGCTTTTCATAAGGATGCATAAGTCTTTCATAAGCCTACATACGGCATTTTTAAGTCTATATAAGCTTTTCATATGGCTACATAAATGTCAGCTGACGAAGACCTACAGTACAGTATATGAGCATACTGTATACATTTATAACAACTTATTCCAACAGGCATCCGCTGCCCAAGATTGGGAAATTGAGTTAAGCTGACGTGACAACATAATTTCTTTAGCTCAAGTGAAGGGGCCTGGATTATACAGTATATATATTTTTTATATGTTGCTATGGTAACAGTGACTTGGACAACAGTGGGTATTATAAAGAGAAAGCAAAAATAAATCAAATATTATATTAAAAGTTATTTTTTTCTTGTTACGTAAGGTAGACGATGTTACTGCAGTGATGAAAAACTGCATTCTATTTTTCTAGAAGATAAACGTGTTTTCACACAGAGCTGTTTTTAAATTTTTTTTATTTATTTCAGACTCAGGTGCAGAAGCTGGAGGTTTACGTAAAGAGGCAGGAGGAGTACCACACCGAACTCCAGGAAGCGGAACGCTGGCTGTTGCAGATGTCCAGCCGGATGGTGACCCCAGACCCCACGCCAGGCGGCGGCCTGGAGGCAGCCGCGCAACAGCTGGCCAGACACAAGGTGATCTGTTATAGTCATGCAGATGCTAAGATGGATACACACACACACACACACACACACACACACACACACACTGACAGAGTGAAAGACGGTGTAACATTCGTATGAGGGTGCAACTGGTTTCCCGGGCCACACAAAAATCACAAGAGGAAGTCGCTATTGGTGTTTTGTGCCAGTAGGTGGCGCTGTCCAGCTGATCTATATCTCTTTAGTGTCTTAATAATCTTTAGCATATTGTGTGTTTTGCAGCCTGCTGTCTTGTCATGTTTCACTGATAGTGTAGTCTCAGAAGACACATCTGTCTGTCTGTCTCTTTGTCAAGCTAATATCGCTCCATCTGTCTGTCTGCGTCTGCCTGTTTTTTTTGTTTGTCTGTGACTTGGTCAGTCTGTATGTGTTTTTCTCTCTGTGTCTCTCTGTCAGTCTTTTTGACTGTCTCCCATTTGTTGTTCTGTCTCTGCCTTCTTGTCTCTCTTTGTCTGGCTAACATCAGTTAGTCTGGGTTAGTCTGTCTCAGTGTCTGTGTTTTGGTTTGTCTTAGTATCTGTCTGTCTGTTTGTCTGTCTCTCTGCCTGGCTGCTATCAGATTATATGTCTCTCATTATATGTCTGCCTGTCTTCTTTTTTCTGTCTGTGTCTTGGGCAGCCTGTCTGTCTTCATTTCTCTCTCTCTCTCTGTTTATCTGTGTGTCCATTTCTTTGTCTCTATCCTATCGGTCCATTTGCTTTTATATCTCTGTCTAGTTTCTCTCTCTTTGTCTGTTTATGTCAGTCAGTCTGTCGGTCTGTGTTTTGGTTCGTCTTTGGTAACTCTGTGTCTGTCAGTCAGCCTGTCTGTTTCTTTTCCTGGCTGCTATTAGAATCAGACTATATGTCTCTGTATGTCTGCCTGTCTTCTCTTTTTCTGTTTGTGTCTTGGGCAGTCCATCTGTCTGTCTCCTATCGGTCCATATGTTTTCCTGTCTCTGTCTGCTTCTCTCTCTCTCTCTCTCTCTCTCTCTCTCTGTCTGTCTACATCAGTCAGTCCGTCTATCTGTCTGTATTTTGGCATGTCTTGGTATCTCTGTGTCTGTCTGTCTGTCTGTCTGTCTGTCTGTCTGTCCTTTGCCTGGCTGTTAACAGACTGTATGTCTCTCTCTGTCTGCCGGCCTCTCTTTTTCTGTCTGTGACTTGGGCAATCTGTCTGTCTTCATTTCTCTGTCTCTCTTTTCATCTGTCTGTCTGCCTGTCTCTCTTTTTCAGTCGGTTTCTTTCTCATTCAGTCAGTCTGTCTTGGAATCACTGCGTCAGCATTTCAGTCACGCCGTCTCTCTGTGTATGTCCATTTATGTCCGTCTGTCTGTCTCTTTGTATTACCGTGGCCTCCCTTTTTGTCTCCCTCTCTCTGTCTATCTCTCTGCCTCTTTGCTTATCTCATCGTCTCACCTTCCGTCCTGCACCTTTGTTCATAAATCTACGGCATGTCTCTTTAGCTTTCAGTAAGCAGGGTTGAAATGCTCTGGGGACTTTATAAAACACAAAGTGGACTCATATTTCAGCCCCTGAACGCAGCACAATATCCTGCAAGCTAGCAGAGCTCCAGACACGGAGCCATTTTTCTCAGCATGACCCTCGCTTCCCGTCGGAAATCTCGTCGCATTAACATTTGCGTGATTAATGCCGCGCGTGGACGGTAGAGCCGGTGTAGGGACATTTTCTGTGTCTCTGTGTTTAAATGAGCCATGTGCGTCTGTATGTGTCTCTGTGTGTGTGTGTGCGCTGATGTTTACCGTTTAATTCCCAGGCCATCATGGAGGAGATCGCAGGCTTTGAGGAGCGTCTGGCGGGGCTGAAGGAGAGAGGGGACGAGCTGACGTCTGGCTGCTCCGAGCGCCTCCAGGCCCGCCTCCGCCAGCAGATCCAGAACCACCTGCAGGGAGCACGAGACAGCTACTCGGCCATCTGCAGCACGGCGCAGCGCGTGAGTGTTCCCTGCCAGCGTGCCGACTCCGAGCCAACACACCACCAGACACCGTGACTCCGTGTCCGCTCAAACACGGCTCGCTCAGATCACAAGCACATCTCCTGAATCACATGTTCAGAACCGGTGACTCGGAAGGTAAAGTCGGGAGTAGACACTCGCTCGGGTCGACCGTCTGACCGCAGGTTATTACAATCACCGTGTCAAGGTCACGACTCGGACGTCTGGGTTTTCGGCTTATTCAGGAAGAGAATATTCATAATTTGTAATATTCTGAGTTTATAGTCCCAGCTGTAATTAACACATTAATCATTAGGGACGGGAATCACCAGACACGACGCGATACGATATTAATGTGATTCCTCAGAGCCGATTCGATTAAAATTGTGATTCTGTAAGTATCACAATCCGATATTATATTCTTTCCCGATTTTGTTACAATTTTAATCGTTTAATTAGGTTTAATGAGTAATTAAACATAGCCCGTTCCTTATAACATTCGTTTTCTCACTTAAAACCCAAACGCGGCGTTTAAACAAATGCCGCCATTATTATCTCTAAATAAATAGGTTTTTTTTATATTTATTTATTTATTCTTTTTTTTTTTTTTATCAATTTTGGAGTCGATCTGGCGATTCGTGAATCACAAATCATAACCGAAAAGATTTTCTCGCCCCGTCTCTAAAATAATCACTGCAATAATCAGTTCCCCTGTCACCGCTCATCACCTCCTCCGACACGTGCTTATTATTACACTTTTCACGTTTATGTTGATAAGTTAATGAAGCCACAAGAAAGTAAATCGAGCTTGCGAAAATGTAATCATATGTAACAGGACGGAGGTATTTCTATTTATTTATTTATTTATCTATTTACTGTGTATGGTATTTAAAACAAGAGATGACACTTTTATTTTAAAGGATAAGCTAAATGCTTACACACTTAAGAGCTCACTTTGGGTTTATTTATTATTTTATACGTTTAAAAAAAGTTAACTCATCTATCCAGTGCTTTCAAAAAAAAGTATTTGCCCTCTTTCTGATTTTTTCCCCCACATATTTGTTACACTCGAATCATTCAGATCATCAAACAAACAGATTTCAAATTGCAAATTTTGATATTTACACAACCTGAGTAAAATTTAAAAAGCCGTTTTCTAAATGATGAATGATGCGTTCGCTGTTTACCTGACCTCATCTCTGTTACTTTGTTTCTCATCTGCTCTTGAATTTCTTTTGATTGTGTTGCTTTTTTAGATGTTTTTTTAGCTTCACTTTGTCACACAGGTGGCCAAATTTATTTATGCGATTTTTTGATTCAACAGGTCTGGCAGTAATCAGGTGTGGCAAGTGAAATTTAACTCTAAAAATCATAGTTTATTTACTTATTTTTTCCCGTAATAAGTAAAATCATCATTTAAAACCTGCATTTTGTATTTACTCAGGTTATCTTTGTGTAATATTAAAATTTGTTTGATGATCGCAATCATGTAAGTGTGACAAAAATACAACAAGAAAATAATCAGGAAGGGGCAAATACTTTTTTTTGTACAGCCCTGTATAGAGGAGTGATGTTCAATTTCATGAATAAAATTATTTAGATCTGATTGGATCAAGTTCTTAGACAGTGGTGCTCGTCACTCAAGCTGATTTTGCACAATCCTTTTTTTTCATTACAGTGTATATCAGCTTAAATATCTAAAATATTCATATTAATAATAGTGTTTTTATTGTGCAACTTTGGATGAAGCAGTTTTACATGGGAGTGAGTTCTTTCAAACTGATGTGAGGCATCTTCTTGTATTGTCCATCACATGTGACGTGATGTAGACTTTACTGACGGATCCCATTTCATTTTAATTTCCTCTGTGAGTCCGGCGTGATTGTGAGCTGCCTTCAGTTTCAACAATCAAAAGCAAATGATTTTCTCACAGGAGTCAAAGATAAAGAACCAGAATAGGATGAAGGTCAAAGATAAAGGATAAATAGCTGTATAAACAATAACAGATGCTGCCAGGACACAAACACAGGGCATTCCTTTAATTCAAACCGTTGATGAGCAATATGGCGCCGTGCCTTTTTGACACGTTTTTGTCCCGAAACTAGAGAAGGCGCCGGCTCTCCAGATGAAGCCTCTCGAACCCTGTCGCATTTGTTGTAAAAGAGGCCACCTGATTTCCTCTAAGACCTCCAACCGTGTGCATATTTAATGTGCCAGGTTAATGCGACGCTCTGCTCCGAAACGCACCGCGCATTAATACCTCACACGTTCCGCAGTCTCGTCTTCTCACTAATACCCCCAACCTAAAGTAATCTCCCTCCAGACTCTGCCTCGCCCGTCTGCCCGTCCCTAAATCCCACCACCTTGCAGTCTGGCCGTTCGGTGGCAGACTGAGTAACCTGCCAACGCTCGCCGTGTGCCAAACCGCCCTCACCACTCACACGGCTCACGCTGCTCGCCCTCCCGCCGACGGGGTACAATCAGGAACGTCAATCAGCATCGGCTCTTCTCTCACGCTCATCAACATGGCCCTGACCCAGTTTAACGCTCCCGGGGTTTTTTTTGTTTTTTTTGGTTGTGTGGGTTTACTGAACAATTACTCGAAATAAAATCTGTCGAAAAAGACTTTAAAAGGCCGGAAGGATTGTTTGCAATAAACATTATGCACAGATTATTCACACCTTCCATTCAGACAGACGGCAGAAACTGCTTTCCTTTTTTCACTACAGTTTTCTTTCAAAAACAATATTTTTGGCACCCCTAATAATAATAATAAGATAAAAATGAGTCACTATATAATATTATTATGAAAAATCGTCATAATATACACAGATCAGTCATAACATTATGATCTAATATTGAGTAGGTCCCCACCTTTGCCACTAAAAACATCTAATGCACTGTGTGTTCTATCACCTTTCTGTGACACTTTCAGTCGCTCTGCTAAACAGACCAGCCTTCACACTCCACATGCACCAGTGATTGACCCCTGGCTGCCCATGACCCCCTCACTGGTTCACCGGTTTCCCTTCCCTTCCTTGGACCCGTTTCGGTATATCCTGTCCAGTTCAGGCCAGGAATATCTTACCAAAGCTGGAGTCGTCTAAACCAGGGGTCTCCAAATCCAGTCCTGGAGAGCCAGTGACCAGCACAGTTTGTAATTCGAGCACCAACACCTAAACACACCCACTGAAACTAGTAATTAACAGATTAGTTAAATCAGCTGTGTTTGAGAAGAGGAATCACCAAACTGTGTTGGACACTGGCCCTCCAGGACTGGATTTGGAGACCCCTGGTCTGAACAATACAATCTGGCCCTTGTCACAGTCACTCAAATCCTTACGCTTGGGCGTTTTTTCTGCATCCATGAAACACATGAAATTCGGGGACAAAATGTTGCTGTCTAGCGAATATGCAATTGTAAGGAGATACAGTAAAGTGTAGCTACTGTGAAAAAGGCCAGATTATGAAATTATGATGGTTGTTTTGATGGGTCAGTGCAACTCCAAAACTGCAGCTCCTGTGGGATGTTCCCAGTTTGCACTGGTCAGGATATACAGTGGAACCTCGGATTACGAGCATAATTCGTTCCGGAAGCGGGCTCGTAAACCAAATTTAATTTTCCCATAAGAAATAATGGGAACTTAAATTATTCGTTCCACAGCCCAAAACAATAAATACATAAAAATAATTAATACAAAATATAAAGTAAAAATAAAACAAATTAACCTGCACTTTACC
>JAOTQY010000032.1:9857844-9868094 GCA_026413445.1 Dolichallabes microphthalmus
TGTATTAAAAATCTTTGCTCGTCTTGCGGAACACTCGTAAACCGCGTTACTCGTAATCCGAGGTTCCACTGTATATAAAACACATTACTATTTAATCATTAATCATATGACCAAGTTTGACCCTAATGGCTTCCTATAATCGTGGCACGTTTAAATAGCGCAGATACAGTAATAAGACAACTGAGGAAACATCACCAGGTGTGCTGAAGGGAAAGTTTCATTATACTGTAAAAAAACTTCTAGATGAAAGTTTGGATAAAATCAAAGTTGTGAGGAGCTATTTTTACAAGAATACATTAAATGTAAGTTGTGGAAGTGGCGGCTCAGGTGGCTAAGGACCTATTTTTCATCGATTGACAGCACCAATATAATGCAGTGCTGCTGTAGTTATAAATTGTATATTGTGATACAGTGGTGTTTTTTTTTTTTTTTTCAAAGCTTCAGGGATTCTGCTAAAATATTTTTGTCATCACCAGCGCTCTACTTTAGATTCCTCCATATAAGTGTGATATTGCTTATGTATAAAATGCCTGACATGCACCACTGGATGGAAATAAACCAAGTACAGTAATTCAAAGCAGATGGTTGTTGACTAGTCGTATTCACAGTGAGGAAGACGATGATGAACGAGGTCTTTTTTTTGTTTGTTTGTTTTTTTGAATCGCTGCAGGTGTATCAGAGTCTGGATCGGGAGCTGCAGAGGCACGTTAGTCTGCGGGACACGCTGCAGCAGTGTCAGACCTGGCTGTTCAACATACAAGAGGAACTGCAGCCACCTGCGCAAACTCCACGCTACCTGGAGGAGGCGCTGATGCAGGTACATGGCTCAGGTTAATATGTTGTATGTCCAGCATGTATCTATTGAGAGTGGTGCTTAATTAACAATGCATGTGCACCTTCAGCTGAAGCAGGAGCGAGCTCTTCAGGAGCAGGCCAGTACGTACCTGCAGCTGATCTGCTCCACGTGCGACCTGACGGACGAGAAGGTGCAGGAGACTGCCGCTGAGATCCAGCAAGTCAAAATCCAGGTATTGTAACTGACATTCTGTTTTAGTCCTGCAACAAAGTCATCCAATTTTTTGGTACTAGGGTTAGTACCAGTTTTAAGCTTTTAGATCTTTCATTTGTAATTAAATGAGTAGTTACGCACACTATCTGTAATTATCCATCACACTCATGAGAGACCATGAAAGACAGGATTACCTTAAGAAAAAAACAACAGCACTAACAATTGGTGAACAGTGGACCATCTGGCTGTGAAACATTTCTTTTGCACAAATTGTCTTAAATCTAGATTGAGGAAAGGATGCTCGAATACCAAGAACTGGCAGACGGCTGGCGAGAAATCGAAAGTTGCCGTTCGGATCTCGAGGCACGTCTCCGAGAAGCCGAACACTTTCTGCAGAACATGCTGAGAAGACCAGCAGATCTCGAGCCAAAGGTCTCTCAGAATCAGCTGGACCAGGCGCAGGTAAGAGTTCAACCGGACGTTTTAAATTAGCATCCGTAGTCGTAATGCATCATAAATCGCGTAGAATTATTGAGTCAGCTTTGTATTTATACTGTATGTGTATAACAAGGAATCTTTGTTCCAAAATTTATGGCCCTATTTATGGGTTTTTGTATGTAGAAATACTGTAAGTGAATGAGCTTTTTTTTTATAGTTTCAGGCAGAGATAGTGGGTCTTTTGTGCAAGCCTGTGCTGCTTATTATTTTTTCTCTACTAAATTATGCCTAGAGATTTCCAATATCAATCTGCATGTAACTGTACTGTCTCTTCTAATCCGGCCGAAATCCATCAAAGCTCCTAAAAAAAAGCCCTTCTTGTAATATTGCTTTTTTTTCCTAAAGCAGTTTAAGGCAAAATATTTATTATAAAACCATCCTTGAAACTATGGGTTAGAAAATACTGCAAACACAAGGTTATTTGGCACTGTTTGAAATCTTCTCCATCCTCAAAAAAACTGTGGTTTCTCTCGGAGTCTACCACCATTACCCCCTAACCCTATCACCGGTGCATCAGTTTGAGCACTAGGAACCATTTAAACACCTCTCTATAATGGTTTCTGTTTATTCTTTGGTGGTTGTATTGTGTTCCTAGGAGATCTAATGGCTTTTGTGACTGCCATCCTGCCAGGCAGTTTCATATATTAGTAAAGACCACCCTCCAGACTCCATGCCTGGCTGTAATTACGGATGTGTGAATTGATTTGTCCGTGCCCGTAATTGCTGTCTCCAGGCCAGTATGGTCATTGTGTGTGAAAATGGATGATATTATGCCTCTGGTTATATTGTGAGCTGTCAGCAAGAAGAGAGATGAGGACTTCAATATCCTGAAACCCCACCAATCTGCCATCAAGTCATCGTTCCTATTATACCTTATACTGTAAAGGGGTCAAAAAAAATTATATGCTAAAAAATATCCTTTATTTTTGTTTGTTTATACCATGAAGGACTTTATCCAGGAGATACAAGCCAGGCAGGCTGATCTTACCAGTCTAAGAGAGAGCATCGGTAGGCTTGTGCCATCTCAGGACTCGCCAGAGCTGGTGGCAATAGGTCGTCTGCGCAGATCTTGGTTAGAGCTTGCAAAGCAGGCTGCAGAGCTGATGGAGCAGAGAGAGGAGGATCTCCAGAGGAGTGGGGACTATCAAGAATGCCTCAGCACAGCAGAAGAGCTGTTCGACCAGTTGTCCAAGGAATGGGATTATCTGTCCAGGCACGTATCTGAGGTCCTTCACAATATAGACCAGTGCATGAGTTCTGTTGATGTGCATTTTCATTTAAATCTTCCCAAATTAATAGTATATTCTTATTTAGGGCGGATACGGAGAGCACCGCAGGGTGTTTGGATTCGTTGAAGAAGCTCTCTATAGATCTTCAGGACCAGAGGTGTGTATTAGAAGACTTGAGGGATAACAAGAATGCTATCCTCTCACGTCTTAGTCTAGAAGACAAAGACCTTGTCAAGGAGCAGGTAGGTTACCTGGAGCAACGCTGGACCCAAATGGAAATGCAGGTTGAACAGAAGGTACAGGATACTATTCAAACCCTTGAAGACCTCAATCATTTAGAGGACCAGTTACGTGAAGCCCAAGAGTGGGCTGAGGTGCAGAGACCATCTCTTTCTGACGTGCTAAAAACCAGCCCCCCTCCGGATCTTGCGCAGAGCTTTTTGTTTGACCACTTGAGCTTTTGTGCAGAGCTGGAAGCCAAGCAGCAGCTCATTAATCAGTCCGTGTCTGAGGCTGACTGCATTTATTCTCATCTCGGACTAAATGAGAAAAAGAGGCTGCAGACTTTGGTGCAGAATGTTCAAGCAGAGGTGGAATCTCTTACTTCGAAGGCAGCTCACCACCGCAAAAGCCTTAGTAAAGCATTCACCGAGCGGACACAGTTCCTCCAGGCCTTGGACAGGGCTGCTGGATGGATCAAACAAAAAGAGCAGAGGGTTCTTTCAGATGAGCATGTGGCCCTCCTGCCAGATGAACTCTCCAAGCAGGTGTCTGTTTGCAAGAACATATGTAGCAGCCTGAAGGCATATCAAGTGGAACTGACCTCACTTTGGACGCAAGGAAGGGAACTGGTCAAGGATACGACTGAGGGCGAGAAGGCAGAGACCCTTCAGAGGCTTGAGGAGCTTCAGGGAACTTTCGAGGCTTCCCTCCAAAGGTGCACCCATCATTTGCAGCACCTGGAGAGAGCCCTGGTTATTCGGAAATACTTCAAAGTTGACCTGGATAGAATTTGCGAGTGGTTGAGGCATGCCGAAGCAGCCACATTCCCCATAATAGACCTCAATAGGAATGATGTCAAACTGCACAACCAGTTGGCCAAATACCAGCAGATTTTGGATCATACCTCAGCATACGAGAACCTATTACTTATTGTGCAGAGGGCAGGACAGGAAATCCTTCCCACCTTAAACGAGGTGGACCACTGCTACCTGGACGAGAAACTCAACGGCCTTCCGCAACAATACAATGCCATTATTTTGTCGACCAAAGAAAAGCGAGACAGGATCCAGCGCGTGACTCTGGAACGCAGGGAATTGGAGTCCCTCGTCGAAATGACACGCAAAGCTTTGGAGGAGCTTCAGGAGCAGTGTGATGCCTTAGAGAACCAGTCAACTAGTGGAAGTCTTGAAGATGGGGAAAGGTTGCACGGTGACTATGAAGAGATCCAGAAAGGCCTTTCAAACCTTTTCCAGGCAATGAATAAGCTGAAGAGTAAAACGCAGGACTTCCACTGCACGGGACAGCCATATACACGTGAGGTCATTGACCAGCTAGTAAGCCTTTATAGCAGACTTGATGAAACGACAAAGGAAAAAGTTAACCAACTCAACTGTACTTTGAATGTATTAAACGACTACATGGCTACAATCACAAAAATGGACAGAGGCATTGATGCCGTCAAGGAGGATATGGACAAACTCAATTCCGAGAAGCAATTAGATGCCATGCAGAGATTATCCAAACTGCACATACTGGCCAAAGAGCTTGAAGAGATTACTTCTTATTCTGAAGATTTAAATGAACAGATAGTGGAGTTCAGCCAGCACTTTGACCATGATAGCCTTCAGACGCAGGTTTCCATGAAGGAGATGCAGATTCAGGCATTGAAATCAAGTATTTCCAAGTGCATAGAAGAATGTGAACAGTGTACCAAGTCATGTGTCGAGGGCGAGCCTAGCTTCCAGATTGTGATCAAAGAAACCTTGGTGTGGCTCACTATTGTTAGAGACGATCTCAGAAGTTTGTTTACTCTTCAGAAAATAGACGTTCATGTTGTTCAGGATGAGATCAGATCAGCGGTGGCACTTCAAAAGGAAATGAAATCCAGGCTTCAGTTACTGGAAATATTTCACCAAAACGAGAGACAAAGGTACAAGACTGCCAAACAGCCATTCCCCAGTGAGATGGAGACTTGTTTGAAGGATATTGCAGACTTGGAGAGTGAGCTTCAGCAATCCCTCTCAACCAAACAGGCGAGGATTATTATGATGTTGTATTTATTAAAAATATGTTTCATATCTTGAATTTCTGACATTTCTAAATGTTCCCACAATCATGTTGTTTTACCCGTAGATGGCTCTGCAGTCAGCTCTATCCTTGATACAGTTGTACAAAAGTGCCTTGAAGTCTACAGGCAAGTGGTTCGAAGATGCCGATGCTGCTCTAAAACATAAGAACGAGGAACTAGAATTGGATGACCTTTCAGAGAGACTCGAGGTACTTAAACAGGTTTTGACTGAAGAACCAACCATAAAGGAGGTGATTCAGGATATTGAGGGCATTCTCCCTAAAATGGAGGGCTTTGTTGATTCCGGTGTTTTTATGAAACTCAAAGAAGGCTATGAGAACACCTGTCAAAGGAGTACTGAGCTCTTGAAGCAGCTGAGATGTCACCAGGAAACCTTAAACAGGTAACTTCTAAGCTGCATTTTTATCTTTGCGGATTTATTGGAGGGGTCTTGTGCTAACTAGAACCTACAGTTAAAATCTGCTATCTGGTGTTTTTCTAGATGTCTAACTCAGTGGGCATCATTCAACGACGATAAAGAAATGCTTATAAATGAACTGAGTGAAGTCGAGAAGAAATTGACTGGGTTCAACACGGCGAAATCGAGCTCTCTTCAAGAGGCAGAGGACAAGCTTCGTGTTCACCGGGTCCGTTCAATTTACTTGGCGCAATTTATTGATAGTTGTAGTCATGTTCTAACGCATTCTCCTGCCTTTATAGGATGTTGTGGTCCGACTGGAGTCTTGTCAGGATAAACTGTCACACCTGAAAGAACAGTCAGCACAGATTGATCTGAAGTCTGTGTCCGGTACCGCAGTTTCTCGATCAGTCTGCGCACTGTCACAGCGATGGACTCAGTTAACCGGGGTAGCTAAAGTACAGGAGAAGGCTCTTAAGGACACCGTGCATGACTGGAGACGTTTCATTGAGAAGGTAAGATAGCAGACTGAATGCTAAACAACGGAGCACCAAAATCGACTTTAATATGTCTGGTATGAATCTGTATATGTTCTCATATATACTGTAGCAATGTATAATGCCCGAGTTTATGTCTTTTAACAACCTTAGCATATTTATTAATTTAATTGAGGGTAACATTTCATCGCTCCAAAGTCCAATTTTTATGGTCCATAGCATGAAGCCTTTTTTTGATGAGTCTCACTAACAAGTGCTTTTCCGTATGGACGCACAGCTGTTTAGTCTCAATCCTATAACTTCTCATCTCATTGTGTTACTTTATCTATTAAACATATCTCTGATGCACAAAGTTCTAAACTTAATTCAAGTTATTTAAGATCTCCCTAGTTGTTGTCTTTGCTCGACGCAGGTCAATAATTTGAGAAAGCAATAATTGTACTAGACTTCTGTATTAAAAATCATTTTAATATTGTGTCATCTACATAGAAAATTGTATTACTCTTTTTTTCGTATCATAAAATTGTCTCTGCTCTTGTTTTAGTCACAAAAAACAAAAGAACTCTGCGTTTTCTGCTTGATCTCTGTTGTTTTAGAGCTTCAAGGCACGTTCATACGTTTAAAGCCAATCGTCTAGACGTTCTAAAAAAAATTTTTTGAAAAACCTTTAATAATGCAAATTGCAAAAAGGCACGGTTGTTAATCCTTTTCTACAGCGAATCAGCCAGATTTTCCGGCTTTCTCCTCGGTCATGCTCAGTGTTTTAGGAATGATGCAATGTTTGGTAATAAGCCAGTACACTTCATGGTTTAGGATGGAAATTGCCAGGCTGCCACAGTGCTCATAAAGCAGAGCTGGTTTCTTAGCAAGTGATGTAATTAGACGAGAAATGTGGATTCCGGCATGCGAGCGTGTGTGTGTGTGTATAAAAGCTGCATCTTAAAGTACATCACTATTTTGCATACACAATTAATTCATTTTAGTTCCATGCATGTTTTTGTGTTGGCGTTGAGCTAGACTCTTCCTTTTCCCTCTTGCCCTCTTCACTGGGTATGACATCAGATCCTCAGGATGATTCATTGCTGTTTCGTGGCCTTGTGACATACAAGTGGGGGGAGAGAGAGGGCAAAATGCCATGTGACAATGCTTCTCTCTCATTACCAGCAATCAAAAAATGCGCCGCTATATCGATAAAACCATGCTTTCGAATCTTGGAGATGGAATATCCATGGGCGTCCACGATGCATTATGAGCTGTTATATAATGTATAATGCTCGGGTTATTACTTTCTACGCTAGATGCCGGTTTATTGCTTTCCTTTCTTCGTGTATCTGGAAGCCAAATGAAGCAATGACTATTCCTGATGATTCAGTTATTTTCTTTTTAAGTACAACCTATCCGGCTTTCCAGATGAAAGACACACATTAAAGGTACGAAAGATCAAAGGACCAGCCCAGTGACAAGAAAAGGTGGAGAATAGTGCTACTTTCGCTCAGTGCGTATAAGCGTACAGAACATTAAAACTCCTAAACTGTTTGTAGTCTCATTGGTCGCAGTCTTTTGTTTGACGGATGCTACCGCTCCGCTAAGTTTCTGCCCCCTTGTTGTCGCCTGTAGCTGGAGAAGATGCGGTCTGTGTCGGTGGACCTTCACAGCCGAGTTCCCGACAGCGTGGTGGAGAAAGCCGCCAGCACCGTGGCCCTACACAACCTGCTGGAGTATCACGACTCCTTCAGCCGAGAGGTGGAGAGAGAGAACAGCGCCCTGACGCTGCTCAGACACCACGCCCTCCATCTCCTCCTCCACTCTGGGACCACAGGGCTGAAGACAACCAGACTCGGCAAGCTGTCGGCCACGCCCCTTCAGCAACCGGCCACGCCCGTCAATCAACAGACGTCTCCAAGCAAACAATCAAGCACACCACAACCAGCTGCACTCAGCAACCACTTAGACACACCTAGCAATCAAACCACCACGTCCAGCATGCAGCTAACCATGCCTAATACACAGCCAACCACGCCCAGCAACCACTTAGACACACCTAGCAATCAAACAGCCACGCCCAGCAACAGCACAGATTTGGCCATCACGAGCAATCACGAAGACACACCTAAATACCAAGCAATCCCACCGCAGATAAACCATCCGGCCACGCCCACCAAGCAGGCCAGTAACCCCAGCAGTGAAGATGCTTTCTGTTTGCTGGAGATTCAGGCAATGCAGGAGAAATATGAGAGGTATTGATTAAAAATATCCTGCATCATGCGTTTTTCTGAATTACGTAGTATCTGTCGACTTTATAAAATAAATTTAAAAAGCCTAAGGGGAAAAAAACCACTTACTGTAATTGAACATTTATTGCTGTCAATTAATTAAAATGCTTAATCTAGTTAATCGCAGTCATAGTCTGTGATTAATCGCGATTAATCGCAATTTTTTAAATGCTCAGATTGACTTGTATTATAAACGTTCAATGTTGGAATAAAGAACTGCACGACAAACTGGTTAGAGGAAACAGATTATACATTTCCATAATATCTCAAACATTAACATTTAACAAATGTTAACTTAACATTTCTAGAATGGAACCGGTACTGCATGCACTTATGGCGGGGTTCCTCAGGTTCGAAAATCAACAACCTAGAGCCTTAGCCACCTGAGCCACCACCCCCACATCTTACGTTTAATGTATTCTTGTAAACAATTATTGAAGCTAGCTTTGGTTTTATCCAAACTTGCATCTACAAGTGCCGTTATCACACACAGCCAGGTAATCGCGCTGTGATTATGGGAAGCCATTAGGGTCAAACTTTGAGGATCATATGATTCATTTAATTATTTTAAAAATAGTAATGCGTTAAAATTTCTTGATTAATCACATGCGTTAACACGTTAATATTGACAGCCCTATTTTTTTTATACATCGCAGTTACTCTCTTGTTTATCCCTCAATTCTAGCCTGCTACAGAAAGTGTGCGTGAGCCGGCAGCAGGTGCAGGTGGAGCTGCTGGAGCGAGAGGAGGTGGAGAGGGAGCTGGGGCTGGTTAAAGGCTGGATCCAGGACACACAGGGCTTGTTACTCAGCCCTACAGCCGACCTGGAAACCCTGCTCTCTGACCTGGAGGTAAAGCACCTCGTTCCTGTCCGTCCTAATTACGGGATGTATTACCGCCGAGTCCAGTACCATCCACTGTTTTTTTTTTGTGAATATCTTCCTACGATACAAGCCTCCTGACTAAACATCTCAGTTTTTTTTTTTTGTTTTGTTTTGCGCGTGCTAGACGGCTCATGGCGGTGTTCAGTCTCAGAGGCAGGCCTTGGAGCAGATTGTGGATCGCCAGCAGATGAAATACAAAGACCTGCACGCCGCTGTTCCCTCTGAGATCAGCACCCAGCTGGCACAGGTCACCCTGGCGCTGGGCTCTGCAGAGGACCAGGTACGAGTCAGATTGACCATTCACAAGCTCCACCCACTACTTGCTTTCTCTCATCACATGCAGACCTTGTATTATGTATAGAATTGGAATGAAACACATCCTAAGTTAGACATGCATTGAGATCATTTAAAAAAATGTTTTTTTTAATAGTATGAAACTATATAGAAATACAGGAAGGTCCAAGTGTTTTCTTTCAAACTCCAGGTGCAGAGCCGAGAGAGAGAAGTGCAGCACAGCAGAGACGTTAAAGAAGACTTCACCGCCAGACTGAAGGACATCTCGGACAAAGTCAGCACCATCTCTGTGAAACTGAAGCAGAAGAGTGTGGATGTAGAAGAGGCCAAAGAGGAGACAGAGGTACTGCGCTGACTCTCTCACACACACACACACACACACACACACACACACACACACACACACACACACACCTTCTTTCTCTTTTCTTTTCTCATTTCAAGGTTCAGATTCATGGAAAATTCAATTCGATTCACTTCCTGCATTCAAACGGTTTTGGTTTAAACAGGATCCGATTTCAGTTTTTTGACTTGTAATCGATTCATCTGCAGGAAGTGATCAAATGAACTTTTTTTACGCTCTCAACAGACCTCAGTATAACTCGGAAGCAACACTTCAACGTCTACATGCACTGGATGATGTTGGGAAAACAGTTTGTTTTCACTTGACCAAATTGAGAATCTTGAATCTGAATCAGTAGAGTTCGCTTTTTAACAGAACTTGGTGATAGTGAGAAAACAGTTTGAGTCCGAATCAGTAGAATCCGGCTTTAGGTGTAGAGCAGTGTTTTTCAACCAGTGTTCCGCGGAACACTAGTGTGCCGTGAGAGATCGTCAGGTGTGCCGTGGGAAATTATT
>JAOTQY010000032.1:9984983-9996118 GCA_026413445.1 Dolichallabes microphthalmus
CTCCTGGGATAGGCTCCAGGCCCCCCGCGACCCTGAACACAGGATAAAGCGGTATAGAAGATGACTGACTGACTGAGAAGATATATATATATCTATATCAGAATGTAGCATCCATTAGCTAAGCTAGAAAGAAAACGTCCTCGCTTTTGTCTCGATTTAAGAGCGTTTAACAGCAACCTGGATAAATATGTAAATAGATCTTAGCCACCTAGCAACCATACTGGCTAAATTAGTTAGCCACCTAGCTATTATACTGGCTAGTTCACTTACATTTCAATCCGAACACGCTGTTATTTTCAACCAAGTCTCTCACCTCCGACATCAGACAAACCTATCAAAAAGTTACCATAGCGAACCAGCTAACTAGATTACTGCGAGCTGTTACTACCGTTAGCTACTGTCTCAATTTAACAACAATTAACCCAGTTAAAATAACTAAGAACCATCTAAATCGTTTTTGTTGTTCATCATTAATGTAGCTAGCTTCGCCCAAAAACTCGCGGTTGTGCCTCGATTTAACTGTCCCTGAATCAGTTTATCTATTTATTAATTTGGTTCTACAATAATAGACCAAACACCACTTTATACAAGAATTAAGAATATTTCGTTTGCTTTCAGACCAACGTCCGGAGCGATGCGAGTCAGAATGTGAGATGGTTATCAAGAGGCATCTTATCAAATCAGACATGTTCCTTGACATGGTTCTCTGACCACATATGGAGGGCTTTGATGAAGGAATGAGGAAAGGCGCATGTGTGTGTGTGTGTGTGTGTGGCATAGTGTGTGTGTTGGGGGTGAATTATAATCAGTCTTTCAGCACAAGTTCATCTCTCCTTTACACGGCTTCGCTTTAAAAGGGAGCCTACAAAGTGAGGGGTCGGGCTGCGGCATTCCTACTTTGATATCAAAGGTCTCTTGGTTACGTATACCTCGAACAAAAGCTTTTTCATTTCGCGAGCCTGAAAATCCACCAGTAATAAAACTCAAGGTCCATTGATGTTTAAAAAAAAAAAAAAAAAAAAAAGTCAGAGGAATTCGAAACAATATCCTGACTTTTGTTCATTACTTTCCGTGTTAAAAGATTCCCTGTGAGCAACACCTTCCAGGGAGTCCGGTTCTGCAAACTTCGTCACTAGATGTGAGAACTGGTTCCTTTGAATCACCTCCAGAGTGTAAATCAAAGACTAAACTGCGCTCAGTGTTGCCAACTCTTTTCAGGAAAAGTAGCTAATGTATGCCTACAGGGTCACCGAAATTTGTCACAGTCTGTCACTGGCTAATTTGCATTTTCTATTAATCGTAGTCAGCAATTGGTCATGGGGAACAACGGTGATGAGCAGTTGGTGGTTGGGAACATCAGCTCATGCAGGCCCGCGGCAGTTAGGTGGCAAGTCGAGTGTTTCGATGTGGGATGGAAAGCCGAGTTTCTAGTACCTGTTCAGAAAGTCTCTAGATCCTCTACTTTCTAGACGCCCTTGTTTTAAATATGCGTGGTTTAGCAAATCTGGTGATTTCTAGCAACGTTTTAGACACCTGCTTTCCCCGGAAAACCGATACAGATTCTCTACTGATGTTTAAATTGAAACCCGAAATCTGGGGGGGGGGGACTCAGAAAAGTACACGAGTTAAAATAGTACAAGAAAAGCTAAACTTACTTGCTCATGACTCTGTAGCGATCTCTGTGGTGACGATCTCCTTCTCCGCGCCCCCTTCTTCAGTTGCTTTTGGTGCCTCCTCATCAGCCGGTTTCACCTCACTGGCTTCAGCATCTGTCTTTTGACATGCCGGATCTCCGGACCCCTCCTGGCCTTTCATGTCTGGTGCTGAAATATCCTTTTGTGCCTCTTCCAAGTCTGGTTGAGGCACATCTTTTGATGGCTCCTGACTCTTGGTGCTGTCTTCTTCTTCTTCTTTCATGGCTTGCATCGCTTTTTCATCAGCATCCACAACGTGTGTGATGCCAACACTGATCTCAGTCGTTGTCTCCTTGACAATCTGAGCATGCTGTGTGCTTACAAGAGTGACGGATTGTGTTTGACTGCTTTCCTCTGAAGCTGGTGTCTCTATGCTTCCACTCGGTTCCTCATTTCGATCTTTCTCAACTTGACATTTCCCGTCTTCGCTTTTTGTAATGCCTGCTTTGTCTTCCTCTACCTTGTTTTCACCTCCGTCCAATTCCACTTCCTGCTTTACTACAACTTTGCACAGTTCTGTTGCTTCTACAGAGACTGAGGACACCTCTTCCTTCTGCGCTTTAATTTCTTCTCTTGTCGAGACCAGAACTACTTCAGATATCTGAATGCTTTCACTGACTGATAATTTCTCAGTAATGATCTGTGCTGCTTCTTCTTCAGCTTTGTTCTCAGTTTCAGGCTTGGTTTCTTCTTGAACTTTTGAGACTGGTTCATCTTGTGATGATTTTTCCTCCTCAGCTGCAGAAGGGACCTCATCAGGTTTTGCTGTCTCAATCGCCTTCTCTTCTGCTCCCATGTGCATTTCGCTGAGGTTCTCAACAACATTTTGAAGGACTTCCTGGACAATGACTGTGCTCTGTTCTTGAATGGCTTCCTTCACATGCATCACTTCCACTTCTTCCTCATCCTTCTCACATGATTTATCGGTCACAGAGCTGACACTTGAGGGTGTAACTTCCGTCATGTGGACGTCAGTGGTTAAAATGTCCCCTGAAACAACCTCACCCTTTACCTCTGCTTCTGAGGGTGGACTAACACAGACAATCTCCTCTGTCTCTGCAGGCTTCTCTGTAGGAGCAAGGACAGGGATGGGATCTTCCTGAGATGTAGTTGTCTCAGCTACAAGGGTATCTGCAAATGATGTTGTGACTTCTTCTGACACAGTCACTGCTACTTCTACAGATTCTGCCTCGGCACTGGCAACTGATCCTTCGACCTCTTTTAGCTCCTTCACCTCCCCTTCAGCAGCAGTAACTTCAGTGATTTCCACTGACTGCTTACAAACCGGCTGTTCTACAGTTGATTCAACAGTACTCTCTACCACCACCTTTAGACTATCTTCTGCCACTACTGGTTCCTCAAGGATCTCCACCTCCTGTTGAGTGGCTGTGACCACTGCTACTTTGACTGCTGTTGCTTCCTGGAACTCATCCTTAGTCGAGACCTCTGAAGTCTCCTCCACAGTACTTTCCACTGAAGCTGAAGGCTGTTCTTGGCACTCAGTTAGAACTTCGGTAACCTGTGCCACAAAAACCTTGTCTTCTGCTACTTTAGCTTCTTCAGGTTTTAAAGTTGGGTCCTCGGCAGTCACCTCTACAGACAGCGCCTCACTGACAGTGGTAACAGCTTCCACCATAGCCGTCAAAGTACTCTCTTCTTCCACAGCTTTAATTTCACTGGTATCAAGGCCGGTGCAGATGGTTGTTGCTTCACTTTTCTCATGAACAGCCAGGACCACCTTCTCCTCTTTAATGGCTGATTCAATCTGGAATGGGCTTGTAGTGACAGCCATACTTTTAGTTTGCTCTTCAGTTACTGTGACGGCCACTGCAGTTGATGTAATAGTGATAGTTTGCACAGCTTCTTGTAAAATGGCTTCAGCCTTCTTCATGACGGCATCATCAGGAACTGGTGAAGTCTCACCAGAGGTAACAGGTGACTCTGTGATGCGAGATAGAGCAGAAACCATTTCTGTTTCCTCTGCAGGCTCAATGGCAGTGATGGCTTCTGAAGTAAACTCTATGATGTCCTCTGCAATCGTGTTATCAGTTGATCTAGGTGTGGCAGCTGTATCTCCCTCTTCAGGTATATCACTCAGTGCCTTTCCCTCTTCCTCACCTTCAA
The DNA here is from genome assembly GCA_026413445.1 of Dolichallabes microphthalmus. Taxonomy (NCBI): domain Eukaryota; kingdom Metazoa; phylum Chordata; class Actinopteri; order Siluriformes; family Clariidae; genus Dolichallabes; species Dolichallabes microphthalmus. Next base: position 9,988,802 of record JAOTQY010000032.1, read on the forward strand.
CAGTCTCCACAGTAGCTGAGATCCAAGAAGGAGATCTGTCCTCGGCTGAAGCTTTTCCAGGAGTGACTGGTGTGGCCTCTGGTTTTGCCTCCTCCGTCTTTGTTTCTTCATCTGTAGCCTTCTCTGATTTTTCATTATCATATTCTGAAAGTGGTACCACCGCAGGTGTGTCAGAGTCTTCTTCTGCAGAGCCAACATCAGAAGACGCTTGCCCTTGTTTAGCATCAGACTTCTTTTTTCTGCGGGGAATTAGTTTTCTAAGGGAAAAAGATGACTCCTCTTTGGGAAGTTCACTGTCAGACACTGCCTGCTCTGGACCTTGTGCTTCATCAGACTTGGGTTTCTTACGTGTTACCAGCCTTTTGAAGGACTCCCATGTAGAGACGAGCTCTCCTTCTGGTTCTGGAGAAGAGGCCAGATTTTCATGCTCAACCTCCTGTGAGTTTTCAAGAGGAGCTTCTCCAGTCTTGGGCTGTTCTTCTCCAGATTGCTGAACCTCTTCCTCTATCTTGGGTTCTTCATCGTCGGAGTCAGAGGTCTTCCTGGCCCTCTTTTTAGATGATCCCACACAAATGAGGGCTTCCCACGATACTGATGTGTCAATCTTTTTCTTTGGCTCTTCTGCGCTTTGTTCAGTCTTTTCACCTTTTGTCTCAGTCTTGCACTCAGCTTCTTTTGATTCCTCTTTTTCTTCCTCTTCCTTTACTTCATCACTTGGTTTAACTTCCTCAGTTTTCTCTTCAAAGACAGCGCTCTCTGCTGATGACAGGGTGGCTGATTTTGGCTTGTCCCCCGGGGCCTCATCTTCACTCTCAGATGACCTCTTGACACGTTTCTTTGGAGTGACTAATTTTTTAAAAGAGGACCAATGAAGGATGCCATCTTTCTTCTTCTCACTGTCAGAGGTGGCTGCCTCACCTTCGGCTTCCACACTGACCTCAGCCTGACCTGCCTCACCTACAACATGCTCACCAGATTCTTCTGGAGATGAAGCTCCACTATCAGGTTTTTGAGCCTCACCTGACTCGGTGGAAGACTGAGTCTGATCAGCTGCCTGCTCAGATTCTGTTTGCTTTGACTCGGTTTCTTTTTTGCCCTTTTGCTTTTTGGAGGACAACTTCTTCAGTCCTGCTCCAGTAAACAATTTTTTCAGTGGACTTCCTTGAGCCTTGGTTTTATCTTGGGATGGCTGAACTTCAGCTTCAGTTTCACTGGTTGTTTCTGCAGGGGATTTCTCGGGAGTCTGTTGTTCCTCAGTTGACTTGTCATCAGTAAGTTTCTCGTCATCAGAGGGTTTGGTCTCATCTTTTTCTTCAGCAGCAGATGTTTTTGAAACTTCACAAGTTGTAGTTTGTTCAACAATGTGAGTCTCTTGTACTGGTGCAGCTACACTTGCCGTCACAACCTCCACTTTCAGCTCCTCCTTTGGCAGCTCAGGGGTAGATGGTGCTTCCTCTGGACTTGCTTCAGATTTTTCTGGTGCTTCTGATTTATCTACCTGCTCACCAGTTTCCACTTCATTCACCACGTCCTCCTTGACTCGTTCTTCCGCTTCTGCGGCTGCTTCTTCCTCTTTCTCCTCAGTCTCCTTTACATCCTCCTCAGCAGATTTCTCCTTTACTGCTTCCTCTTCCTTAGTCTTCTTGACACTTGTCTTTTTTCGCAGATTAGAGAAGATACCCTGAGTGAAGAATCTTCTGAAAGGGGACTGTATCTCTTGAGATGGTGGAGATGTAGGAGATTCTTCTTGTGTTTCTGGTTCTTTGTCTTTCTCAGCTGAAGGTTCCACTTCTTCAGCCGACTCATCAGCTGGCGTCTTTTCGGTTTCATCAGCACCATCCGATTTAGTTTCTGCTGGCATTTCAGTTGCAGGGATGTCTGGCTCTGTTTCCGGCTTTGCAGCATCTTCAGCACTGGCCTCTTTCTCCACTTCCGGAGGAGCCAGCTCCTTTTCATCCTCGGATTGGATTTCTGCTGTTACAGGTTCCTCTTTGGTTTCCTCAACAGTAGCCTCTACATGACCATCCTCAGTTTCCTTTACTGTCAAGAGCTGTACAGGCTCTGTCTTCTCGTTCTTGTCCTTCTTCAGTGTGAATTTAAAGCCAACAAATCGGAAGATCTTCTTGAAACCCACCTCATTGGACTCAGCTGGTTTCTCCTCAGCTACTTTCTCTTCTGTGGCTTTAATTTCATCTGCACTGACACACTCATGTTCCTCATGCTCGCCATTAACTTGAGGCGAGACCTCCTCCTGGAGGACCTCGATTGATTCGGGGCTGTCCTCTTTCTCAGGCATGGCCTCTGTCTGGCCAACTGCAAAAATGGAAAAAGGAAAAACAGTTTTACAGATTATTAGAGATGAATCAAAAAGTGTATTTTTATGATTACTGCTGTAATCAATTCAAGATGTTCAAACATCTGCAGGAAATTAGAATCATGGTAAATGTCAAAAGACTTTCATCCCCTGTAAAGATTTAATCAGCCAGTTACAGTATGATCGTGATTTGATGTTTGCCGACCCAATTTGGTCTGCGTTCAAGGCAAAGACACAGGACATAATTCAACAACCAGGCGTTCGGGTTAAATTGTATATTTCGCAATCGCATAAGTGCCGCCAAATGCGTGTACGAAAACACTGACCCAATTTAGCAAAACACGTAAAAGAACAAGTTACAACCTGTTTCTGTAAATGTTGATGTTACGACTTTATTTATCTCCGGGCACATGGCCACATGGTAACAGGTGAGAAAACAGAGAAACACACACCGTATGAAAATCCCCCCCATATCTATCTGTGTTTTGACAGGCGTGGGGTGGATAGAAGTCGGCTGTCGGGCAGTGCAGACCTCCTTCAGCCTTGGCTTCCCTCTGATACCCAAGCTTACCTTGGGATAATGTTCACATCTATTTCTGCTTGATCATGCTTTAGGGTCCAAAACCCAACCAGGAATTTCAATAAATCACTTTTTATGCCTTGATTAATGCTTGCTTTTGTCACATTCCATTGGTCACTGCAATACCATCACAACTGTTTTCCAAGAAACCTCAAAAACTAAATGTATTGGACACCACTATATCCTTTTCATCTTGTTGTCATCTTTGGATTAAAAGGTTACAAAGTGTTGAGATAAGGTGGTGGTTCCTGGGAAGCGCTGCTAGTTTGATAAAATAAGATACGCTAACATAGGAAAGATCAGCAGCAACAAACTGGTTTTTAAAGAAGCCTGGATGATGTTATTCAACTTCCTTTACCACCCAAGAACCCATCCCCCAGAGAGAGAGAGAGAGAGAGAGAGAGAGAGAGAGAGAGAGAGAACGGCAGCCAGGAAAGTATGCATTGTTTGATCCCCCCCAATCTTTCACAATGGCTCCCTGGCTTCTTTTGGATGGGGGCCCTGTCCTATTGTCCGTCTGCAACTTTAAATATCCATGACAAAAATATGTGTAACAAAAAAAATAAAAAATTCAGTGACAAAAAAAACATTTAGAGGAAATTTACAATCTCACCGTCAATGGATGAGTAATGATGTGATGAGTGTTAACACTACAATACGTATAAGCATCAGTAGGGGATATTTGGGTGGAGAACTTTCTCAGCCAGCATTGTTGGAGCAAGCCCTTAAACTGTGACACTGTGAGCCGTGACATTGTTAGGCAAATTACTGGAGATGCAAACAAGTAGCTCATAAATGATCGGTTTGGGGGGGGAGGGGGGGGGGTGTACCATTAAAAGACATTTAAGGCGCTGAAAATGATGAAGCAAACTATCCACAAGGAGGGCGGTTGGTGTGTGAGTGTGCACGAAGCCCCTAGTCACCCCAACATCTGCCGCTGCCTCTAAAGTGTCTCTGAATGAAACCCGAGCTAGGGGAACCCGACCCGCTCTCTTGTTTGCGCCTGGCTTGTATAGTGCGTGCTCGATGGAGTTTCTTCAAAACCCCCCGGGGAGGGGGAGGAGGTGTTATCTGGACTCTTGGTGGGATAAAGCACTGAGTTTTCCACACACAGCTTTTACGGGTGAGGGGCTGCTGCCACAAACCTGCCCTCCACCCTTTCTGCTTTTGTTTGTCATGTTTGGCAAACAGATGCATGAAACTGTGGGCTGTTAATTAGTGGGACTGGTGTTTGGAAAAAGGACAAGCTTGAGGTTTGGTGGTGCTGTGCAAACGTTACACTGTTTGTCTTCAACCCTCACCCACCCACCAAAGCCCTTCTCGAAACAGGCCTTTAACACCCCCCAATGACTGTACCCCATTCCATCAATACACTACATGGCCACACCCCGTCCTACTGAAACTATTGTCCTACTTTCACAGAAACCTACAGTCCAGCATCGGAAATATCGTGATATTCGGTGATTTAATGTAAGAATGTGTAAGAAGCCAACTTAGCATTAAACATGATTAAACACCGAACAGCAAATAACGACGAAGCAAATCAATATTGCAGGCGCTATTTCTGTAATCTGTGCCGATCAGAGCATCCGCACGATGCTTCAGGACAAACCAAAAACCATGTTGTTCATAAAGACTGTTTACATTAAAATTTCAAAAAGAAAAAAAAAAAAAACACACCCCAAACCTTAAAACCACATACTCTTTGCATACGGTAATAAACTCCATATCCCTGGGCCACACCACCCACTGGGATGCCACAGAGGACCCTGACTAAGATCTGAAGCGCTTAAAGAAAAACTAATTAAAATTCCAAAGCCCACCGGTTCCAGCCCCTTTCTCTTTTGAAGTCCGCTATAGTATGGCGTATATATTTTTTTTACAGCCTACGCTTGTACAATATGTTTCCTCCTACTACGTGTTATGCTCGGGGTAACAGGGCACGGAGGAATGCGTTCCCCGCACCGCTCCTGGAGCCGAGGCTTTTCATGAATGGACGTGGGGCGTGACCACTCGACTCGAACTCGTCTTCCAACGTTTCGAATCTGAAACACTTCAAACTACTCCAGAATTTTGTCGTACAATTATGTCCTCAGTAGGTAAAAGAGGAATCGTTGTGTCTAGAAACCAGGAGACTGAATTAAACCCTGTGTTGAAGATTTCACCTGCTTCTTAAAATAAACGGGCCGTCACATTGCTTTCTAGTAACAATATGTGCACTATGTACAAGTTTTAAACATTATTAATAAGTTAGCAATCAAACACTTAGTATTTATTATCATAGAGTTTTTTTTTTATCTTAAACAACTCATGCAAAATGTTTGTTAATGTTTTAAAAACATACCATGAATTACTTTGAGAAATTTAGTAACTTATAAATACATGGTAGTTTCTATGGTAAGACTACAATTGTAGCAACTTATAGGAATTTATGTACATCATGATTACCGTGATGAAGGCGCTCAGATGTAGCACTTCTGTAAATGCTGCGATAAATCACACAACCTACCACGCCCTCATGTTAACGTCTGACTGTCTCCGTCGTCAGCTTCGAATCTTAAACCTGACCTAATACCTCACTTTTTATTATTGGTTTTTTTGTCCGGTGACCTTCCCTGAGCTTTGTCTCTCTCTCTCTCTCTCTCTCTATGACATCATCTGTTAAACACACTTAAAGGCAGCAGAGCACGTCATGTATGAAGCGCTCAGCTCACTTTGATGATCAAAACTCTAAAATATAGACATGAAAGAATCCAGCTTCTCAGATCAATCTTACCTGTTAAAGTTATCGTCCCAAGCATTTACAGACGCTCTCCCACCAAGGGAAAAAAACAAACAAAACCTTATTAAAAATCTCTGATGGAAAAAAAAAAAAAAAACTTTGCTCGATTAAAGAAACAAACAAAAAAAAAAAATGCCGTCTGGTTGCCGTCTGGCCGGTCGTCTCCTCGTCTCTGTTTCTGGGTTACACTGAGCAGAAGAGGACGGCGACTCAGACATTTCAACCCACGCTGACACCCAGGCCTCGATGTAGGACCTCCCCCCTGCTCCTTCCCCCAACCAAGCCTTCAGCTGTCCGATGCCCTTCTCTCTCTCCCTCTCTCTCTCTCTCTCTGAATGCAGCTTCCTTTTCCTCTCTCCTCGAAATGCCTTCACCATTCCCATTCTCGAACACTTCACTTCTCTTTTCTTTTTTTTCCCTCCCTTTCACCCCTCTCTTCATGATTCGACAAGGTCACGGAAATGTCACGACATCGCATTCCGTACATACCAGACTGGAGCGTAATGAGTCCATCACATTCATGTTCTCCTCCCCTACTCTCACTCCATCTTCACTGTAACTCACTTACAGTAGATCCATGTATACTCGCACGTATGACAGCCCGGACGTTATAGGAATGCATCTCCGACGCTCGCTCTAGGAATTTGCTAGAAGACTCGCGAGCTACTGTACAAAGCGCGTAAAAGATCACGGATATCATTTATCCTGACAAATATTATATATCGTGTCTGCATTTCTGCTCACGTATAGATGACGCGGATGAGCAACACCACCACGGATGCTCGGAAACCGATTTATGCTTTACTTTAACTCTCGGGAAATAACTGCACCTTTAGATCCATCATCTATGACCTACGTCTTACTGAAACCTTTCCTCGATTTTATACGGTTGTTCTAACAAATCATTTGTTAGAATGTAATAATCAGCTTCATGGCTAAGAGAGTGTGGCTTAGATTAAAATATTTTTTTTTATTATAATCAACTGAAAGTACAAATAAGGATCATGCGAATAAGCGAGAGAAGTTACAAGCCTTCAGAAAATGACCATGGTTTCATGATCATGAAATATTTCCGCAAAAAAAAAAAAAAAAAAAAATCCAAATCCAAAGACCGTAAAACGTAATACGGTTAAATCTAGAGTTTAACTTTACAATACAATTGTTTTTCAGCTACATGTACAAATTACAGATTTTTCAGAAAAGCTGGACAATCAACGTCTTATTTATGCACATCGTGGACACACAGTCCATATAATCAGCTACAGAGAGATAAGGGGCGTGGCTTTAGCAAAAACTTCAAAGTGAACCCGATAAACTTCAAATTCTGCATCTAAACTGTAAACTTGCAATGTGACGCATGAAATGCAATCAGACCAAATTATAAACTGTGATTGGCAGAAAGTTGTACAGTTTTGAAGAAGGACTACAGATTTAATATCCTTCATAAAGTCCTGATGAAAGTAGATCGACAGATGTTTTGGTGAGAAGCAAATCCACAACGTTTAGGATAAAACTGCAGTTAAACATTGAAGTATTGACTTAATACATTAAGAATATCCAAAAAAAAAAAAAAAAATGGGGTTCTGGATGTTCACATGACTTAGTAGAGCTTTTTCAAAACATTCGAGAATCTGCGAGCGG
>JAOTQY010000032.1:10031230-10042772 GCA_026413445.1 Dolichallabes microphthalmus
TACCCCGCCTAGTGCCCGAAGTCTCCTGGGATAGGCTCCAGGCCCCCCGCGACCCTGAACACAGGATTAAGCGGTATGAATGAATGAAAATGAATGAATTTATTTATTTATTTATTTTTTACACATTGCTGGTAACCTGAGGAAGAACTGTCATTGGATTTAATTAGCTACAATTAACTAACTTTCTAAAGACAAATTTTATACACATTATAACTGTTAGCTATTAGGCTAACTCGCTAGAAAACATGGCTGCACAAAAATAACATAATTTAACTGTTAGCCAGCTGTTCGCTATTGAAATCTAGCTACTTAATTACATAAGATGTAAACTTGCTAACAACTGGTTGCTAGATTTATTTATTTTTTTTATTTATATTGGATTTAATTACATAATGCAAACTGTTAGCCTTCTGTGTGCTAACTGTGTAAAACAGATACTTGTTTATATAACTGTTAGCATACATGCTAACTGACTAAACAACAATTAGATTAGAACTGCTAGGCAGGTGTTTCAGCTAACGTTGAAACAAATCTAGATACTGGTTTTAATTACATAACATGTCAACTTTATAGCATGTTAGCATGTTTTAGCTCATTTTGACCAGTGTTTTTAACTACACTGTGTTATAGTAGTGTATTGACTAATGTGAGCTAGCTTGCTAGCCCTTGGTGTCATACTATTCAAATAGTATAAAATGAGTTTGTTAAAGATGACATAAGATTACAGATAAGATTAGACTTTCCTGAATGATCTGTAAACACGAAGCACAAATTAAAAACATTTTAGAAGCTAAGCTGCTACTTAAATAAAAACAGTTAGTGTGATGATTGAGTGGACATGACATGCTCTGAGACTAAAGTCTAACCTAAAGTAAACTTGGAACTGGAAAAACCCTAATGTTCCCAAAACCATGAGACTTCAATCCAAGTGAATTACTAAATCACATTACGGCACAAACACAGGCGCCCACAGATACACACAAGAAACAGTGTGTAAAATAAAATAAAAAAAAGAGAGAGAAAAACTCCACTCGTTTGACCTCGTTTATCATACAATCAAATACAGTGCTTGGAAAAATATTTGCCCCTTCCTGATTTAAAATTTCTTTGTATGTTTTTCATGCTTAGATGATTCGGATCATCAAACAAATTTCATTACACACCTGAGTTAATACCAAATGCAGTTTTTAAATGATTATTTCATTTATTAAGGGAGAAAAGCTGCCTATTGTTTTCTGCCTATTGTTCAAACCTTCCCCACCCCCCGATGGCCACACCCAGGCCTGATTACTGCCAGAGTTGCTGAATCAAGAAATCACTTAAATAGAACCTGGCTGATAAAGTGATGAGACAAGACGTTAGTGCTTTTAGGGATAATCCCTGCGCAACACTATCAGCCATGTCATGGATTCACCAGTGACGAGCGTTCGGCCAAAACTTTTGTTCACTCTTCGCTCACTCCAGGGAATCACACTTGGCATGCAGCCTCCCCTTCAGCAGGTGTGTGAAGGGGCGGGGCCGCTAAATGTGGCACGGCTGGCGGGAATAGATCGGCTAAGGATTCCGGGCTGTCGCCGCTCTTTAAAAGAGAGTCATGGAGCTCAGTTCAGGGTTTTAGAAGTAAGCAGAGAGAATGGCATGTGAAAATGCGCCCCATAGATTTTAAAGGCGTGCGGACTATACACTGCAGCTTTAAACTGACTGGCTGCCGAGGGACGGCCACTGGAGCACTACGCTGACTGCCCCAATTCTGCCCCAAAGCCAGACACTGCGATTTAGACGCCGAAAAAGGAACAGCTTTGTCGCATTTGACTCCCGTTTGCAGCCGCACCAAGAGAGGACTAGGCGGGGCTGGCCACTGCTACGAACATGCTGTTAAGGAGCCTGTGAGAGCTGCTATCTACACAAGGCTGCTTCATCACTCTGCCGCTGCTAACACACCTTTCCTTCCCTTTCTTCCCCTTACTCCCTTCTTCCTTAATCCCCTACTTTCCCTTATTTTGCTAATAAAACTTTCCTTTTCTCATAAGACCCATGTCGTGTCTGTGGTGCGCCCCGAGTCAACGATCTTACACCAGGTAGAACAGCATCCTGGGTAACGTGGGAAACTGTTGCTAAAAGAACATATATTGATTAAAAATAAACCTCCCGCGTTTATCTCTCTTTAACATCTCCAATAAACCCATAGTATCTGTGCTGAAATTGTGACCACTCTCGATCCTCGAACACCTGACCGTGCAGTGATTTCACACGCCTCCTCAAAGGGCTGAGACTATTTAACACGTACAACCCAATTAAAAATCACGTCAGCGTGCTACATATTCTCACATGAGCGTGAAGCTGGATCAGCTGATTGTTGCGTTTAACTGCAGAACCCAAGACGAGACACGTTTAAAACAAACACACGATGGGGTTTACCTGAAGGTCGTACAGGAAGTGGAAATTGCTCTTCTTTGCTGCTGCTTCCTTCACGCCGTGCGCCAGGTCCGTGGCGCCACGTCCGCCCCGCTCCCAGTGACGACACGGTACGGCCGCGGACGCCCCCGAAGCCTCGGCTATGCGGCACACTTCTTCGATCTCTGCCTCCGTATCGGTCCTGTAGAAAGAAAGCGAATGAGCTTGCGGTGAGATAAGGGTGAAATTCTGGATTCTGATTGGCTGGAAAGTTTCCCAGCTACAATTCATCGATTATTAAATTATTCAACACTACTTTAAAAATGCCCAGTTGGAATTATGGACCCTTACTTAAAGACGTTGAGAGCCACCACCACGGGAACTCCAAACTGACCAGCGATCTGAATCTGTTTCTTCAGGTTGCTGCAGCCTTCAGACACCAACTTTAGGTTCTGAAAAAGAACAGAAAGCGACATTCGTGAGTAAGAAGTGCAAAGAGGACTGTATACGCTGTATGCTCTCGTATCACTATCTCACTACCTGAGATCACCTATAACGTATTGTATACTAGTCGGCACATGTACAGCACCCTCTACCAGGTCTAACAGGTTTGTGCTACACAATGTGTTGTTTAGTCGTTCAGTCGTATCCGACTTTTCGTGACCTCATGGACCATAGCACGCCAGGCATTCCTAGATGCTGTCCATGGGGTTTTCTTGTCAAGGATACTAGAGTGGGCTGCCATTTTATTCTCCAGAGGACCCTGTGCGAGCAATTTGGAAACACCAATTAGCCTAATCAGCATGTCTTTGGACAGTGGAAGGGAAACTAGAGAACCCGGAGGAAACCCACCAAGCACCAGGAGAACATGCAAACTCCATGCACACAGGCCCAGTCAAACCCAGGACCTGGAGGTACAACCCACTAACCCACCGTGCCACCACAAGGTGCCTTTTTCCCCAGCAACAGATACAACTGTTTTATTTTGTAACTGCAATCACATTATTAGACCAAAGAGCAATTGTTAAAGTGGCGACAAAGGTTCACTGGCCTCAGAGCTTTGAAAGAAATAGCTTGCTTTTTTGGCACTTGATCCGATATGTACTGTAGCTGGAACGAACGACATAAATTGGGAAACATGGAGAGTTTATAGGATTAAAAAGCAAATCTTGGATGCCTTTATAATGTCCTCTTTGATGTTTATCTTTATTAGGAGTAATCAAGGAAGCAGTGCTTCCAGTTTAACCGATTTAGGCTTGTGACATTAAAGGTCCCACATTTGACTATTTCTTTAACAAATTAAATCAAGGTCTCAGAGCTTACCCAAAGTGTGTGTGTGTGTGTGTTAATGCTCCAGCTAAAATACTTTCAGATAATGCATTCTTATACCTCATATTTTACTTCCTTGGCCTTCAAATGCACTGTTTCAGCATCTATGTGAATGAGCTAACTGAGCTCATGAGGTCATGTTAGGGGAAAAAAATCTAATTGGCTTCATCTAAACCCCGGCTCTCTAAAAAGGAGAAAAAAAAGCTCCCACACCCCACCTTTATTATTTGCATATGAATGTCTAAACATGATTAAAAAGTAAAATACGCATAATAGGCATCCTTTAATCCTCTCTCCATTTGGAGTGAAGGAGCCTCGGATCTGCGACCTCGAGCAATAGTCAAGTCTTGTGACCACCAGGCCACCACCACCTGCTGTCCCCTTATAACAAAGTGCCTTCATCAAAAGAACAGTCAGTTTAAGGACAGATGTCCTATGCAGGTTGTTCGAAAAGGGTCATCTCCTCCTCCCGAGGCCTTCCGGGAGGAACTTCCTGCTCCGGTTTACAGCTTGAGCGTCCCTTGATGCTCAGTGCCAGACGGGATCCTCCAGGACCCAGGATACCAGGATGGTGCCTTCTGCTTCTTGTTAAAGAACCGCACAATTAGCTTAAGCACTCGAGTTATTTGCTCAGCTGAGGCTGCTTTAGGGAGGCTGATGGAAAGCAGACGCAGCATCACTCGGCCATTAGAGCTCCCGCCGGGATGTAGTCTCCACCTTCAACAGAACCAGGTTATATTTACACTGTTAATTCGATCACATCAAACCACGTCAGGGAGGAGAAGAGCAAGGGAGGTCTGGAGGAGGTCAAACAGTCATTTTACGGACTTCTATCCAATTCTTTATTATTCTCAAGGAACCTCCCGCTGGTGAGTGGAAGAGCTCGTCTTTCTGTGTCCACCTCTGAAGCTTCTTGTCAGCAGCACTGACCGGACAAGAGGCGTCCAGAAGTGAAAAATTAGCCCCGGTTCCTCTAGGAGAACGCAGATCTAAAGTTGCTGAAATTTTAACTTGGTGAACCTCTGCTTAAAGTTTCTTTAAAAAAAAAAAAAAAAGTTCTGTAAAAGTTCTTCCATGGAAATAATGTGAGAGCTCCTAAAAAAGGTTTCAGTGGTTCCTGAAAAAGAAAAACTTCCCATGGGTCCTGGACTAAAAGAATAAACGTCAAACACGATTCCATAAATTATTCTAGATTTTCTTTATTTGCTTGAAAACTTCTCAGATCCCTGAAATGGTTTCTCCAGCAGGACAGTGCATGGACTCAGGTTCTTAAAATAGTTTCTTCGTGAAAAACTGCCTTAAGCTCTCCAAAATCCTAGATTCCTGAACTGATTTCCCCAGGCGAAAAAACTTAAGAGTTCTTTAGGGGTAAAAGTCCTGAGGCACTTGAAGATTAGTAGAAAACTGGCTGGACATCCTAAAAACAACTTTTTGAACACAATGTTCCTAAAGCGAAAACAGAAAACCCTCCACAAGTTCCACAAACATCGCATGGCTCCTGAAAGGTTCCTCTGGTTGAAACATCGACAGACATAGTGCAAAACTTCTCTGGTTCATGGCACGATTTGTCCGGTTCCTAAACATATGGAGGGGTCCAGAAAAATTACCTTGGGCTCCGGAACATGCTTTTGATTACGAGAGCCAGAAGTCACGTTTTAAATTTCTCCTGCTGTGCAGAGGCTGTGACTAAAGGTCCAACAGGGGATCATGAAATACTTCACTGGACAACTCCAGTGGATTAGGGACACTTAAACAGGACATCCTGAATCGTGCACACTGGATATTTTCGCCAAAAACTAATATCGGTTTCATAATTTGGAAATGTTGCTGTTGGAACTTTTGACACAATTTACTTTAGCGTAACAAAATATCAGGCAATTGGAGACAGTCCGTGGTGGGACGTTATTCAGCTATTTGTGCCAGTGTCTAACAAAACCATCCGGCAGAGTGGCAGCAGTTGTTTGTCTCGTATTTTAATCATTAGTCTGGACGTGCTAAATAAATACCAAATACCACCGCCACTAAATACTTAAAACCCTTACTGGACTCAAAGTATAAGTGTAAAAAAGCAAGTGTTTACCTCCTCTGTGTACTCCTTTGGGAGCGGCATTCCTGCTTTTACCTGCGAACAAAATGTAACCATGTTACCTATTAAAATACTATATGGAATTAAATGTTTTTACATTTTTGTGGTTCCTCAGCTCCCAGCACACCTGACTTACCTGTCGAGGTAATTTACAGCCGAACGGAGCAGGGAAACCCTAAAAACGTGCAGGACAGGAAGTCGTACAAGATCTCATTGGTGTAGAGCAAGTGTTTCTGTTTTTCTTTTATTTATTTAACCCTTTAAAGCTCTGCTCATTTGTTTTGTAGAGCACAATTTAAGTCACTATATCATATTAAATAAAAAATGTGTTGACCTTAACCTGATTAAGCCATCTCCACCAATTGGTTGAGGTAAATTATGCTAAATAAATCATTTAAAAAAATGTTCCTGTGTTCGATTTTTCAATTGAGTCGTAAAATACAACAACAAGAAAAAAGAAAAAAGAAAAAAAGAAAGATCGATTACCCAAAAGACACCGACCTTAGCTTTTAATGTTATATTTTAGGTATTTGCAAATGTACGGGTACTTTAACCATGAAGCGACATCTCAACCGTTTAGAAGAGGCCTATATTGTCAATAAATCCGTTGCTTTTTTTCCCCCTAGGGATGATTTTAATGTGCTGAGCTGAAAGTGTAGCCTGATCTGTACTGGGAGGGGTTTTAGGGTGGCTAGTGCATTAAAAAAAAATTGTATTTATGTTAATGAATGTAATTGTTCCATAACCAGGATTGTTGTTCAGATACTGTACACCAGTGTTATTTTCCGTGAAAAGAAGAAAAATTTAATTACAAAAAAGTCAAATGAGAAAGGTGTATTCGGAATACTTTGTAGATGATATAATTCATTATGTCTGGTGGGTTTTAAGGAATTTTACATGTTGAAAAGGCAGAATTTACACTCAAAGCTCAACAAAAAGACACAAAGGTTTTTCGTTTGTTTGTTTGGTCCTATTCGAACTAGCTCGAAATTTTCTTCTCGAAACACCACCAACACGCCACTTATAGTTCGCATCCGCTTTTATATCCGTTTAAGAAGCATTATCGTTGCCATCTGAGTGAAGAGCTCATGTTTGGTTTGTCTGACCTTGTTAAACATGGGCTAGCAACTTTTATTGCGAAAAGTTACGGACGAAGAGCGCCCCCTTGTGGAAAACCATTAGCACGTTAACAGTCTGCGTAGCATAAGCGCGAATAAGTAAAGAAGCTTGTCGTGTAAATCCGATCGACAACAAAACACCACAGTAGTCTTACATTCGGCCCTCCTCCGTGCATCTTCAGAGCCCTGACGGTGGCGACCAACACCACGGCGTCGGGCTTCAGACCCGAGGCGCGGCACTTAATGTTGAAGAACTTCTCCATGCCGATGTCCGCTCCGAACCCTGCCTCCGTCACTGAGAGAGAGAGAGAATAATTGAACAAAAGAGGTCCAAGTGTGCGGAGTTTGTGTGTACATGTGTGTGTGTGTGTGTGTGTGTGTGTGTCATGACATCAGTGGCCATAAGACTCTTGAATGTGTTCACACATTAGCATATGTCCACGTCATTTTACTCAGTCCAGGGAACAAAAACAAAAGAACAAGATCAAAAGAGAGAGAGAGAGAGAGAGAGAGAACGATAGAGAGTGTGTGTGTGTGTGTGTTTCTGGTATTTCCACATACCCAGCACCCTGAATGCCCTCCGGGTTTCCTGCACTATTTCCCAGGCTCTCGAGCAGGATGGGAATGTAGTAGAGGGGCAGGAATTTTGTTTTTATTTCCACAGAAGAGCTCTGGCATACTTTGGTCCTGAGCGTGTGTGAGTGTGTTGTGAGTGTGTGGTGTAGTGGTCAAGGTCTGGTGTCGTGTTTTGTACTGAAGTAACCCTTTGCACTGCAGCTACGCTCTATACACTTTTACATACTGCAGTGTTACACATGGACGCGAACCAGAGACCAGGAACGAGTGTTTATTTTGGCTAGACGTGGTCGTGTATGCACAGACGTGCGTGTAAGTGCGCAAACGTCAAATGAGTTATCGACGTGAATAAACTGGCCGCTTTGCGTGTTTGTGTTGAACGGGATGAAAAGAAGCAGCAGCCGCACGCTGGTATGTTAGAGAGGCGCCGAGGGAGGAATTCTTCATCTACGGTTCGAATATTAAGACCTCAGATGATGAAACTAAACACACGAGACCCTGCGCAACACACAACCCCGCTGGTAGAAAGCGTTCCCCTTATCTAAAGGGAGGGCTGAATTCTTGGCCTTGACCACAACAGCTGGGTGTGTGTGTGTGTGTGTGGTGTGTGTGAGAGAGAGAGAGAGAGAAAGAGAGACACACAGAGTAAAAAAAAAGAAGTTACAAAATGAAAAATAAAGTGGATTTTGGCAGCGTGTGGTCCGAACGCGAGGCTCGCCGCGGGACTCGGCACCGAGTCACGAAGTTAACAAAGCGGAAAATGCGGCGGTTTTACAGGAATTTCCCCCAGATTTACTCTCGGCTACAACCAGAGGATGTTTATTATCGCCGTCCCGCTCCGCGTTCCGCTTTAGGTCACGATCAGAGCCGCGGATTTTTAGATTTCTACAAAAAACGTGTTTAAAAAAAAAAAAAAACATTAAACACTCAGTAGCTACGTTTACACGCACAATGTTTCTACAACTGAACTGTTCACACACTCGAGGCATTTAATCAGAACCGTAATAACTTTTCTCTTGGTTCTGCTCGCTGTGAAGCGTTTAATCTGGGTAGTAGTAGCAGTATTTCCCTCCAACTCTGCGCAAGTTTATCTTTCTTGATAAATCCCGCCTTCTGCTCGATGATTGGCCACAAGAATCCAGTCTCGTCTATGATTGGTTCCATGCTTTATTATTTATGAAATGTGAGCCAATCGGTGTCGATTCTTTAGCCAGAGGCCCAGTGGATTTGAATCAGGATCGGAAGCTAAATGTTTTCCTGGAAACTCGTCACATGCCCCCCCCCCTCCAGGGTGTACCCCCGCCCCGTGCCCCAAGTCTCCTGGGATAGGCTCCAGGCTCAGTGAGTTGAGTGAATTCCTGAGCTTAGCCTACTTTACACAAACTCACGACACTTACATTAGCCTACAGTTGGGCGAAATCGTCGAACACAGAGCCTATTTTATAAAGTCTATATTATTTTATAATAAAGTCGTAGTGTAACTGAATAAAATAAAGTGTAATAAACGTGTATAACAGAAGGTGTTCATTGGTACTCAGGAGTACCGTACACAGCTGGGGAGGAGTGTGGCCGAAGCTTTGAACTCCCTGAAGCAATGATTTACCCTCGTGATCATACGGCTGACTGAGAGCAGCAGCTCGCTGGCGACACCTAGCATCACCAGAGAGTACTGCACCGCATATCGCTAGCAAAGTTCAAAATTTGAAGAGCGGACAGTGCGTCTCTTCCAGACCATCGGCAAGTCAAGCGTACTTATTCAAATACATATATAAAGTACAGGGGAATGACATGTTTTTTTTGGATCTGAATAAACACATAAATATTACTGATTATATATATAAACTATGTTTGGATTTACTCACTTGCGCATAAATTCAGACCTCATTCCCAGCCAGCGTTATTCGAGTCATCGTGCACAAATCATGCGCTGTGTGTGTAAACATACGCAATATGTATACAGCACATGCAGTGTTTATGTGGATCTCGACTTTAATGTAACTCCAGGGTTTATGCGTCAATAAATACAAACAACCCAATGATTAAGGCTCCTTAATATTCAAAAACAATAATAATAATAATAAAAAAAAAAAACGAAGATTTAAAACAGAGCTAATCATTACCATTGATTAGCTATTTCAACGACCGGCATTTTATGCAACATTATTGTTTACAAAAAATAAAAAACCTTAAATTTCACGCACAGTCGGTTATATATAAATAATAATAATCTGCTCAAAAATGAAGAGAAGATAAGATTCGATTATCTGTCGCATGTTCCTTACAGCACAGTGAAATGATTCTGTCTTATATCTCAGTTAGGAATGTGGGGTCAGAGTGCAGGTTCAGTCAGGGTACAGCGCCCCCTGGAGGAGATAGGGGTTAAGAGCTAAAGGCCTCGATCAAGGGCTCAACAGTGGCATCTTGGCTGTACTGGGGCTCGAACCTTAACCGTTCGAGCCGCCTGCCCTTTGATTTGACTTTGATCTCATGACGTCTGATTTTTTGTTTGTTTGTTTCGTCCATGTACACCAGGCGCAGGATACTCCCCACCCTAGAGATATGTCCATCATGTCTATGGCAGCTAGCTCGACGCCCCATTGTCCTTCACACTACAGGCAATTTGGGAACGCCAATTAAACCTGCGTGTCTCTGGAGAACCCAAAGGAAACCCACCAAGCACGGGGAGAACACGCAAACTCCATGCACACAGACCTCAAGGCGGGAATCGAACCCAGACAACGGAGGCGCAAGCCACCTAATGAGAGTGTGTGTGTTCGCGTTATCTGTGCTCGAATTCGTGCGAGTATCGTGCGCTCTCTCTCGCTCACCCACGTAGCCGTCCTCGCCGACCAGTTTGAGAGCCAGCTGGTCCGCCAGCACTGACGAGTTCCCGTGGGCGATGTTGGCGAACGGTCCGGCGTGCACGAACACCGGCGAGCCCTGAAACACAACACCGGGGGAAACACAATGCTAAACTTATCATCATGAAGTACACTCCCCGAGAAATCATACCGACACTCGTTAATTATGCTTATATTTAAAAACGTGTGATGTGTTTAGTGTCAGATAAAATAAAATAAAGACATCAGCTTGTACAACGGCCTTGTGGGTAAGATTGGACAGCAGAATTTTATTATCTAATAAATCTTGGATGGTGTTACAGATGTGGCGTTAATTATGAAGATTAACGCAGAAGTCATTCCGAGGGCCATCGTTTGTCCTTTAATACTTCAAAGTGAGCATCGGTGCTGCTCAGTCGTCCAGCTGTAGAGCCTCAGAACGTGGAAAACTTGACTCCATCCTCTCAGCCAGGCGCAGACCGAACATCTGGGATCTGAACCAAGATCCCCGTGGTTCAGAGGTCACTTCCACAAAGCAGCGGGTTCACAGGGAGCACGCCGCATGAAGAGAGGACAGGAAGGACAAAGAGAGGACAGGCGGATGGAACAGCGAGCGGACGGGTAGCGCGTAAGGGAGAGGACAGAAACTCGGCCGGAGAACCGGGGAGACGAGTCCTCCTCCAACCAGCATGGAGACGCAAACAAACTGGAACATGATAAACCTTTTTTTTTTTTTCTTCAGCTTTAATAATAATAAAAAAAAAAATAAAAAAAAATACAATGAGTGCTCAGACTGGTCATGTTCTGGTCATGTTACTGATTTTTGAAGACGTTCTGCTAGGACAAACGTTGCTGAAGGAGGGACACGTGAGCATTATTTTCACCGTTAAAAAAAAAATCTGAACAAAACAAATGTGCACGAGATTAGGAGAAGGTCATCAACGCTGGCAAACTTTTTTAGTGTATGTACTTAAAATACTATAAGCATTTCTTCAAAGTGTGGGGAAGTGGGAAATGGAAGTAGATTTAATTTACATGATCCAAAGAAAAATCAAGGTAAAAAAAATATTTTAAAACTACAGTAACCCTAATTGTGGCATCCAGGATTGTGGCTTTTATAATTTAATTAGATTTTTTAAAAACGGATATGACAGGGAATGTCGGATTAGGGTTTTTCTCATTTCTATACTGTATATATT
>JAOTQY010000032.1:10042872-10055804 GCA_026413445.1 Dolichallabes microphthalmus
TTTGTTCTTTAATGTAAATTTTTATCTTCATTAAAGAAAAATCCAGTTTCAAATAAGGGCGGGGCATGCAGAACTGATAACATCTTCAATTTCTATACCCAAAGTAACCAGATGTTTGTTTTTTATTGTTTGTTTTTGCTAAACAGTGTAGGACAGGTAATGTGGTATTTTCAAGGGTTTCTTAAAGAGAATCAGTACTGGTGACGAGCCACGGGTTCATCACCACCAGTCTGGAACGGAAACATCCTCAATCCTTAATCGACTGAGAAAAGAAGGGGGCAGAAGTATTGGAACGCCATCCGGAAAAAGACAGCGGCGCATTCGCTCAGCCTAAAACGTTTTTTTTAACGACGGAGTACGAAAACATGTTGCCATGACAAGATTATGTTAAAAAAATCATGTATTTGTCGTTTCGAAAAAGTTTATTAAAATAAATCTGACATCCAGACTGCGTGTAATTTGTGATATTTACCCTCATAAAACCTGTTCTAGATCACAGATTCCTTCGAAGGTACTTTTCCATATAAACCAAACATGATGAGACATTTGATTAGCGTGTTCATAAAAGAACTGTATAACGAGTTTAAGGTGAGGAGCGTGAGGGCCTTGGGTTGCCAGTTACAGCATTATTAGGCATAATTCTAATATTTATAATTGGTTTATTCAAGACAAAGCTGAGTCTGACAAAAATTCCAGAGGTCAGCACAAGGACACCATTTTCCCATGTAGCATTTTAGAGGGGGAGAAAAAGGAAAGAGCGCGGGTCACATGGCCGCTTCTCCCGCAATGGCCGCGCCGCAACTCGGCCCGATAACGTGTGAAATGTTTAGGGACGTGGAACGCTCGGGTTAAAAAGACGCGACTGGGCGGATTGACCATCTCTATTAAAATGACCTTCTGGTCGAGAAGACAGGAAGGAAAAACACACAGCATGTCATACAGGAAACAAAGTCCGGCCGCCACTGACGGTGTGTGAGGAGAAGAGACCAGAGCGCGCGGTCAGAGAAAACAGGAAGACGGAGACGAGCAGATGCTATCGCTGGTCACTGTGTTGAACCAAAAAAATAATCACAGTATACACACACACACACATCCTTACACTTATCTTTCAGCTCTGTCTCTCACACACACACACACACACATCTCGTGCATACACATTACGCACACGTCCCTTTCTGTCCATCACACACTCTCTCACACACACACATGGATCCATCTGGGAAAACACAAGTGCCATCACGTCTTCCATCACATACATGAGCAAAAAAAAAAAAAAAAAAGGATTCCCATGATCCTTTGCTGCCTGGTTCATCCTGATATGATTCCAGGCAGGAAAGAATCAGCACACCAGGACTGAAGGATTTCCTTTGTGAACACACACACACACACACACACACACACACACAGTTGGATTCTGATTGGTTAGAAGAAGGGGTTGATTAGTTTTCTAAAACTGCAGCACTCGCAGTAGTGCAGCTCCACATCACAGCTTTATAATCAGCCCGGATTTAATCAAACACATAATTAAGATTCCGTCCACTGGATAATTAGTGCAGTGATTAATGTGGCAGCTTCATTTCTTACACAAACCATGTTACTCTGTTTCAGGCGGGTCAAAAGACTGTCCTGCATCCGGCGAAGACGACGATTCTCAGCAATGCGAAGAGAACTCGGGGGACTGGGACTAAACAGCTGTGTAGCCTTTAAGAAAACCACTCGTCAGTCAGACTAACCAGGACAAATGGCTTCAGTTTGCAGGTCTGATGAGTCCAGATTGACCGTGTCCCAGAGTGATGGAGCGATCACGCATAGTGATCGCTTTTACTGACTCGGTTCTTTGAATCTCGTTCATGGAGATGAACGAATCTTTTTTTTTGGGTCATTTACTTCATTTTGTTCTATTAATCAGAAATAGCATAAAATGTTGCATTTTCAATAAAAAGACCTCCAATACGTCTACATACACACACTTCGGCTCTAGTTCCAGTAATTAAAATATTACAATGCAGCTAAGGACATATTATAATAAACAGAATGAGCAGCTCATATCTTCTAGTCCGAGTCGTTGGTTCTTTTGAATCTACTGCACCGCATAGTGTCTATGGGAGTCACGTGACGAAAGAACGAACGACTCGGACCAAACTGACTTAAAGGTAACTACTCATTTCTGTTTCCTCTACATAACCTACAGAGGTTTTGCGGTGATTTGCGCATGAGCGGCCAGTAGAAGATGAACGAATCGCTCTCTCCGAGACGACTCGTTCGTCTGGGTCACGTTGAAGACTCGTTCAAAAATAACGAATCGTTCATGGACGACCCAACACTACTGCTCAGGTCGAGACTCAGCAACGTTATGGGGCAATAAAATGAAGTCAGCTGACCACCTGAATGTACTGAAATCACCAGATTATCACATCTATGGAGTGTTTTTCTTATTCCCCGATGGAACGGCCATGTTCCAAGATGACGACGCCAATGAGGATTCATCGAGCTCAAATTGTCAAAGAGTGGTTGAGGGAGCACGAGACAACATTTTCACCCATGGATTGGCCACCACGGGGTCCGGCGTCCAGATCCCAACTCCACTGAGAATCCTTGGGATGTCGTTTTCCTCTGAGTGTTCTGCACGAATCTCATAGGAACATTACAGCGAATATTCCTCCAGATGCAAGGTCATTACATCATCATTTATGCAGAAAGCTTGCAGCAAGTGATGTGACTCAGATTTAATCAAAATTCTAATGAATTCTTGCTTCAGGAGCAGCTCAGGTCGTTTAGGATTCAAGAAAAAAAAAAAAAAACAATAACATTCCAGTTCTCCTATTGGATATGGATGGAGAGTCGCAGTTGCACACACAGCTGTAAGACAAAAGCCAGATGTGCGTCCAAATGTGCACGTGTGTGTGTGAGTGCGCTGTGTATTCCCGTTGCTCGTATATAATTTCAGCACCATTGAGACCATCAGGTTTTCTGTTAAAACTGCACCGTTACAGGTCACTCATGCGTCAATGCGTGTATGTGTGTGTGTGTAACCATGTGTGGGGAGTCGAGTCAAACCTCGAGCGTCTGCATCAGGGTGGGTTTGATGGCATCTTTCATCAGCACTGCCAGAGCTCCGGTTACACCCTACGGCGGGGGAGAACCCAAAGACAAAGACGCGTCAAAAACGCTCTACAGTAACAAGAGCGAGAATAATCAAACACACACACACCCGACACACACACTCCACATACGAGATCATCAGCTGTTACTGGCTGCCCGCTCCTGCTGCTCCCCACCACCATGCGCCCCAGACGGCTCTTCATATCAGCCAGACCGTCAGTCAAAGCCAGGATCGCCATGATCTCACTCGCCACCGCGATGTCAAACTGAGTCTGAGAGAGAGAGAGAGAGAAAACACACACAAGCTTCAGGTTTATACAATACGATGCAAAATTATCAAGTAACAAAGACTAAAGTGAAATGAGACCATGTCCATAACTTTTAACACGTCCAAAACTGCACAATCATTTTACGTTCAAGTGAACGCGGGACTTTTGGTTGTGCAGAATAAGAAAAAAACTCCCTTTATATCTCTATATAATCCCCCGCTACACTAATGTACTTATCCCAGTGCTTGGACACCATCGAGGTAGAACGTTTTCACGGTGCGCCAGAGCCGGGATCAGACTGCCTGTCTGATTTACACTGGCCTCCCAGGAACTCCCTTTACATGTTTACACAAACATGTGGAGGTCAGGACTGTACGGGTGGTGATGTGGCAATAACTCCCACATTAAGTTCCTGTAATGTGTAAGTGGTGGTGGTGAACGATTGTGGGTACAGTTCACACAGACAAACGTCTCCTCTGCAAGTTGGTGACAAGATATCCGTCGATTTACACATTCTGGCGTTCCACTCGCTGAATGTTCATGGTGCTCATAAATGCATTCTAATTTTTATTATTTGATTTAATCACCTTTTAGTCATCTTTAGACATTCTCATGGTTCTCCTGTGCGTGCACAAACAAAAAAAAAGTGAAAAAAACATTTATTGCTTTTTCTTCTTTTTCCTTCATGTATTTACAGGGGTTTTAACCGCCCAATTAGATGTTTCCCCTATTGTGACCTCATACAAGTAAAGCCCCACCCCTTGATCCTTAGCTCTGCTGTTCCGTGAGGGGCGGGGCTCAGCAGTAGCCCAAATTCATGGTTTTACCTAAAACTAAAAGAAAGGATAGAACGGAACAAAGATTTCATTACGATTAAAGGGAACAAAAAAAAAAAATGACAGACACTGAAACGGTGCGTTCGGACGAGGAGTAAAACAGAAACAGAGAGAGGTTGAGATGTGAAATAATGCATTATCTCAAAGGTATTTCAGCTGGAGAATAAAGACTTTGGGGCGGCTCTGAGACGTGTGTTCTGGGGTTAACTCGTTAAATAAAAATATTAAAATATGGAAATCGATCAAAAAAAGTTCACTAAAGTGCTCGGAGGATGGAGCAGGACCCTGCGTATGTTTTGGAAATGCAGGACGCACGACATCCATAAGCAGCTTGCCAGGTCCAGTCCTCTTTATCGGACGCAGTTAACAGTTTAGACTTGTCTGATGCAGCTCATCTTCAATAAAGTTCGGACTCGTGAAAGCAGCTGATGTAAATCGAGAGAGAGAGAGAGACGGAGCGTCTCAGGACCACCTTAACGACGACTCCGGGAATGAACAGCTATCAAAGTTCAACGGAAGTTACGATTAGGTACAGTACTAATCGGTTTGTTTTCATGACCCTTAAACACTCTTTGTTTGGATCCAAACGTCTTCAGGTTACCAAATTAGGAGTTCAGGTTCAAGCCCGTCCATTTCTAATCGCACTGACTCTCTCACATTCTAACTCAAGGCCAAGATAATACACTCTTAAAACATTCTACTCTACGCTCTAGTGTGTGTGTGTGTGTGTGTGTGTGAGAGATGAGAGATTCAGTGCTTCAGGCGACATCAGTGGAGAGCTGTTAAGTGTAAGCATGTGCTTGGCCAGAGACAAGTGTTTGCAAGCAAACCGCAGCCCCTTTTTTCCCCCATCCATTTTAAACATTTGCTTCCACTCAGGCTGGTTCCCATTGAGGCGCACACTGTTTATTTGCGGGCTCTGGCTTAGGGGCCGTTATTAGTGACACTCGCTGAAACGCTGCCAAGAGGCAGAGAAAGAGAAGAGGCTGAGAGAACAAGAGTGAGGCAGAGCGACCCTGCTGTACAGTACTGAGACGTTTCCCGGGAACGGAGTGGAGTCACGGCGCGGGCACCTACCTGCCTGCTGTGGTCCTTCTCCGTGTTCGCCTGGCCGACCGTGATCCTCCTCAGGAAACGATCGTTGGTGTCCACCACTGCGGAAACGAGACGTGATCAATGGGCTTGGATTGACAACAGCAACAACACAGAACTGAACGACAACAGAACTCAGAGCTACTGTACGTCCAATTTCATTTATCTGGTGGTCAGGTCTGGGAGGTGGTCTGTCATCTTGGACAAAGTGTTCGGTCACGAAGTCATGTCCACAAACCACGCAGGAGTCTAAGATTTCATAGTTCTTTTTTAATGACTTTAGCATTGCCGAAATCAAAGCGGACCCAAGTGATTACAGTCGTGTTAAACGTTTATAGCAGGAAAAGCCTCACAGCATGAACGCCTGAATATAGCATTAGAAAAAAATGATTGATAGATGCTTTATGTTACTGCAGTGCGTGATCATTAATATTAGCGCTGGGACTCATTCGCAGATTTACATTTTTTTTTTTCGATTTGAGCTGATGTTTATTACCTGATTTGTCACAAGCAGCTGGATTTCCTACTGGTTTCAACGCATTAAAAAGTACTAGCTCAGGATTTCAAGCAGCCTCAGGTCGCGTCTTCCCATAGAGGCGTGAGCTCGAATCTCACAAACAGTTACGGTTGTGTGTCACCGATCAGGTGCTCAAACATTTACATTTAGGCATTTGGCAGACGCTCTTATCCAGAACGATTTACATTTTTTTTTGTATCACATTACACATCTGTGCAGTTGAGGGATAAGGGCCTTGCTCAAGCGCCCAACAGTGGCAACTTGGTGGTTGTGGGGTTTGAACCTGGGATCTTCCGAACCGCCTTAACCACTGAGCTACCCCTGGCCTCATTTAAAGTTGGCCACAGTTGAACCCTTAAACAAGAACCCATAACCTTATCTGCACCAGAGTGGCGCTGTATCCTGACTGACTCTGTGCTCTGACCCCAGCTTCCTTCCCAGGATATGTGGAAAAAAAAGGCTCATTTTACTGTTCTGAAAGGTACATGTGACAAATAATTGAATCTTATTTCTAATTTTTTTTAAACGATAAAACACTATGTAAAATGTGTTGGTAGTTGTTTATGTCATTTCTCATACAAAGCGATGATTTTTTTTCCCCCTGACGATTTTCAGCTCCAGTCCAGTAGGTGGCGGTGTGGCACCAAGTGACCATGAACTCAAAAGAAGAAGCAGCAGCAACATTTTCACAAAACAGGAGTACTTTTCAAGGCCTTTGAATAAGTTGCAAGCAAATCTGCGGTATGAGTTTGTAGTTTAAGGAATTTGTCCGTTTTAGACTGTTTAACATTTAAAATTTACTGAATGGAAAACTGACCCATCATTTTGATGAATCAAACCGATTTACCAAAGCTCGATTAGACTGAATATGCATTCATCTACTATAGATTGGAAAATTATTGCAATGTTTTTACAGATACAAACTGACTATGCTGTAACACCCTTAAAAATGAGTTTCAGTGATACTTCGGCATACAAACGCCCCGCCTTAAGAATTTTTTCACCTTAAGAACTGGAACTTTACAAGGAATTTTCCTTGGCATGTGAAGTATTTTCGTCATACGAGTGAACGAATTTCGCCTTAAAAACTCGTCTGCCGAGGTACCACTGGACTTGGTTTAATTCACATAATTAGCTGAATTGCGCTGACGATCAAAGTAGTATCCCACGGAGACAAATTTCACTTAATGCCAAAAGAACAAGACAACAGTGACTCTGCGTAAAGGAGGCGATTCCACCAAAAGTAGTTAAATGTCTAAGGAGGGCATCAGAGAAGCAACCAAGATGGGTAGGGTTGCCAGTCTCCTTCCTTTTTCATTTCCTCAACATTAATCTAGACGCAGTCTTCATGTGTCGCTTGTCGTGTCCCTAGCACATCAGCATTGACCCGTGGCACTGCAGAGCGAGTGATTAAGGGTAATGTTATCTTTCCTGGTATCACCACCAAAACTGACTTCCGTTTGAACTGAGCAGATAAAAATGAAGTGTCTTCCTCAGATCTCCCACCAATGAGCTGAACTCATAGGCAACTGAACTCATAACCTGCACGATCAGCAGCCCCGAGAAACATCTGATGCATTTTAAAACAGACCCAGCGGTGTTGCATTACAATCGCGATTGTATCTGAGTGATGGAGTGTAAAACTTTCCTTCATCCAAACTGAGCAAACGGTATCAAGGGGCTTCTAGTTAAGTTTATCCACTTGGCGGCCATCTTGGCACCACTCCCAGGGTATCGCTTCCAGTATTACAAGACTATCTATTCGAATGGGTAGAGATTTATAAAGCAGAAATGGATCGAGAAGACAACATTCCCGGGACAGAACTGTTCCCGAGCGGAACAACAGGAAAGTCGTCAAGAGATGGGACGTTCGACCCAGACAGACAGCGCTACAGGTATCTGTGGCCGGGAGCCAAGAAGGGGAAAAGAGAGATAATCCCTCTGCCCTGTCTATCAGTGTGTTTTCTGAGAATGAGAACTGAAGTATAATTACAAGAATTTCAAGTCTTTAAATAAGGCTTTTATTGACAATTACATTAAGTCTATGCAAAGGCTCAATATTTGGAGTGTTGACCCTTTTTTTTTTTTCAAGACCTCTGGAATTCTCCCTGACATGCCGTCAATCAATGTCTGGGCCACTCCCTGACTGATGGCGCAGTCCATTCTTGCACAATCGATGCTTGGAGTTTGTCAGAATTTCTAGAGTTTTGTTTGTCCCCCCGCCACAATTGGACTATGGTCTGGAGAGTTTCCTGGCCACGAACCTAAAATTTTGATTCCCAGAGTCATTTAGTTTCACTTTTTCCTTATTGTGCTCAAGGAGCTCCATCATGACGCAAAAGGCATCGTTCGTCACCAAACCGTTCTTGGATGGTTGGGAGAAGTTGCTCTCGATGGATGTTATCGTACCGTTGTACTGCTCCTTATTCGTCGCTGTGTTCTTAGGAAAAATTAGGAGTAAGCCCACTTCCCTTGGCTGAGAAGCGACCCCACACATGAAAGGGTCTCAGGATGCTTTACTGTTGGCATTATACAGGACTGTTGGTAACGCTCAGCTTCATACATATCAAGAAAGGCAGCAAAGATGCCACTTCTCACCAGGACAAAAACTTCAGGGACAAAAATTGGGCTGCTGAGGACTGGGGTAGAGTCATGGTCACTGAGGAATCCCCTTTCTGATTGTTTGGGAAATCTGGGGAAAAAAAAAGCTTGTCCGGAGAAGAAAAGGTGAGCACTACCATCAGCGCTGTGCCAACAGTCAACCATGCTGAGATGGTATCCTCCTACTGGTATCTTCCAGTAACACACCTAGAATACGTAAACAAACTCGGTCATGATATTGCTGGTTAAATAAGTCAATGCATGGTTTAACAGCAAATATATTTCCGCCCTTGTTCATATTTTCAGCACTGTTTTGTGCTTAATACCGCCTGAATTAAACAAACTGTTTTTTAATTAACAGAATCTAACAATTTCCCTACGAATTCTATTATTGGCGAGTTTGGAGTCTGTGCAGGAACTTTCGAAATTCTTGTCCGTGGTAGTCACACATGCTGTAGATACTGATTAGATTTTAAAACGCCAGAGTTTTCCCTTTATGTTAGCAGTTCGTACTGGCAGACGTGCAGCGTAAGCGCCCAAAAATCCTGGGTGTAGCGCGCTGGAAAGCGTCGAGTCAGACGACTCAGCTGGAGCCGAGTAACAGCCAACACTCACCGCACATATGGAGCTGAAGTGTGGAATAGATCTCGCGTACAGCAAGCCAAGAAAGCAAGATGAAAACCCAGGAGCAGCCACACACACAAACTCCTTAAAATGCTTAAATTTCCCTTTGTATTTCCCCCTGCCAAATGCGCACAGGGTTCACAAAGCAGACGCACCGTAAATCAAACACTAAAACCAGTGTTTCCAGGCTGGTGTCCTGTTACTCCTGCTTTCACCGGGTGTGTGTATATACATAAGAGATCTGAGGTGATTACAGGATAAGGTCATATACTTTGAAATGTACTTTTAACCATTACGTATTCAAACATGCGAGTAAACGGGTAAAGGACGAGTAAACAGATGAAGGAGTCGAGTTCACACAGAGTCCCGTCCTCCGGTCAAAGTCAGGATGATACAGTTTAAAAGGAGGAAAAAAGAATATGTGAGTATGGAAGAAAAATGCTCCGCGCACATGCACACACGAGAGTGAAAAGCCGGTCTTGAGTTCGAGGTAAATATTTCACCAGTAGAGCTGAGGATCATGGGTAGACTGTTGATTGGATACTTTTAATATACATATTATACTTAAAGTATATATACTTTTATACATACAGGTTTTTAAATCTACTCCAAGTATTGGATAAACACCGAAACAAAAGCGTAACTTGTGTTGTTGATCGTTTTTTTTTTTTAATTAGGGCCCAAGCACTATGACATCAGGCCGATGTCGTCAAAGTGTGCGAAGGGCCATCTTGTTCCTAATCCCCCCCCCCACCCCCAGCATCTGGGACTCTTCTGTGGGTCTGATCATGTGCAACATTTTATGAAAATCAGCAGACAGGTTGGAATCTGCTGCCATTAGGGCGTGGTAGGGCGTGGTAAGGCGTGGTAAGGCGTGGTAGGGCGTGGTAGGGCGATTTTGCTCCATAGTTCATACACACTTGCACGTATCCATGTAAAACCTAGAACACATTTTGATTTCATTGAGCTGAACAACTTTCGCTATGCATGTCCTGGGCTCTACTCAATAGGAAGTCAGTTATTTGGGGTTGTGTGCAAAAATGCACCCAAAGGAATTTGATATACTGATCAAAACATTGAGAACATTTTTGATATCCTAAACGATTCAGCCGTGGCGAAGCCTTAAACTCTTAAAAAGAAAAGTGGCTAATAGCTTCCTTAGTCATATATAATTATATAGTCACAATGGTATTGGTATTTCTCCTTTAAATCCATGGGCCCACTGTCTTTCTGGAGCACCAGGGTGGCAATAGTGAAGGTGCCTGGGCCCGATGATCGTCGCTTTGCAAGTATACTTTTACATTCCAACCAATCTTCTGCTCCGTACTCCAGTCCACTAGGTGGCGTTATTCAAGTCAAGTCAAGTAGGCTTTTATTGTTGACATTTTAACCATATACAGTTCAGTACAACATAAATGAACAAAACTAAGTCACCTAATTAGCTGAGACAAAAGCGATTAACAATATATATTTACACATTTTTTTAATACCATATAAAAAGACAACATAAAGTGCACGTGCAAATGTGCAAACAAGGGCCACAACACGACAACATGACACAATCCAATACTGTGGTAATGAGGTAATGAGTCGAGGTAATCAGTTGTAATCAGCGAGTGGTTATTGCACCAATCGACCATAAACTCCAAAGAAAAAGAAGAAGAATTTTTTTTTTCTTACAAAACAAAAGTATTTTGTGGAGGATGGAAGTAGTTTATAATTTCTGCAGAAGCTGTGGTATATTTCTTTAAGAACATATTTTAATGTTTAAAAAAATATTACCTATTGGTAAATTGGAAATGAAGCGAATCAACCAATAAAACATCGATTAAACAGCAGAACTGATTCGATCGCACAGCCCTACTCCTTCAGATATATATTTTATAACAACTATAAACAATCGCAGGTCCGTATTGCGATCGTTATGCGATTAAACTGTGCAGCGCTAATATGAACCTGATTCGCAGCTACGCTATATTCAGAGTTGACCAATCAGAATGGAGAATTCCGCATTACTGCTCACAGCCGTATCCTGTGTTAAACAAGCCAGACCGTAACTCCGGTAAGCGCTGATTGGACATGGCTGATCGTAAACACACTGCTTCGCCAGCAGATGTGGCCATTCTGCAGGTGTTCATTATTAACCAATAAAAAAAACGTCTTCCGCATTGCCCGTTACAAAAGCGTCAAAGCAGTAACTTGGAGGCTTTAGGGAAATTTCCGGACCCAAACCTACCACCTGTATACAACACTGGTTGAGCCTAAAATCATCGGGGAAGAGCTCCATGCGTGTTTTCCAGGCTAACCCGTTCTCTCGGAGCTGGAAAAAAATCAGTTAAAGCCCAATAAGCTTTCCAAAGCTCTCCTGAGGAAAGCTGGTGGATTTGAGGCCACTTCATGCTCTTGGAAATCTTCAGGTCTTGTACAAGGTACGAGGGGGGGCCGTGAGGGGGAGAAAGACGAAGGGGCCGTGTATTGCTCTGGTACTCAGGCATAAAGGAGGACGGAATGATGAAAGAACATTCCAATGTCGGTAATATACAGGACCAGCGAGTGTAGACCTGCCAGCTCGGAGTCCAAAAAGGGCCAGGGCAAAGCGCTGTTATTGTACTCGCACTAAAAATACCAGGATTATTGAGGTTCCTCAATCCGGTAATGTTCAAGTTCGGATCGTTCAAACGTTCTTTTATGAGAATGCACACGTTTATATTCGGTCCTGTTCGACGAGGTGGACTTGAATAAATAAAGCAATGGGTTTGTTAACATTTAAACTTTCCTGTAGTGATGAAGTTGATCGCATTGCATTCTATACATTCTTCAACACAATCACAAGGACGTATTCTAAGGAACATCACATATCAACTATCAAAGACCAAGTTGTCCCTCAATCACAAAAAGAAAATCTATACTATGTATCGAACTAGAAATAGGAGAAAATTTATTCCAAGTTTGATTTGCTAAGCTTGTTTAGAATTGTAACAAAGTATTAAAAAAAAAGTTAATATTGTTATCAGGATATTTATAAAAATCGTGATATGCAATACAAATTGAATCGACACTTGGGTATCGTGATAATATTGTATCGGCTGGCACCTGGTGATCACACTGCAGTAGGTTAGGGGTTCACACATTCACGTTTTCTCCCTCTCTTTTCATAAGGTATCCGTAAACACATCCGTCTGCTATAAGGGCGAAAGCTCCTACCTCTCTGCCATGTGACCTTCTCAGGGTCAAGGTCGAGCCGGACGAAGGTGTTGATCTCCTCAGGAGTCAGGGCGCCTGGGTCGGATTTTTTGATTCCAAGACGCTGGGATGAAGATAGAAAGGAAGAATTTGAAGGATTTTGTTAATATTCGTCTAATACTCTAGCACCAGAATCATCAGTCGTAATTAGATTTACATCATAAGTTTATCTAAAATTATACTCCATCGGCCATGAGGTTACTTTATCTCTACTGAAGATTACGTAGCTAATGAGGAATGGAAGTTTAGCGTAGACAAAATTCACTCCAAAAGTTCACCTTCTTAATCTGAATGATCCATTATTGAAATCTACACTGCGTTCCAAATTATTACGCAAATGATATCTTTCTCAGATTTTCACAATTAGTCAATGCAAATGACAGTCAGTATCATTTTCTAGTCATCAACTATTAGGGTATAATTTGAATTTTATTGAACCTAATTATCCTAATGATAATGTTTATTTAAAAAATAAAAAACTGAAAATGCACTGTTCCAAATTATTATGCACAACGGAGTTAAAACATTTTATAGGTTGTAAAGTCCTGAAAATGGGCTTTTGTTGAATTTGGGAGGTCATATTTACTGAAATCAAAAGCTATTTCAATCAAAAACATCCTAACAGGGCATGTTACATCTTAACATAGG
>JAOTQY010000032.1:10163899-10175901 GCA_026413445.1 Dolichallabes microphthalmus
AAAATGTATGTATATGTGTGTATATATGTGTTTGTGTGTGTGTGGGAGGATATGTCTCGGTGATGATACTGTCTTGCATAATGAATTGTTTTAAATCGCCTGCTGTTGCGTCGTCTCTTTCGAAACCAAAAGCTCTTTCGAAGCGGTTTTATTTCTAATCTCTGCTGCATTACACGCGTTTCATTATAATAATAATAATAATGATCATCATTACCCTGTGGCTCTTTCCAGATGCCCCGGTCAGTAAATCCGGGCCGTCGTACTCGGGAGGCCCGCGCATCCAGAGGCAGGAGCAGGTCATTCACCTGTCACCTAAGAAGGGCAGCCAGGTGAGTTGAAATTGTTTATTTATTTATCTATTTATTTATTTTAAAAGATTTAGTTGAAAACAAAAGCAGGGGGAAAATGATCGAGTGTGGTGTGAGTGTGGCGTTCGAGCGGATCAGTTCTCACGATTGCGTATGTGTTTTGTTTCCCGCCTGTCGCAGTCCGAGGGCCCGTACTCGCACTCGAGCAGTAACACCCTCTCCAGCACGGCGTCCAGCGGCGCTCACAGCGATGACAAGTGGTACGATCTCGGCAGCGGTGGCGGCGGAGGTCAGGGAGACGCCCCCGAGTCCGAACCCAACGGTCTGGGCGGAGGCGGGTACCTCCAGGGCTCCTCTGCCGACAGCGGCATCGATGCCACCTCCTACGTGCCCCATCACGGCAGCGCCGGCTCGTTGCTCGCCGTGAGCACCTCTGCGTCCCGCGAGAGGGTGCCGTCACCGTGGCACGGGCCGCCCGACGGAGGACGCAGAGTTCTCGAGCGCTCGCCTCCGGCCGCGGAGTCGTCCGTCGCTCCCGTAGAGGCTCCGTCCACCCGCAGTCCTCCGACGCATCTGCTCATGCGCGACAGCAGCACGTACAGCCTGAGCGACATGACCTCACACTCCAGGTGCGCTCAGGTCCGTCATAGACACGCAGCCTAATGTTCAGGGTTCAGATTTTAATCTTTCGTCCCCTCGTCCTCACAGCTCGCGTCACTCGGGCAACCCCGGGGTTCTCGGCTCCAGTCACAACTCGCCCCGAGACGAGTCCCCGTCCGCCACCTCGCCCTCCTCCTCCTCCTCTCAGAGCTCCGTCTCTCCAGGACCCAAGAGCTTCTACCCTCGCCAGGGCGCCACCAGCAAGTACCTGATCGGCTGGAGGAAACCGGGGAGCACCATCAACTCCGTCGACTTCGGAGACACTCGAAAGTGAGACATGAAGCACTCTAAAAGCAGTCAGATTCAATTAACTGCAGGCTTTTTCTTTTATTATTATAATAATAATATTCATACTACAATTTACACAGCGCTTAATGTTTCATTTTTTTTTTTTTTTGCTTTATAATGGTAAGAATTTGATCAATCCTAAATAGCAGCAGCAAAAAAACAAAAAAAAAATTGCCTCCATTATTATAGTACAGTGCTCAATTGCCCCCTTGTGGTCAAACACGAGTATGACCATGAATTATAGTAACACAAGGGCTATTTGTAATAGTTTCATCATCCTAATTTATTTTGTTTTCCGCCCAGGAGACCTCAGGGTGAGGGAGCGGACAGCGGACCGTCTCAGACCCGGCCTTCTCTCAGAGACCTGCATTCTCCTCAACCGCTGGGGAAATCCACTGTAGAGGAGGATCTGAAGAAACTCATCACCCTGGACAGTCCTCCTGCCATCCATCATGACGACAAGGTGAGAAACTCAATTTTCCCCAATTTTGATTGGTCAGTAGGTGTTGATGATGATAAAAAATTTCCTCTAACGGTTACTGATCGCGCGGCGCTTCATGTGTACCTGTCTCTCAGTCCCTGCAGCCATCGTGCTCTGGTGCGAGCGGTACGGGCCGGCGCTCGCTCCACCGCACCCTCTCTGACGAGAGCATTTACCGCGGCCAGCGCCTGCCGTCTCTGGGAGACGCGGTGTTGGAGCAGGCGCTCGCCAGCGACGTGCTCTTCAGCTGCTCCACCCTGCCGCGCTCGCCCACCACCCGCGGCGCCCCCCTGCGCAGACCCTCCTACAAACTGGGCATCAAGATGCATGGTGAGTAGCTCGTGGGTGCGGCGGCGCTCTGACCTCGCTTAGAGAGAGAGAGAGACAAATAACCAGCGAGAGGAAAAAATTGTCATATCGAGACTTTTTAAGTGTAGCATCGACACTGACCCCACACGTATCCTTCTTATAATTAAAAATAACTATTTTATTTTATTAGGTACTGTATAAGATGGATAGATGGATAAGTTTATTGAAAGATTGATAGATGGATTTTAGATGCATGGTGACTTGACGGTGATGGATGGATAGACAGATGGAGAGGTCATTAGACATTTAGATGGATGGATGGATAGATAGATAGATAGATGGGGTGATCAATCAGTTGATGGATGGATGGACATTTAGATGGTTAGATGAGTTTAGATGAATAGATAGATGTTTAGATGGATGGATGGATGGATAGTCAGATGGAGAGTGGTGAATAAATAGATATTTTGATGGATGGATGGAAAAACTGATGGTGAGATCAAGGGAAAGATTTATGGAGTATATTTAATGGGTAGACGGATGGAGAGATCGATAGATAGATAAATGGACATTTTAGATGGAAGGGGGAGACTGATGGTGGAACATTTAGGTGGTTGGATGTGTGGACAGATAATGATAGTCAGATAGAGAGTGGTGGATGGATGGATAAACAGATTGAGGGATGTATACTTGACGAGAATAGATGGACTGATGGAGAGATTGATGGATTTTTCATCAGATGGTGAGATCAAGGGAAAGATAAAGTATGGATAGACAGATGGTTTGATAGGTTAGATAGATTGATGCATTCTTTGACAGTTGAATGGATGGACAGACAGAGATCGATTTGTATTAAGTCCGATGGAGAGATCGATTGATAGATACTCTGACAGTTGGATGAGTGGATACAGAGATGGTGAGATGGACTAATCGATGGACAGATGCAGAAATTGATTGATGGGTGAGATGGATTAATAGACGGATGGAGAGATGGATTGATGGGTGGAGAGATTGACAGATGTATTTAAGCAGAGATGGATGGATAAATAGATTGGAGATTGATGCATACTTTAATGGATAGATTGAGGGATAAAGAGATCGATTAAAAGATGAATAGACACTGATGGAGAGATGGATTGATCGATATTTTAACGGGGGGATAGACAGACAAAAATGACCGGTGCGATCAATGGAGAGATGGATTTAGATGGATTAATAGACAGATGGAGCGATGGATTGATGGACTTGTGGATGGATGAGATCAAAAGAGAGATTTATGCATTAGATAGATGCATTAGACTGATAAGACGGAGATGAATCAATCTCTCCAACTGTTTATCCATCCAAGAATGTATAGATGGGTTGATTGACGGATGGATACTTTGATGGACGGACGCCGATGGAGACATGGACAATAGACGGACATTCAGATTACATCACACGCAGGCATGAAGTGATGAGAGTGAATCTGCTTATACAATGATAATTATATAACCCGATTGTGTAACGTGTGTATGATTGTTGTCATGGTAACATTTTGTAGGAGGTTTATTTTTATCCCGCGCTGCTCTTGTTCCAGTTAACTAAAACCCTTTTTTTTTCAGTGTCGCTGCAACCTTTGTTATTCCATTCTTTATTTATTTTTTTGTTTATCCTTGCATAGTTTTTCCTTCATTATTTATTATCTTTCATTCATGTCCTGTGTGTGTGTGTGTGTGTGTGTGTGTGTGTGTGTGTGTATATATATATATTACTACGGGTGTCTGGACCGATTTTATTTAATTTATTTTAAACAACCTTCACGTCTCCAGTCAGACGCACATAGTCTGGTAGCGTAGACGGTGCAGACGGCGTCTGCTTTATTCGAGCGTTATGATGACGTGTGAGGGTCGCAGTCCTAGTGTGTTATCAGTGTCACAGCCAGACTCAGTCAGCTGACATGCACCGTGTGATGTTTTCTCATTGGCCGTGGGTCAGGTGACCTCTCCGCGTCTGACACCTCTCTAGCAGACCTGCACGAGCGCCAAAGGTTGCCGTCTCCAGAGCTGGGCCTCATGCCCCTGCCGGACGCGGACAGCGGCTTGGACTGGAGCCACCTGGTGGACGCCGCCAACGCCTTCGAGGGTGAAGGGAGACCCCCACGCAGTGAGCCACCCTCCCTCTCTCTCTCTCTCTCTCTCTCTCTTTTCGGCTCACCTCGCCCGCTGCCCTGCGCTCCGATCCGATCCGCCCGCGCCGACGCTCCCGATTACAGACAGACTCAACCTGACGTGTCTATTGTCTTTTAAATCCAAATTCCGTTCAAGAGTGCGCGCAATTAAATTTTCTACTCGAACATTAAATGAGCGGTTATGTAAATGAAAGTAAAAGGCCTGTTGTTTGTGAAAAGAACACATCCTTGACACATAAAAGCTTTCACCATCGCTCTACGATTGAGCTGAATATATATATATATTTGTGTGTATTTCGTTTTTTTTATTATTATTATCCTGAAACGAACTCCTCAGTGCTGTGGATTTTTCCAGTGTCTGAAATAAAGGGTATTCAGATAAAAACATCAGCAAATGAATCAGTATTTTTTGATACCAGGAACGAAGAATTCTATACTACAGTAATATATTTATTAGAGAACGAGTCATTATTTATATATTTAATGCTGTGGAGCGTCTGTAATCCAGGTCTCATTAACGTTGTAGCAGGGTTCAGGTTAAAACATTAACACTGACACTGGAGACTCCTTACATAAACATAAACGTAACAAAAACATCTGTTC
This sequence comes from Dolichallabes microphthalmus, assembly GCA_026413445.1. Taxonomy (NCBI): domain Eukaryota; kingdom Metazoa; phylum Chordata; class Actinopteri; order Siluriformes; family Clariidae; genus Dolichallabes; species Dolichallabes microphthalmus. Next base: position 10,168,719 of record JAOTQY010000032.1, read on the forward strand.
ACAGAAAACACAGCCTTCCCCGCCCCCCATCCAACTGACCAATCAGAGCAGGCTTTAAATCAAGCGGCGATGTCACAGTCACTCAGTAGTGTCGGAGCGCACGGCCGTGTGTGACACACACCAGGTTTATAATGCTGACTGCAGTCACCACAGAAGTACTGACCGCCCCCCCCCCCCTTCTCTCTCTCTCTCTTTCTCGCTCGCACCATCACGTTCACGCTGCTCGTCTCAGTCCAGAGGAGTTTCATGTTCAGTTCTCAGGACCTCAGTCACCGTGGTGAGAGTGCAGTGAGCTCACAGCAGATGGATCTGCAGCCCGTAACACACACTCGGCTCTCTCCCAGGTCAGCACCGCTTCTACTGCCACTTCTACTGCCCCTTCTAATGCCCCCTCTACTGCCACTGTGTGAATACTGATTCTCTCTCTCTCTCCCTCTCTCTCTCCCTCTCTCTCTCCCTCTCTCTCTCCCTCTCTCTCCTTAGTGATATCCCTGTGGGTTTTGCGGGGAAGGTCTCTCAGCTCGAGGCTTTAGTGAAGATGCTGCAGGAGGACTTGAAGAAGGTACCGTATCAAACCTCCAGCTCAGGGAGAAACATTAGGACCTGGGAAGGAAATAAATATACAGAAATCACTCACTTAAGAGGAAGTAAAACAGACCGTACATGCATCAACAAATTGTTAACTAGTTGAAAAAACGAGGACATTACATGAGTAAAGTTATTTTTAAAAACGTTATAGAAGTAAATAAAACTGAAAATGAGTAAATAATAATGCAAATTAAACAGTGTTAATACAAACCAGCAGTAAATACCTATCAAAAATGTAGATTAATAAATCTAAATGTTTTAAATTATTTTAAACATTTTTTAAAAATTAACTACATAACTTGATCAGGTCAATAAATATCAATAAATATGCAAAAAAATAAATAACGTAATGAAATAAGTAATAATGTAAGTAAAACAAATAAAAAATAAGAATGTAATAATATGCAAATGAGTAAATAATCTAATTAAATGAATAAACTTGTAAATAAGTTAATCTGTATATATAATAAAACTGTAAAGTGGGCGTGTCTGTACATTAAAGATATTTGCGGATGAATAATTTGTGAGGACGTACGATGAATAATAGAACACATCAAGATGTTTTTGGGAATTTTTCTCCGTCTGTCTGTTTGTTTGTGCAAGAATCATGTAAAAACCCCTGAATTAATTTTAATGAGGTTTTTCACGCGTGTATTTGGCCGATCTCCAGGTAACATATCGACTTTTTCATCACATTCGGGCCACTGGAAGAGAAAATATGCTAATTTGAAATTTAGACAGAAAGATTTCTTTAAAAAAATCAACCATGAAAAAATCATTAGTTCATTTCAATGCGTTGCCTTATGAGTGTGTGATTAGCGCAAAGTCACAGGTACATCTACTGCAGTACCTAAATACTACTGAAACATTTTATTAAAGAAATAATACTGTATGTAAATAGCTAAATAATTAAGTAAGCAAAGAAATAACTAGCAAAGTAATAAAAAAAATATGGAAGAAAGTCAATATGGAAAAATCAGTAAATAATAAAATAAACAAGTAAACAATAGAAATGAACAAACACAGCAGTAAGTGGGTGTATGAATGGGTTTTCTTCCCCACCCAGAGCAGTTTTTGTCTTTTTTTTTTATCATTTAGTTATTTGGATCCCCAGACGAAATTATTTTACTTTAATTACTTTAATCTGTTCTCTAAAATACAGAAAGAAGCTTAAAAACCTCTGGACTGAAATCTTCCATATGTAGGGCTCAGTGTGTGTGTGTGTGTGTGTTGTCAGGAGCGAGAGGAGAAGCTGAAGCTCCAGGCTCAGATCAAGCGGCTGTGGGAGGACAACCAGCGTCTGCAGGATGAGTCTCAGAACTCTGCGGCCAAGCTGAAGAAGTTCACCGAGTGGGTCTTCAACACCATCGACCTGAACTGAGCTCCAACGGCTCCGTCCTCGTCCAGCTCGACCCCGGGACCAAACACGCACACACTCCATGCTCCACACGAGCGTCCCCCGAAGCGCCCAGAACCACGACGCAGGAGCCACCAGTCTGTCTCTCACACACTCATCACCACCGCCGCCGCCCAGTTCTGACTCTGAGCCGGGGATCTGCAGGGACGGCCACGCCCATCTCCTACCATCCAGGAGCGACCTGACACTTTCCTTTTTGTGTCTGCGTGCACGTGTGTGTGTGTGTGTGTGTGTGTGTGTGTGTGTGTGTGTGTGTGTGCGCACTTTAGGGGCCATGTTTGTGAAATTTCGCTGGGTCGCTGTGCTATCCGGAGTGTGTGTGTGTGTGTGTTTTTTTTTTCTTTCCCTCCCCTTCGCTCTCTCTCTCTCTCTCATTAGTGAGGCGGATGGTGTGACTCTCCAACGCAGCAGTACAATCAGAAGACGAGACAAAAAGAAGGATGGAAGGAACTATCTGAAAGTTTTTTTTTCTCTCCTTCCTCTCCTTCAAACTCTAAAGCAATAGACTGATCTCCTGTATGAGAATAATAAAATCTCATCGCGTCGGATTCTTATCTCACGTCAAGCAATCGCAGGTCTGCGGTACGAACGCTCAGAACTTTCAAAGACAAGGGTTTTGGGGTTTTTTTGGTTGTTTTTTTTTTTTTTTTTTTCCCCCTCTCTATCTCTCTCTCCTTTTTTGGGAACAGATCTAATTTATTCAGTTTGTATTATAAATAAATATCCGTACAGTAGAACGTTAATGTTTATTTTCCAGACAGATGCTCATTATTTAGGTGTATAATTAATATTATTATTATTATTATTATTATTATTATTATTATTTTGTACATCTCATTTCAGCCTGATGCCGTTATCTTCTGCGTGCTTCGTGGTGCCCTAGCCTGCCGTCGTCGTGTTGCCTTAGTGCCCTCTAGTGGTGAAAAGTGATTGTTTCACTTGTTACAATCTATATTTTAGTTGTTGTTTTAAAAAGAACACAAGCGTTCGCCGTTTCCTCCTTTTGCGTTTGTGTTAATCAGAGATCAAGCTCAGGCTCAGTGTGTGTGTGTGTGTGTGTGTGTGTGAGAGAGAGAGAGAGAGTGTGAGTTATTTGATTCTAGAGTTATTCTGACGGAGGAAACGGATCAACACAGAAAGTAGATTTCTGAGTTTCCTTGCGGAAATCCGGGGAAATTGCAGGACAAACCGGAGTGCCTGCTCAGAGGAAGGGGTTTTAGTCAGCTGATAATCCGTACGGCTCAACAGATACAGCCTGTAATCTTGCCGCCATCTGTAAACGCCTGGCTTCCCCCAATCAATCTGCCCTACATACACACACACACACACACACACACACACACACATTTCCAAACAGGCTGGCCTCACAAAGGTCAAACTGGGAAGGTGTTGTTGACCGCAGTAAGTGTGCACACACTAATACACACACAGACACACACACACACACACACACACACACACACACACACACACACACACACACACACACACACACAGGGCTGTTCCTGTGCTCCAAATGCTCACAGGCCCTCTACAGAACAGTGTAATATTCAGCAGTTGAATGGAGATTATTATCGATTCTGTTCTAAGAATCATTCGAATCGTTTGATCGGTTGTATTTTTCCCGGCTACCAGCAGCTGAAGTGAAACGAAAAGCCCTTAAACAACAACAACAACAAAAAACAACCTCTGATCAATTCAGGTTTGTACATTATAGAGAATCTAGAGACCGCGTGCCTGAGCGAGTTAACGATAACAAGTCGTGCTTCTCCTTTTACGCTTTCAGGAAGGTTTTAAATACGAGCTCCTGTTCTGTGAAACTTAAACGCTGACAAAAAATAATAATAATCATGTTTGGATGTGAATTTTGCTAATTTTGAATTCTATACGTCACGTGAAATGGTTTTGTTTTTTTGTTTTTTTCAGACAAGTGTTGCGTTTTGAACAAAACTGTCACTTTTTTAAATTTTATTTATTAAACTTGCTTTGGGTTTAAGATTCGTCTTTATAAAAAAACTTGCTGGAAATACTGTTGTGGTTTTGAGATGAAAAGTATAAGAACTGTAAATGCGCAAATTGGAAATGTCAAAACAAAGGCAAAAAATTGTATTGAATTTGACCCCCCCCCCCCCCCACAAAGCAATCAAATATGTAAATATTTCCGTTCTAATTAGTGTTGTTGTTTAGGTCACATGCTAGCTAGTAACGATCATCGTTAGCAAACAAATGTTTACTTAAATACGTATGGGCCAGTACAGTTCATTTCGTTTCATATGTCCACTTAGTCCTGGTTTCATTTGAACACCCCTCATTTTTATCTAATATAAACGTTCAAACCAGGCCTAAATGTCCCCTTTTATTTATATATATATAATTTTTTCCCTCTCTTTGATGAGGGAAGAGTGGAATTTAATTAAATTACACACACACATCTGGATTTTTTCACCTTTGGCCTAATTTACCTGAACGACCTGTGATTATAAAAAGAAGTGTACATACCTGTAATTTCATGCTTCTGCCGCCAGGTGGTGGAAGAGTTGTGTTTTCAGGTTGTACAGTGTTTTGTATTTAATACAGGATTGTCACCAGAAGCAGCCGAGTTAAACGGTTTAGATTTTGCAATCAAATAAATTTTTTAAAGCTTCCTGTTATTTAAAAGCTTAACTGTTTGAACTACATGCATACAATGCCATCGGGGTTAGGGGAAAAAGCCGGACTAGACCACTTGGTGGCGCTGTTGGCTTTGAGATCTGTTTAAACTTTCAGCAAATTATTTTGGAAAAATACATATTTAAAAACAAGCTGGCAAAAAAAAAACCTGCGAAATCGTACAGCGAAACCTCGGTGTGAGACCGCTCTCCCTTACGAATTTTGCAAGAAATTTGCCTCGACGAACCGAGCAGCGTCAAAAGTTGCACGTACGTCCGGGGGCTGTTTAAAAACTTTTTATGAATTTTATTAAGAATTTATGAATATTTACGATTTCTTTCTTTTTTTGTCAGCGAAAAGTTGTTTTGAAAGTCAAACCTCAATATCAACGTTGCCTTTGGTATATTTTTTTGTAATATCTGTAATATTTTTGTGACTTGAAGTGATTATTGGCATTTCCATTATTCCTTCTGGAAAGATTCACATCGTAATATGAAATTCCGACCCCAGAATGGATTAAATTCATACGCAGAGGTTCCGCTGTAAACGCCTGTAAATTTACATTTTAACGAATCAATTTCAAACATAAGGAATTTCTATTCAAATATATATTTTTGTCAGCGTTTAAGCTCCATAACTATTGTTTACTCGTCACCTTGTTCAATATTCCACTTCAGATTACTTTTAATGTGAAAGTTAACTTTTTTTTTTAGATTAAAATTTTATTTGCACTGTAATTTGTTTTGTAAAAATTTATTATTATTATTATTATTATTATTATTGCTATGTTAACAGTTGATGGAGCTTCATAACGTAATAAACGTCTTATCAGTCATTGCCTTTCCTCGCGTGCGCCGTCACGTGTGACGCGGAGAAGACGAAACCCCTCTATCGCCCTTCTCCGGTTTCAGACGTGTCTCACTTTAACCACGTGAACGTAACTTTTACAAAACCATGAGACGGCGAAGCATTCCGTGTTTAAATAAAAACGAAGAAGTAATTGTTTGCGTTATTTTGTTCATTTTATTTGTAGAGATTTAAACTTTCAAGAAGGAAAAAAACTTCCCGGTCATGATAACAGTGTTAAAATGTTTCTTAAATAAATGAAAAAAAAAAATTAAAAACAAAAACAAGAGATGCTGTGCTGTACTTTTTCTTGATTTGTCTTGAGTCAGGTGACCCGCCCACTGCTTTCTGGCCCAATAAATTAATTTCTACGCTGTTGGTGAAATGTCATGTGACATGTCCTTGTGTTTACTTGCTGAGAGTTCGTCACTCATACAGCCGTTCCACCAGAGTGCGCTCTCTCTCTGCCTTTCCCATCAGCAGTCGGATAATTGCGTGTCGCAGCGAGTAATCAGTCGAGGTCTCTGAAGTGGAGAGGCTGCTCTTCTGATCTTTCTCTGAGTCAGTCAGTAACCCTCAAAACACCACGGCGCAACTAAACACCCCCTCCTGAGTCCAACATCACAACGTCAAAATCAAACCTGATTTGATGGAGAATTGTTTCTCTAATTGTCTGCAGAAATGCGCAGATCACCGCTGAGCCCTGGAGAAGCTCAGGTCACATGATTCCAGCAACGTTAAGATCTAGTTAGGTCAGGTGTTGAAATATTTCCAGTAGTCTTGGAAAAGGGGATGTAAATGTGTTTTCTCTGAATAGAGAGTGGTGATTCCTCCCAGAAGTCAAGCTAACAAAAATGAAGGAGGAAAAGTGTCTCCAGAAGAGGTGCAAGGCAAACCGCCGGGATTTGATTCTGTCACCTCCAATAAAATGAATAAACCCACCTTGATGAGGTCCGAGCTGTTTGGGATAAAGTTCTGTGGGATGTGAAGACTTCCAGAAATGACTTTTTTTTTTTTTTTTTTCCCCCCCATTCTTGTCCTTATTTTCAAGGATATCTCAAGAAGAGATTTCAACATTACAGCAGCAAAGAACAATGTGCAGACATGAAGTAGTGACAGGACCGTGTGTTAATACAAAAGAAAAGAGAAATAAATGTTGTCATAAACTAATTTATACACAGCGCCGTGTATAAATACAAAGAATTTTTTTTATTATTATTTAAAACAAATATTTTTTCTTATTATCTCAGTCTCATGAGGACATACAAAAGAAAGAAAAATAAACATGATCAAAAAACTAATATTTATACACAGTACAGTGTAAATACAAAAGAAGTGGGGAAAAAACTATACAGTAGTTACACTTTCAATAAAATCATATTGCACATTTCAATTAAGATTCAATTAAGATATTGTAACTATATTTAAAAATTTAAGGTATTTTAACAACAGTATATGACCGTAATAATTATACACTGTAGAATAAAACTGTAAAGTGGGCGTGTCTGTACATTTTAAGATATTTGTAAAAAAAAATTTAAAAATTGGTGCGGATGTAAGATGAGTAATAGAACCCATTTTATTTTGTCTTTTTGTTTTTGTGCACGCATTGGACTACGGTTTGGAAGATCCCAGGTTCAAACCCCACAACCACCAAGTTGCCACTGTTGGGCCCTTGAGCAA
>JAOTQY010000032.1:10306373-10317101 GCA_026413445.1 Dolichallabes microphthalmus
ATTGCTTCTGTTAAAAAAATAAATAATAATAATAAAATATATATATAAAACTGATTTCACACGTTTCAATCTTAATCCCACATCCCATAATCCCAAACTGAATTGATCCGTGTCACCACACCGGCTGTGACGCTCGTGGTGTCTCGTTTGAACAGGCGACCCGAGTTCAGACGACACGATAGAACTTTACCTAAATCTTCAGGGGTGTACGTCAGCGCTGCCGAGTCACTAAAGGGATCGTCTACAAATAATAATAATAATTCTGACATGTGTCGTTTATTTCCAAAGACGCCAAAGCAGAATGTTTGTACTTACGTTTTCACTTTTCTTCACTTTATTTCTTATCTTTTTTCTTCAGTTTTTTTTTCACATTATTTCTTCTTTATCTTTTCCCTGTTCCTTTTTGTTTCTTTATTTCTTCACTTTATTTCCTCTGTTTTTTCTTTTTAATTTTCTTATTCTTTCCTTTTCTCCTTTACATTTTCTTCAGTTGTTCTTCTTTTTTTTTCTTCACTTTAATTCTTTCTTCTGTCACTTTATTTCTTTTCCTATTTTCTCCAGTTGTTTTTTCTTTCTTTTTTTCTTCAATTTATTTATTCTTACCCTTCCCTTTCTTTAGTTTTCTCTTTTTCCCTTCACTTTATTATTTTAATTTTCTTAACAACTTTTTGTTCTCTGATTTATCCATTTCTTTTTACCCTTAAGTTTATTTCTTCTTCAGTTCTTTGAGTTTATTATTAATATTTCTTTGTTAATTACCTCAATCACACTAAATAAAAAAAAACCTAAACAGAATATTTACACTTGGAAAGTACAGATGGTGAAATTAAACAAACCTGATATCCAAAAATAAATCCCATAGCGATGTCCTTTACGCAGTTATCACATGGGCCCTTAATAATTATATTAAATATTAACAGACTGATAATGGCAGGTGTGTGTGTGTGTGTGTGTGTGTGTGTGTGTGTGTGTGTGTGTGATGTTGCGTTCAGTGTAATATAATGGAGTGTGTGGTATTTGGTGGTGTTCGTTTTCTTCTTAGAAGTAAATAAATGTTGGTTGGATGTTTGGAACATTCAACACTAAGCTTCATAAAGTGCAATAAACTGGTTTCTTTATCAGCTGCATACACTGTGTATGTGTGTGTTTTTATTATTTTATTTCTTTCAATTGCTTCATCAGGCTGCTCCATGAGGTGAAAATGAGCGAGATGAAACGGCACAAGCTGGAGATCCAGAGCGCCGACTCCAGCAGCCCGAACACGGATAACTTCCGCCTCATCGTGGTGAGCTCCTGCCTCCGCTCCTCACCTCTACACCTCATCACACCTCATCACAGCCATGATAACCCGTGTCCCGTTCCTCCGCAGGCGGACTCGGCGTGCGAGCGCGTCTTCACGGTGAACGACGTGTCGCACGGCGGCTGCAAGTACGGCATCATGAACTTCAGCGGCCGCAGGAACGGCTCTCTGTCTGTGGAGATGTGCGACAACCTGTACTTCACTAACCGCAAGGTGACCAGACTGGGACTCGACTCTGCTCACACACACACACACACACACACACACACACTGCTGATAATGAGTGAATGACGATGTTAACGCTGCTCTGTGTTTCAGGTGAACTCCGTGTGCTGGGCGTCCGTCACTCACTCAGACTCTCACGTCCTGTATCCTTTCTGCTCCGCCTCTAATGAGCTCTCGCGTGTTCCATCGGGCTTGTTTTCCTGACCCGCATCCTCAGACTGTGCTTGGTGGGAATATCTCAGACCCCGGGGTGTGTCAGTTTACTGCCCGCGTCCCTCTTCAGTAACTCCAACCCCGGTGAGACGTGTGTACCGACCCCAGCATGTGGTGTATCCGCGTCGCTCGGGAACGCTTCACACGGTTCATTCTTTAGTCCAGAGTTAACACTTTTTTTACATTTTTTTTTATGTAGGTTGTATTATTTACTGTTCAAAAAGAAATGAAGGTCCCGGTTTGACTCGAACGTGTATGTATGTGTATATATATACGAGGGGGCGTTCGGGTCAAACCGGGACAAATTGCTCCCTTCATTTTTTATTTACTTATTTTGAGTATATGAAACACATTTCCGGAACATATGAAACTTACAAACTATATGTAAAAGTAAGTACACCCCGCTTTACTTCTATACAGCTAGATTCGAATTTAATCTGCTCAAAGGCAAAATTCCGTATTATGAAACGCATTTCCTCACAGGAAATAATGTAAATGCAGATAATCCGTTCCAGCCACCCAGAAATGTTACCAATATTACCCAATTTCCAACACGATAATCATATTTTTTGCATATAAAACAATCAAAACATTTAGAAAATACATGTAAATGGAGTCAAATATGAAATAAATAGACATTAAACCTCACTTAACCTTAATTTATGATTCTTCTTGATTTAAAAACCAAACTCCCTTTTCTTCTTGCTTCTAACGTTCGTGGTTCCCGTGGTGCTCTCAAAATCTTGCACAAAATGCAAAAAAATAAAAACAGAAAAAAGTGTAAACTTGCTTCACTTAGCTTTCCATTGACCAACAGAACTTGCTTTAAATTTAAATGATTAAAGTTGTTGAATAATGAACTGTAGTGTTACTTACTGCACTTTACTTTGTGTTGTGTTGTGTAATCAGACCAGCCTGGGATGCTGTGCAGTTTTAAGATCTCTACAGCGTGGTCGTGTGCCTGGTGCCTGAACCCTCAGGCCGATAAAACCTTCAGTACCGGTAAGTGTGTGTGTTTATCCGTGTCTCGTGCGTGTTCTCATGCCGCACTTTGAGTGTCGCTCACCCACTCTCACACTCGTTCAGGTCTTTCCCGGAGCGTCATCGTGACCGATGCGGTGTCGGGCCGGCGGCAGACCTACAGCACAGGAAGTGACGTTCTGGCCCAGCAGTTCGCTCTCAGAGTGAGTGGAGGCGTGTTGACTTTTCCCAAAGATGCGTCGACGTTTCAATCAGGTTATTATTCTACAATTTATTTTTCAAACACACACCTCTCGTGTTCAAGGCGCCGGTCCTGTTTAACGGCTGCCGTTCCGGCGAGATCTTCAGCATCGACCTGAGGCAGCGAGGCCGCGGACGGGACCACAGCTGGAAGTCGTCCCGCTTCCACCAGGACTCGGCGGTCACCTCTGTACGCCTCCTGCAGGACGAGAACTACCTGGTCGCCTCGGACATGCTCGGAAAGGTCTCTCTCTCTCTCTCTGTGTGCCGACCCTGATCTGACATCGTGACGCCTCACGGATCGATGTTTAACGCTCGCCACATTCTCTCCCACACAGATTAAGCTGTGGGACGTCCGCGCGAGACGGGCGGTGCAGCAGTATGAAGGGCACCACAACGAGTACACCTACCTGCCTCTTCACCTGTGTGAGCGAGAGGGGCTGCTGCTCGCAGGTACGCTCAGCGACACCCGAGACTCCTTCACTGAATATCACGCTGTGTGAATAAACCGTCGCTACGGAAACGATGACACGATTCAGAACTAATCACAAGGTCCGTATTATTGTGTGGTTTTGATTTGCAGTGGGTCAGGACTGCTACACCCGTCTGTGGAGTCTCCGAGACGGCCACCTCCTCAGGACCGTCCCTTCACCTCACCCCGCAGGAAAGGACTCCATCCCCAACGTGGTGTTCTCCTCGCAGCTGGGGGGACGCAGGGGACTGCCCGGCCTCCTGATGGCTGTCTGCCACGACCTCTATTACTACCCTTACGGAGACTTCCAGGACGGGACGACATCCGAGGCACGAGTCTGAGCTGACGCGCTCCCGAAGTCTGGTGCGTCGTCTGGTGTCATGTGACTTTCAGGCGCATTAGAGCCGTGTGCATTTTAAACCCAAACGATGTATGATTCAAGGATCAGGAGCAATCTTTCAAAAGAAAACAAAAAATTTAATAATCACACTACTACCAGTCAAAAGTTTGTACACCCCTTCTTCTAACATTGCTGATTTTTATTTCTTTCTACACTGTAAAACAATACTGAAGGCGTTTATCCCAAATATACAATAAACTCCTTTGAACATGTGATGTATAGATGTGTCTGCTACTTCTGCTCTATAAATCCTTCATAATGGCTCTAATCTGAGGTGATTCCTGAGGTAAGTTTTCGTCCTGCTCTCCTGTGAAGGTCTTCATGAGAGACAGTTTCATCATGGAGCTGCATCAGTTTTGCAAACGCCTTTGACACGATACTGTTCTTACAAGATGTTCATATTCCAGAACGTCTGACCTTCATTGTCTTAAATTAACAACTCGCTGTACAGTAGTTGGCCGTTTGTTGTTAAATAATTGCGTACCGCCATGTGTCGTTTCATAGTTTTGAACAAATCCAGGTATTGTTCTAGAATGTAGAAAATAAATCCAAACTTTTGACTGGTACTGAAAACTGAATGGGATTATTTTCTAGAGGAATCCAAACACCACGATCACGTGAAGGAGAAAAGCGATTATGTAGAAAAGAAAATGTGCTACTACTATTAGCAATAAACAATGCAAAAATGTAGAGGAGAAGTTGATTCGCGATTCTTTTGTGTGGAAATTTGTGTATAGAATTGTAACAAAAGAAAGCCAAATTGAATTGGGATATTTCTGAAATGGTGATGCAGCGTATCGCAGTATGAATTAAATCAGCACCTAGGTACAGTATTGCGATAACGTTGGTACGGATGAGTAAAATCACTCGAATTACAGCAATAGGAAAAAATAAGATTTTCATTAGACTCAGATCTTTTCATTAATCAAGGATTAATTTAATTCTATTCAAATGCAATGAAATGAGGAGAAGGCCTGTGCTGATAAATATTAAAAGAAAGGAACAAAATATTTTAAAAATGCTCCTTTTTCTTCAACATTCTCATATAAACACTAATGACCATCCATGATTTAGAAAAGAAAGAAAAATAATGAGGGTTCTCCATGTTTATTTATATTAAATAAATCTCTAATTGATTCTACAAATAGAGTCTCTAATTTAAAAAGAATGATGCTGAATTAGGTCGGAGCTATAGCTCCATCTGCTGGAACATGAACGCAGGTGCGCTCGCTCGCAGCTTCTCCATCATCCAGGTGTCAATAGAGCGGCTGAGAAACTCACACACGGACACACGCTATCAAAAGTATTCATGTTTAATTTACTCCGCATACAAGGTGAATAAAACATGACAGTTTTGAATGGAGTCTGGGTCACGGTCAGTCATCCTGATCCCAAGTACATCTTAAATAAAAACAAGCTCAGTTACAGACAAGCCTTGTGTGTTTTTTTTTTTTTTTCCTCTCTCCTCCATTTACATTAACCCGTACCAGGGGCTAACAGCTACTGAGTGAGATGTGAATATGAAGATGTGTAGCTAAAAGCAGATGAGCTCACGACGTGCCATGTCTTCTAGCTAAAGCTAAAACTGTATTGTACTATTATCAACTTTGATTATTTTTTTTTCTTTATATATTTTTTCCATTCGCAGACAAAAGAAAAAAAAAATCAGACGAGTTGGTTTAGGGATGCTGACGGGTTGTGGCAGTGTAAGTTTTTTTTTAGTTCATTTAAAATCTTCAAGTATAAGCGTTTATCTAAAATGCACCAACAGGAGTTGATCAACTCATGAGACAGCTAGCTGTACGAGTGCGCTTTTGGTTGAGGGAGGCAGGTTTATATGGAGCCCCCCTAAGGGACATGGGTAGGAACAAAATATAACAAGATAACACTTGGATTAGAGTTACATGTAGCATGAGAATTACTGAATTTTACTTTCAGTTTGGCCTAAAATATAAAGAGATTAGGTTTTGGCACTAGAAGATTGATCGGAAGTATGAGTCACATGGTCTTGGATTTATTTTTATTTTTTTTCGCCCATGGCCCTTTTTTTTTTGCGTCCCGTGTCCTGTTTTTTTTTTTTTTTTCCTTCAACTGATTTGTTCCCCTCACCCATGTCCCTTTAGAAGCTCTGTAGTTGTCTGCTTCGTCTGCGGATGGTACAGTCTGATGACGAGTGACAGATTACACATAACAGGGTGATTTTTCTTTAACAGCAGCTCTCTTGTCATAATAAACTCTGACCCGGACAAGATCTTACTGGAATCTTGTACAACGTGATGATAAATAAAAGCAAACGCTGAAATAACACAGATTAAAACCGGGTTTTCCGAATTAGTGTGCAGGATGACGTCCTGAGGAATACAACGAGGAGTTCACGCCATTGTCAAAAGATACAATTACAGTCACACACACACACACACACGCGCGCATCGCTTCAGTAGTGAGATGCAGGAAATGAGCCAAAACTTTCTCACAATTCTTGAAAGGCCCAGGAACATGAATATGAACAAGTACAGCATGCAGTCACTACGTCTCGCTGTGTCTTAAATTAAACTGCACAACCACTCAGTCTTTTTTTGTTTGTTTTTGTTTTTGCTAGTCCGGTTTTGGCACGTGTTCCACAGGTCACTACTGAAAGTGATGGAGTGTATTCGCTGCGCTGTGTCAAGAAGGTAGTGGTTGTGTGTTAAAGAAAAAAGAAATTTTAAATGTTCATATTAAACTTTTATTATTATTTTTAGTGTATAACCTCCACTGTAACAGGGAAATCTTTTTAATTCAAACGGACGTGATGTGACGAGGATAAGAAAACCAAAACAAACTAAAAGATTTCTCCTTGTGGGGGGGGGGACGTTAAGAAGCAGAACGAGCGACTAAGCGGCGTCCTAAGGCCTGGCCTGCACTGCGAGCGTCCCGCCCATCGTTACAGTACAAAGATTCCCTGGATTCATGCGGACTGTAACGCTGAGTGTGATGCGGATATGAGTGTGTATGTATTAGGGATCATATAACGGATTGTCAAAATAACATTCTGCCATGAGGAAAGGAATAATCAATTTAAGCTGCAAATTAAACACGATACTTGAGTCTCTGTTTGACCCGGAGAGGTGCTGACCAGCCTCTCTCCTGACGCGGCTCGGACCCGGTCCGCGGTGTCGGAATTCCGGTCCTGCTAAAGGTCTCCGGGTTTCTGGTTGCACGTGAGACACACTCGTACGGGATGATCCCAGCCGCGAGACGGGACGGCGCGCCGGTCGGGTGAGCAGCCATCACACACGCCCTGTCCACAGGCCCGGCAGTGATGGATGGAGAGGCGGGCGTTAAACTCGCGCTGGCACTGAGAGCAGCAACGGATGTCCTGGTCGGGAATCCAGTACGCCGGCCGCGCCGCGTCTTTAACCAGTCCTGGTGGGGGAGACGGAATCGGAGCGTAGGACATGAGTGGGGTTAGACAGCGTAAACAGTACTGTTTCAACATCTTCGTGTAATGACCGTTTCGCACTAGAGCATTTATTCATATATATACACACAGTGTGTTTGTGCATCTGTCTATACAGGCATGCAAGAAGTAAAGACACACACGTAGGTGTATGATAAAATGTATGAACTATACTTCTGCTTGTTGACTTTTTGCTTAGCAGCTTTTAAGAGCAACAACTGGAATGACGTTGTTCTGAACAGATCTTAAAACAGCATGATGAATCCTCTGAACCATACAAAGAGTGATTTTTAACATTCCTATCCGTTCGTCCCTGAGACAGTCCACCTCTAGGAATTGTCCCCTCTAATCATGCTTAAAGATGGGAAAAAAAAAAAAAAGAAAGGAAACAAACAGTAGTCATAATAAATAAAATGTTGCTGCATACCATTTGATCATAAAACTATGGATGGGTGTATTTACTTCTTGCAGGTTTCTGTACAAGTATATTGAAGCTGAAAAGTATAAGCCGGCTGTGATTTGAGAGTAGACATATATTTTCAGGTGGAGTCAGAGTAAAACAACGGCTTTTAAAGCGAGTTAACCCCAGGGCTCTGCCACGGATTTGTTCTTAAGTCAGACAAGCCGAGTCTTATAGGCCTTTGACATGATGTATAAAATTGTAAATATTGGTATCTGGTACACTGCAGTGTCTATTTTTTGTACAATTTACATGAGCTACTTTTGTGATTTGTTTGCATCTATGAAATGTTCAAACGTTCGTATCTGCGGAAATTCGTAGCTTGGATATTGGTAACTCTGGGGCTACCCGTATATGTAGAACAACCTCCAGTTAGAGTTGCACACTCTGCTGTTAATGTGTTTGATTGATTTGATTCATTAATATGATCGTCATTCAGCCACTAATCCTCTTGTACTGGTCCATCGTGCTGTAACCATGCAACAACATTGTCGAAACGTGTCGAGGGCGCAGCAAACACGCACCCAGAGGGATGTCTATGGCAGTGACCACGGCTCCTAAAGTGTTCTGTACGGCCTCTCCCACTTTCCGGGCGATCAGCGTCCCGCTCTCCTCCTCCTCCAAAGCAGCGTCCAACAGCTCTGTTAACATTTACAGGCAGACGAAATGAAGAACTCATCGAGAATTTTGAACTGGGGTCTATTTTCAATAATGAACAAATATAATTCATCACAATATGACAAACACTTCTATCAAATCTCAACTTCTTTCATTTCAAATCAGCTCGGTTTTCATACAACGGTAAAAACACCAAGACTGTGGTGTGTCCTTGTCCGAACACTTCTAGACCTGCCTGTATGCGTGTCCATATTCTCACCCTCTGGGATTCCTCGGTTCTGGAAGCAGGCGTCGCACACCCTGACCGGGGCCAGACCCCATCCTCTCTCGGGCACGGGTCTGCTCTTAGACGAGCAGCCGTCACAGAAGCCTTCTCCGCACGCCCGGCAGTGGTGCTTCGTATCGCTACCGTTAAAGACCTCGCCGCACTTGGAGCAGTTCTGCAGAGACATTTTCACCATAAGTTCATATAAAATCAACACCATGTGACACATACAGGATATATATACTGTATATAATCCATGTCTGTGTCTTAACCTGAACTAACCATTTACGGAAAGATATGGTGTGTATTAGAACGTCTCGTGTCTTGACCAGGGTTTTTTTCCTCCATTTAATTAGCTAGAGGAGTTTTACAAGGTGGTATCAAAAAGTTTCAAGACAAGTTTTGTAACAAACCAACAGATGACCTTCAACGAGCTCAAGCCCTGAAAATATCAAAACCATTTGCCAATTTGTGCATGATGATCTTCGGAGAACTTCCACACCCAACCTACTCGCCAGATAACAATAAAGTACGTAATAAAGTACTTTATTGTAAACAGAGCTAACCTCCAAACTATTTGTTATTTTCTTTTGGGTTTTATCATCACTTCAGGGCCACCGTATGGAAGTGCAGTAGCTTTGAGGTAAAACTATGCAAAATTTAAAAAGGATTTTTGTAGACATCTACCTAAATAATCTAAACAGCCATTCTTTCACAGCTAGTTTGTGAGCCAAGCTTTACATCGTGTTTTGCGGGACACAATGTTTTTCTCATTTCTCATACAGTCTGGTAGTGAAGGAAACCCCGCTCTGAACGCTTACGAGTATGAGCGAGTTGGGCTTCCAGTAAGCCGGGGCGATCTGGTCGGTGAGCCAGGAAGTGACGGCTTTGGCGGGCTTGACGCTCAGCTCGGACACTGACTGGGCCATGTAGTTCACTCCGTCCAGCAGCCTCTGTGCAGCGTTGTTGTTGTCCTTCGAGAACCCGTTCGACTGCAGTAGGGGATAAAAATAATCATCAGGTTGGTACGCGGGAGTCTTTACAGTATCCTAGAAAACGTTCCCAAAAACAAGACCCCTCACCCCTGGCCAAACGTGGTGTATTTCAGTACGGACCACCGTGTCCACCGGGTCCTGGTTCCCGTACCAGTACTGCCTGCTTCTGTAGATCACTGAACAGTTGGGACACTCAATCACATACCTGCAAAGACAAGCATTAGAATTCACCCTTCAGCCCTGACGCATCATCATCATCATCATCATCATCCAGCGCCACACTGTTCAGGCTCAGGACTCACTCACCCAGACCAGGCATAAATGGCCAGACCAAACCAGGGCGAGTCTGACGACGCTGTGGTCTTAGGAACCACGATCACCTCCTTACCGCTCTCGTAGCACGCCTACAAGGTGAAACAAATATACTGGACATCAGATCATATCCCTGAGCACCTGCGCAGAGAGGACACACCGTTATAGGACGGAGCGGGACGCACCTTGCAGGTGTAGATGCGGTTGTCGTACTGGGCGGAGTAGCGGCAGCGGTGCTTGGCCTCGTGGCTCACGCCCTCCCGCAGGTGGTTCATGCTGTTCTTGCAGCCCGAGCTGAAAAACCAGACCACAGCAGTGATTAGTCTAGAGGTACAGGAGTCCAGAAGAGTTTAGTCTAGAGCAGTGATTCCCGACCCTGGTCCTGGAGGACCCCCCTGCACATTTTACGGTTTTCTCTGCTCTGCTACACGCAGTTCTAGTCATAAAAGGGCTGATAATTAGCTGGTTATTTAAATCCGTTGTGCTTGAAGCTCAGAAAACACCAAATATTTTAAACCAGGGGTTCAGAAGTACAGAAGAGGGTGGAGTTTAAGCAAGACATGCAGAAGGCCAGGGTGGGGATTACTCTAGAGGTACAGAGGCAGGGTTTAGTCTGCACGTACAGAAAGGCCAGAGAGGGGTTTAGTCTAGAGGTCGAGAAATGCCAGAGAGGGGTTTTAGTCTAGAGGTACCGACAGGCCAGAGAGGGGTTTTAGTCTAGAGGTCGAGAAAGGCCAGAGAGGGGTTTTAGTCTAGAGGTCGAGAAAGGCCAGAGAGGGGTTTTAGTCTAGAGGTCGAGAAAGGCCAG